>CM038682.1:256746631-257242275 GCA_021605205.1 Aegilops longissima | reverse complement strand
AAGCTACTGCACCCAAACGTAATCAACAAAGCACATGGCAGTGATCTACACATGATGCTCGACAAAAGATGAGCACTGAGCTGCGGCTAGTTCACATCATAACAGGTTCAAACAAGCATGGCAAAAGTGAACAAAGTATCAGGCTGGACATGTCAAAAACAGCATCAGGTTGCAATGTTCAGAGCAGAAAAACTACATGCTACAGGACCTTAAAATAGCAAAACATGGCATGGCATGAATCTACTCAAAGCCTAGAACAAAAGTCCCTTACTGACCATAAGCCAACAAGGACTAGAAAATATAGTAACACCCATGTCAAATTTGAAAGTCTCGTTAACAGATTCAGCAACATGACATGTCAAAAACTGGTAACGAGAAGGCATGTTTACAAGCTCAATGCACTCACTACAGAGCCTTGAATGACAAACTAAGCATACATACATCAAGAAGACATGACATAGAAGACATACATGGCAAGAACAATAACATAGCATAAATGGATCAACCACAACAAGCTAGGCAAAATCGAATAACACGTATACAATCTGCCAGGAAACATTTGATAGCAAAAGTAGAGCTCTATTAACTCAAGCTATGGCACTCCATAATTGCAAACAAAGGCATGAATGGATAGAGCAAGACATGCTTTACAAAACACCCTTACTGAAGTATCTCAAAATATGCATAGATCTCTTGGTATCATCAAGTTAACATGGCATCAAAATCAGCTAAAACAGGGCTGAAATCAGCAACAACAGGACACCTACTTTGCATGCTTGTGCTAGTCACCACATAGATCACAAAAATACATGGCATACACCCTGGAAAGATGGCATGGCATTTTACAAACACATGTAGGACTCAAATTCATAGGGTGCACACAATAATCATGGCAAAATAATAAAAGTGCAAGTCCTGATAAAAATCAGAAACTAACAGCACATAGCACTCTTCCAACAGCATTTCGGGCATCAAGATGAGCCCAAATGAAAATGATGCAATGAGATGAAATGATCTACTCTTCGAGACGAACATTTTGACATATTACATGCGCAAAATGGATCTACGGATGCAAAGAGATAGCACGTTGAAATTTGCACAAAATATCAAAGAGATTTGGGACTTAGAAGAAAAATAGAGGAGAGGGAAGAGAGTCAACGCGCGATTCCCGAGGCCGGCCGGATCGGATCGGGCGCGGGCGGCGGCCGGGCTCCCGGAGCTCGCCGGAGGAAGGAGGAGGCGCCGGTGGGCGGATCCGGCGGGGCTGGCGCCGGAGGGCGGCGATGGTACGGGATCTCGGCGAGGTCGGAGAGGCGCGCAGGCGGCTTGAACCGCGAGGCAGCAATGTAGGCAGCCGGGCAGCGCGGGCAGGCGGCGCATGAAACATGGCTGGGCGGCGAGCCGCCGGGCGGACGAGGGAGGCGACCCAGCGGGGCCAAGTGGGGCTTCAGTATGGCTGTTGGCGGTGAGCGGGCGGCCGGGCGGGCGTGTTCGGATGGGTTTCGGATGGCCCTCAAGTGGCGCCGCTGTGGAGGCGGAGGGGCCACGGCGGGCTGGCCCGGACTGGGCGAGGGGCGCGGGCGGACGGTCGGGCGGCGGCTGGACGCGTCCGGCAGCGGAGAGGAAATTTTAGGGTTTTGGGGAATTTGATCCGCGAATTTGGACGGAGGAGGTTGCTTAAATAGGCATAGAGGGAGCTAGGAGAGTCCAAATGAGGTGTAGTTTTACCACACGATCGTGATCGAACGATTGGAGAGCATGGAAGTGACTTAGATGGGTTATTGGGCTGTTTTGAAGGGGTGTTGGGATGCAACTTAAAAGAGGCCTTTATGAGAGTGCGGTTAACCGTTGAGTACCAAACGAGCTCCAAATGACCCGAACTTGACCGTGGGTCACGGGTGGTATACCAAGGCCACTAGACAAACCTCGTCCATTTCGAGGAGGTTTAATACCCGCACACGGAAATACGTAAAAGGGACCGCCGGGAGATAGGAGTGCCGATTGCAAAACGGACAACGGGAAAAATGCTCGAAATCATGAGACGAACACGTATGCAAATGCGATGCACATGATGACATAATATAAAATGCATGACATGGACAAAATGCAAAATGAAGAAAACCCAACCACGGAGGGAATATCATATATCAATGCCGAAAATGGCAAGAGTTGGAGTTACAAATATGGAAAGTTACTTCCGGGGTGTTACAAGTTTATCGGTTACAAATACCACTCGGCATTCCGAGGCAAATTTAAGGTGGGACTTCGAAGTTTTTTACTCCTCCGGCGGAGGACTGGAAGGTGCAACAAACTGGTTGAGGCCGATTCCACTCGCAATACGGGTAGCAGGAGCGGCGAAAGTCTCCATGAAAGATCTGAAGTCGCAGCTTCTCTGGGTGTTGGCAACCTTGAGAGACACCACTTGTCCTCTTGGCGCTTCCTTGCAAAGTGGACACGAACCGTAGATAGAGCAACATCAAGACCACACCTCGCGTAAGACTTTTCCATTCTTGCACTCGATTTGAATCTCATTCAGTCGAGTCATCGAGATTCAAGGTCATTCCAAGCCGCCTGCTCGCCGAGAGTCGAGTCGATATGCGATAATCGCAACTTTCAACGAGCAAGATAATCCACAACGCTAGCAACGCGAGACTCCGCCGGAGCACATTCATAGCAGCTTCGTCTCTTCACAGGAGAGTTGATGGGGTCCAAGCTGGTTTCCACTGACCGGTTTCTTCTTCAAGTTTTGACAGAATTCTGAAAACACAACTCGATCAAATAACGATCATGTGATGAGCCGGTGATAGCAAGATCGGGTAAAAGAGATTACCTTCAAGCATGAGAAACAAATTCTTGGCGAGCCCTCCAAGATAAATCTCCGTGTCATTTCGCTTCCCCGCCACACAGCCTTGTCGATAGAGCAATCTTGTCGCTCTTCGCTTGACTAACTTCCTTGTTAGCAGATCAAGAGAGGCTTTCAGCTTGGCATTTTCATCTTCAAGTTTGTCGATTGAGGCAAGCTTCTTCAATGAGCTTTGGTTTCTCCAAAGCGCTTCAGTGCCTCTCGCAAGGTCAAGGTCCTTCTTCTTCAAAGTCTCTTCCAGCTTTATCTGCAAATCAACAATGAGAACAGAGTTGAGAATGAATAGAAAAACAAAGGCAGTCGCCAAAAGTTCTCACCAGCCATACCTTTTGCTTCATCCTTTGCCTTCGCAAATTCTCCCGAGCAAGCTTCAAATCGAGGTTGAGCTGGATCTGTTTGTTCTCTAATCTCAAGATAGCGAGCCATAAGCTCGCAATATTTCTACAAAGAGTCAACCAACTAAAGACATCAAAGACAGATCACTTCCGAGTGATTAAGGAAAAATAGTAGATTCTAAGACTACAAGTCAATCAAAACATTCGACAAGAGTCTCGGACTACACCCAGCCGGGTGCACTCAGCGTGCCTCCCATCGGTTTTACTAATTTGGTTCGACTAGTCGACCAAAAAGGGAAACGCCACAGCTTCTTTTAGACTATAGTCGATCGCATCGCAATGTAACCATAGTCTCGGGATTACACCTGGGTGCACTTAGCGTGCTCCCCCACCGGTTTTACGGTTCCATTCGACTTGGTCCGCCCAGTCGAAAAGTGAAGAAGTTCATAGCATAAAGATTATAGCCGATCGCACGCAGTCAACCATAGTCTCGGGACTACACCTGGGGGTGCACTCTGGCCAGTGCCCCCACAAAAATTCAATCCGACACACACACCCAAAGGGTGTACAGATATGGAAATCTCCGTAGGAAAGCAGTTTCATGTAGCATATCCTAACAAAGCAAGCAACGATCGACTTATTTGGACATTCTCTCGAGAGCTGAACTAGCATCATAGGTCACTCGCTAGCCCTCTCGACCGCTTTCACTTGCTCCATCATGATCCTTGCTCGGCGATGGCCTCCTTAGCAAGACTCACATGGTCTTCCCGGACGTGGTGTATAGCAAAGAGAGATGGTGGATCAGCAATGAAGTGGGTCGGGCGCTTGTCAGCCGATACAATAAAGACACAGAAGTCCGAGGGGTTGCCTCCTCGAAATCAGCGCCTCAGAATCGCCGCTGATCGGAGCAGCCTTGCCAAGCAGCACTCTTTTTCTTCCTTCTTCTCAATGGCGCTTCCTCGTCATCATCGGGAGATCAATGACGGAGGCGGAACTACAAGAAAGATTCAAAAGTAAACATGGAAGTCCAATCGATCGAAAGCTTAAACCTCGTGAGATCATACTAAGGTTGGAGGTGGCAGCATCCTCCATTTCCTGATCTTCGTGCTTGGCTGAAGTCTCGAGGTAGCGGCATCAGAGATTTCAAGAATCGGCTGATCAGTCATCAAGTCGACCCAAAGTTCACTCATGTTGAATAAGGAAATACAAGGTTCTGTTGGTTACCCGAGATGGTGGGGATGACCATCCGCATCTTGGGCAGAGCCTTCGTCGGCTTTGACGACGTTGTTCGAGGTTGCTTCGGGCGGTTTCTCGGCGGCAGGGAAGTTGTCCCGGTCGCTTCATCGATCGCCTGGGCACAACAGCTTTACTGCCGCCTGGCCGCCGGGTCATGCGCCGACTTGACCTTCCCTCCGAGCGAGGAGGATCGACGCCTCCTCTTCCTCCTCCTCCTCCTCCTCCTCGCCGAGCTGTCATCCTCCTCATCCTCCGCCGCTTGACTCCCATTCTCCCGACTTTCACCTCCACTTCCTTCTTCTTCTTCGATCGCTTCCTCGCGCTTCTGGGCATCGAGTACATCTCGGCGGTGACCTAGAAGACAACAAAACAAGGTGAAAGTCACGACGAGTTGGCATCTAAACGTAATGAATGCAGCTGAATCACAAATAAGATAAGTGGTTGTACCTTGTCTACTTCAGTATGTCCGTCGAGTGGTGGAATCCTCCCAGCTTCGCTGCGGGTTATCTTTGTTTCTCGGTGATGGCAGTCATCCACTTCTAGCGTGGCATCATCGAATTCTCTTCGGATGGACCCGAGTGGTATCATCCGTATCAGAGTACATCCACATCGGATGACCTCGTATTGGAGTGGCTGAATACGGCCGAGGAAAACCTCCAGAGATCCATGCTGGTCACCCCGTCGCTAATAAGCTGACTACACGCCCATCAGCAACTTTACTTGGGCCTTTCTCCTCTCGTAACACCTTCAGGGAAGATGGCTTGTTCACTGACCATAGAGAAAGGAGGGAGCCCAATGATCGCCCCGGCCGGCTGGTCTTGGCAGAGAACCAGTCGATCGCCACCCTCTAACCGAGTCAGGAGAGTCATAGCCGGAAAGGCACTCTTCCCCTCATCGGACCCCGAGTCCCCACACATCTGGATTACTTGGGTTCTCTCACATTCAGTTCGCTTTTTCACCGCTCCTGAGAGCGATAAGTGAATATGTGCTTGAAGAGACCCCAAAGCAAGGTCGACAACCCAAGAAGTTCTTGCATAACTAAATGAAAGCAGCAAGATAGACAATGGAGTTGGGAGGAAATGATGGAGTTAAGCCCAAAAAGTTCAGAAACCCCCGGAAAAAGGATTCGTGGCAGAGAAAATCCTCGATCTACGGGTGGCTGTGGAGGACGACTCACCCTCTTCAAAGCTGCAGCTACACTCCATTCCTGAAGCCTCACTGCCCATGGGGGATCAGTCCTTCATTGGCCAGATCGGTGAGGTCCCTCGGTGATGGTCGAGCGGATCCAATCTCCTTGACCCAGCCTTTGCGCAGTTTGACCGCGAAGAGGATCCGACCCGACCGGGCGCCTCCCCTTGGCCTTCGCCGCCGCCTTCTTCACCTGCTTCGGGCTGCGGTCTTCCTTCACCATGGTCGCCATGGCAAGCAAGTACTGAGCTGCGGCGCTGGACAGGCTAAGAGCGAGCGAGAAGGTTTGAGGCGGAGGGAGGAGAAGATTGGGGTCGCACTGCTCAAAATACCCTGCCCGACGCTTTATATGGGGCCGCTCGAGTGGCTCAACCGTAGGCCCAAGTAATCTCACAAATCTCGCCAATAAAGCGCCAAGACGCGATACGTGGCGAAAAGGCGGCATCAAGATCGAGGCATCATCGCCTTATCCCATCCGAAAGTGCCGCAGTTTTCCGCTTTCGCTTCCCAAAATTGATCCCGCGAAATCCGCCAACCGCAGAAAGCAGCTCGTCCGATAGCAGATTTCTCCCACCCATCGCCGATATCCTCAAGTTCACAGAGTTCACCGACAAAACGTGAAGAATGGATCAATGCGATCGAAAGAGAAGTTGACGCCATCATTGAAAGGTCGCTGATCCGAGTAAGACACACTCAGCAACACGAAGAACAGGTCGGAAAGATTATCAACTCCTTCCTCACTCAAACCTCGATCCATTCGGGGCTAATGATGAAGTCATGTACCGGGTAGGGTCATAGACCTGCCCAAAGGTACCTCCACAAGGACACTGCAAGAGAAGCGGCCTTCCAATGACCTAGTAGGTTTCCACTGATGCATTCAAAGACACTCGACCATGAAGACCCACTCACCACCAGAGTCCAAGAGCCACTCTGTGCCCAAACGGTCCTAGAGTTAAATAGTCTTTATGATCTTAATGACATTTATGTAGTAGGCGCTACCAGAACGCCTAGCTTTAACGCACCTTAAACCTCTACTACGTGGGCTGGCTGGGGTCCCGGCGCACTCTATATAAGCCACCCCCCTCCATTGTAGAAGGGTTCGCACCTTGTAACACATAACGATATAATCCAATCCGACCGGCTCCTGCCCGAGACGAGGGCTATTACTCTCCGAGAAGGGCATGAACTCGTGAAATCCCTTTGCGATACAACTACTCCATAGCTAGGATCTTGCTCTGTCCATACCTACCCCCATTCTACTGTCCGACTTAGAACCACGACATATCGGGCGCCTCAGTATTTGGGTGTGCCATGATGTTCGGATATTTGACGGTTGTATTGCTTGCCGTAACTTGTTTCCTTGGTCCGTAGATAGATCTAATCGCCATCTTTTGGTGCGAATCCTTGCGCGGATCGCGTGCCGCTTGTTTGCGGGCGCCGCTTGCCGCTTCTACGCTTGCCATGTGGTCGCTTATCCGACCCGCGCTCTTTGTTTTTGATCGTGGGGGTTTCACGGCCTCCTCATCGAATTCGGGCAGTAGTTTGCGCTTTGGGTAGTTTCTTTTTGCTTGGCGGTTGTCGCCATATTTGTTCGCAGTGTTGAGTAATTTACTCCATCTCATTCGGAAAGCGCTCTTCCGCTGTTCTCAGCTCTCTTTCGCTTTTTCGCTACGCCGCAGAGCGAGGAGCTCTTTGTGGAGGTTCTTCCATCCAGCTGACGTCCGCATGAGATCGTCCGGACTGTTGTCCTTGCCGGGACGGGTTGTTTGTCCAAGTTGGCCTGTTCGGATGGTTGCTCAATGGCATGTTCGCTCGTCGGCCGGCTCACCCCTGCTCTATGGCTGGGTCTATGGGCGCTTATCTTTGTCGAGGTGGGTTTTGAGTGGCGCTTACGCCGCCGCTTTGATCGCTTCCCCGAGGAATTTTCTTTCAGCCGCCTCGCCGCTCATCGTTATCGCTTCCCTTAGGTGTGTCCACCGTATATATATTGTAAGTTGAGGTGGCTATCCGCCCTCGTGGGTCTGGTTCTTGGTCGCCTCCAGGCCGCCGTCCATATCGTCGATGTCCTCGAGTCAAGTCGCATCATGTCTGTTAAGTCATCGCATGCGGCTACAAAGTGGGTGGTGGTGATGCTGAATTTCTTCGCTGCCTGAATCCCAACCTTCCTGACCGTAGTTCAGCCAGGCTCCCTCGACAAAGAGAGAGACTTTAATGAGTTCAGGATATCACCAAAGGGCGAGGCCGAAGATGTCGCGGTGGTGAACTCCATAATCCGCGCCTCGCCGGATTCGATCGGCAGGGGCACAGAGGTTCGAGTCCCAAGGAGTCCGCACCTAGGAGTCACGAAGCTTTGCAAAGGACAGGATGGTGTTCGCCAATCGCCGAGATTTCAGCCCCGAGGCGGTGTCCAACCAATCGCCCCTCGATCGAAGTAAAACCAGCTCCGGATTAAGGGTCGGAGCAGTGAATCAGCGCGGCCTCCGTGGCATTGTTCGCCGCAGAGCTAGATCGCACTCCATCGAGCAAGGCGGCACGCCGGCAGTGGCTCAACATCCGTCGAAGATCAAGTCTCCGCGACATCGGCCGATAGTTCAAGCTTTCCAAATCTGACCTAATGGCAGGGGCGAGCTTCGATCTGCTCGAGATGGCCTAGCTAATTGCCCGCAAGCAAAGCCGCCGAATAAGAAGATCTGTTCGGGAGAAAAGTCTCACCGGACTGATGCGTCGCTGGTTGATGATTGAAGGAGCCATCGGGCCTATAGGTGACTACATAGAGGAACTCTCAACGAAGCACCAATGTCGGTGTCAAAACCGGGCGGATCTCGGTAGGGGGTCCCGAACTGCATCTAGGCGGATGGTAACAGGAGACAAGGGACACGATGTTTTTACCCAGGTTCGGACCTCTCGATGGAGGTAATACCCTACTCCTGCTTGATTAATATTGATTATATGGGTAGTACAAGAGTAGATCTACCATTTAGATCGAGAGGCTAAACCCTAGAAGCTAGCCTATGGTATGATTGTTGTTCCTCCTACGGACTAAAACCCTTTGGTTTATATAGACACCGAATAGGGTTAGGGTTACTGAGTCGGTTACAATGGTAGGAAATCTACATATCCGTATCGCCAAGCTTGCCTTCCACGCCAAGGAAAGTCCTATCCGGACAAGGGACGAAGTCTTCAATCTTGTATCTTCATAGTCTAGGTCAAGGCAATCGAAGATATGAGTCCACCACAAACCCTCAAGGAGATGCAGAAGCTCGCCGGTCGCGTGACCGTGTTGGGGCGTTTCATCTCCAAGCTGGGAGAGCGCGCCCTGCTGTTCTTCAAGCTGATGAAGAAAAAGGGCCGAAGATGATAGTTCGGCTATCCGGACACCCCCTAGTCCAGGACTCCCTCAACGTCCCTTCCGGCAAGCTGATTGGTTTCCTCGTGTCCCACAAAGGGATCGAGGCGAACCCAGAGAAGGTCAAGGCAATCGAAGATATGAGTCCACCACAAACCCTCAAGGAGATGCAGAAGCTCGCCGGTCGCGTGACCGTGTTGGGGCGTTTCATCTCCAAGCTGGGAGAGCACGCCCTGCTGTTCTTCAAGCTGATGAAGAAAAAGGGCCCATTCGAGTGGACTCCAGGGGCCGACCAAGCGTTTCAAGACCTCAAGAGATACCGACTAGCCCTCCAAAGGATGGTGGCGCCGACTCTCGAGCCCCTCGGTGTTGTACTCTGCCGCCACCTCTACTCCGCCACAACAGAGCTCGTGGCGGACCGGAGGAGCGCTGTCAAGGATGCGATGCGCTAAGCTGCTCCTCAGCCGGGCGACGAAGACTCCAGAGGGCTCCGCAAGGGCTGCGGCGACGCCAGCAGGGGACTAGGCTCAACAAGACAGCGCACTTGGGCCTGCGAAAGCCCAGTGAGCAACCAGGCTTTGGGGGCTTCGTCGTCTCACGAGACGCCCCAACCTCCGGAAGCCACGGGCCTCGTCAATGCATCCGCCCTCGTCGAGCACCCCTTGTATTTTTTCAGCACGGTGTTGCGGGACGCGAGGGCGCGGTACCCCATGCCTCGTGAGCTCTGCCAAGGCCTTGGTGGCCTCACGCAAGCTGTGGCACTACTTTCAAGGTCAGCCCATCAAGGTCGTCTTGGCTTACCCGTTGGAGAGGGTGCTTAGGAGCCCCAACTCCGCTGGGAGAGTCGCTGAGTGGAACATCGAGCCGCAGCATTTCGCTTGAGTTCAAAGACAACCGTGGTCATCAAGGGAGCAAGGCCGCTGATTTCGTGGCAGAATGGACGGACGCCCCGGGGCTTGAAGAAGGCGAATATCGGTCCCTCTCGCTGGGGAGTGAAGCGCTAGACGGCTGGGTTATGTATTTCGATGGCGCCTTTGCGCGCCAGGGCGCGGGGGCTGGAGCAGTGCTCATCTCACCCACTTAGGACAAGCTTTACTATGTCGTGCAGCTCTGCTTCCAGTAGGGCGAGAAGGTCTCCAACAACATAGCAGAGTAAGAAGGCCTCATAGCTGGCCTCAAGGCTGCGGTGGCCTTGGGGGTGAAGCGCCTCACCATCAAGGGCGACTCACAGCTCCTCGTCAACTTCTCCAACAAGGTGTACGAGCTAAAGGACGAGCACATGGAGGCGTACAACGCGGAGGTGCGCAAGATGGAGAAGCAGTTCTTGGGCCTGGAATTGCAACATGTGCCCCGCGGTACCAACAAGGAAGACGACGACATCTCCAGGAGAGCATCCAAGCGGCTACCCCAAGAGCTTGGCATATTCGAGGAGCGGCTCTTCAAGCCATCGGCCACACCGCCACTCTCGTAACAGTGCTGCTCGGGAGGAGCTCCTCAACCACCTGTTTCGGGAGCCCTGCCTGCAGCCCGACCTCGAGCGCTTACTTGGCGCCGAGCCTCAGAGGGTGCTGGACCAGGAATTCAAGGAATATTCGGTGCAAGGGACGCCACGGAGAAGGAGGAGGACGCGGAGCGCAGGGCCCGACAGTTACGGCATATCGCGCTCTGGACGGTGAGTTATACAGAAACAACCAAATGACGCTTCCTCGCATTGCATCTCCAGGAGCAGGGAAAGAGCTGCTACGCCAACATACACGGCGGGATCTGCGGGCACCACTGCCGCCACGGACCTCGTCGCCAAGGTGTTTCGCAATGGATTCTACCGCCTCACTTCAAGACTCAACGACGCGACCGAACTGGTGAAGTCCTCGTGAGGCCTCGCCACCCACGCCAAGCAGATCCATCAGCCGCTCAGTGGCCTCCTGCACCATCCCACTCTAGTGGCCATTCGCAGTCCTGGGGCTGGATACCTGGGTCTGCTCCTCGAAAGCCGGGGCTACCATCACCTCTATGTCGCCATCGACAAGTTCACCAATTGGGCGGAGGTAGAAGCCGTCTGCACCATCCCGGTCGGCTCCGCGGTCAAGTTCATCAAGGGTCTCATAAGCCGATTTGGGGTCCCCAACCGCATCATCACCAACAATGGCTCGCAGTTCACTAGCAATCTCTTCAAGATGTATTGTGCTAACCTTGGAACGCAGATCTGCTATGCTTCGGTGGCGCACCCACGGAGCAATGGCTAGGCCAAACGTGCCAATGCAGAGGTCCTGAGAGGCCTCAAGACCAGGACCTTCAAGAAGAAGCTCGAGGCTTGCGACAGGGACTGGCATGACTAGCTCCAGTCCGTGCTGTAGTCCATCCGCACCACCACCACCAAGCCAACGGGAAAGGCCCAATTCTTCCTCGTCTACGGAGCATAGGCGGTTCTCCCTCACGAGGTCAAGTATCGCTCCGCGCGGGCCTGGCATTTGATGAGGCGCAGCAGGATGCCATGCGGGGGATGGACCTCGTGCTGGGCGAGGAACGCCGCCGTGAAGCCACGCTACGGGTGACAAGATATCAGCAGGCGCTGCGACGGTACCACGGTCGCAGCGTCCGCTCCAGGACGCTTGAGGTTGTTGACCTTGTCCTAAGGCGAGTGCTCTCCAGGGAAGGGCTGCATAAGCTCTCAGCCATGTGGGAGGACCCATTTAGGGTCACCCACGTCTCTAGGCCTGATGCCGTGTGCCTGGAGACGCAGGACGGGGTACCCATCCAAAATGCTTGGAACATCCAGCACCTCCGGAAGTTCTACCCATGAAGAAAGGCCCAGCGCCTGTGATGAAGGCCCCGTGCCTGTGAAGGTCTCTGCTCGTGACACTCACGTAATAATGAGTGGGCCTGTACACGCTCCGGAGTCTCAGGAGTGCCGCACTCGGCCCTCTGGGGCTCCCAACCACGTCCTAGTGGCAGCACTTAGCTCCACGCTGGTGAGAAGACAAGAAGACTAGACTAGGTGCCGGACGCGGCTTTTCATTTGCTTTCCATAGTTGGCTTGCCCCTCTTTAATCGAAGTTTCATTTCTGGTGTTGCTTGCTGATCTTGTTTCATCGACTTCTGCCTCTGTTTCTGCCTTTGGTTCTTTGTTTGACCTATACCCTCTCTCGCGTCCCTCGCGAGGGGGCTGGAAAGGTACCCTCATGCCCTCATGAGCGTCTTGTCTGTTTTTCGCGAGGCACCCTCGTTCAAGCCACAAGCTGGTGCACCTCTCCCAATATGTGCCCCTCGGGTATCGTGATACGAGGAGCTGGGTCGTGGCCACAGGCGCCTGCGACCAGGGCTCGGGTCTCCTAAGAAATTTTTGCAGTTCCTCCTCGCCAGGTACCGAGAAACACGTGCCTCGTGGGGCGGAAACTACTTCAAGCGCATCAAGCTAAGTTATCCCTGTGTGCCTATATAAAACATCGACATTGCGGCACGACATGCAACGATAAACACAGCATAACAACTTGGAAATCATAATTTGTTGCACGCCCCCACGGGGCCCCATACTTGTCTCTCTCAATGCAGGAAGGAAACAAAAACAAAACAAAGGCGGCGCGTGCCCCTGCAGCATATCGCGAGGAAGAACTCATGGCGCTCTCCCGACCTTAGTCGGACCGTTCCTCGCGCTTCATCGGAGCACGACGATGAGATGACCCGCTGCCGCCCTTGAAGCAGGCGCGGCGGCTGGTCATAGCCGCCGCTGGTGGAGCTGTCACTGGAGGAAGAGCCGCCGTAGCTTGACGAGCCGCGGTCGGTGCTGAGAGCGGGTCCGCCTTCGTCCTCATCATGACCGTCGCCAAGACCGAGCACCTCGTCCCTGTCGTTGTCCTCAGGGCAGCACCTGACGCGGCGGCCATCTTCTCAGAACACCCTCACGTAGAGGGTCGCGTTGCTGTCGTACTTGAAGTGGAGGGTGCACCGCATGCCCAGGCTGCGCGCGCGGGAAAACGTCTGCCAGCCGCGGGCCAGGGCAGTGTTGCCTGCGATAGAGGTCTCGACCGCAACCGAGGAAGCTTTGCTACAGCAGTCGTCCGCCTGCAGCCAGAGCCCGCCTGGACCTGCGGCCGGCAGCTCGTCGGCGAAGAAGCGCGGGAGCTGAAGCCTGTTGCCGGCTGGGTTCTCCAACCACACCACGAACTCCAGTAGCACCTCCGCCGAGTGGAAGCATGGCCGGGGAGGCCACGCGACCATGGCACGCCTCCCTTCATCAATAGGTGAGGGAGTCCTGGACTAGGGGGTGTCCGGATAGCCGAACTATCATCTTTGGCCGGACTCCTAAACTATGAAGATACAAGATTGAAGACTTCGTCCCGTGTCCGGATAGGACTTTCCTTGGCGTGGAAGGAAAGCTTGGCGATACAGATATGTAGATTTCCTACCATTGTAACCGACTCTGTGTAACCCTAACCCTATTCGGTGTCTATATAAACCGAAGGGTTTTAGTCCGTAGGACGAACAACAATCATACCATAGGCTAGCTTCTAGGGTTTAACCTCTCTGATCTCGTGGTAGATCTACTCTTGTACTACCCATATCATCAATATTAATCAAGCAGGAGTAGGGTATTACCTCCATCGAGAGGGCCCGAACCTGGGTAAAAACATCGTGTCCTTTGTCTCCTGTTACCATCCGCCTAGACGCACAGTTCGGGACCCCCTACCCGAGATCCGCCGGTTTTGACACCAACATTGGTGCTTTCATTGAGAGTTCCTCTGTGTCGTTGCCGTCAGGAAGGACGCCTCATCCCGTCTTTAAAGATGATACTATCACCAAAGCAGCCTTGGCCGCTGGCCAGACTCTTCGGTTAGGTGGTTTTCTTATGACCGCCAGTTCGGCCACCGCGCCGATGATGACTTCTCGGGTCATCGAAACCAATCTTCACGTTAACTCGGAACTTGCCGAGCAGTTAGATCCGATCGAGCTCTCCTCCGTAAGCGAGCTCTTGGATCGACGCCGCCGCAGGAGTCGCCACAGACTACGACCAGATCGGGCCTAAAACCGATCGAGAGAGATCAACTCTCCCTGTGCTACCCATCATGTTGCTGTGGTAGAGGAGCAATACGGCGATTCTTTTTCTATCTTAAGGACTAGCTACGTCCGGATTCCCGATCCCTCCATGCCGAATTCCCGCAGAGGGACGAATGTCGATCAAGCCCTGAACTTAAAGTCAGCGGCGGGTTGATTCATTGATAGCATTCAAAATCCAAACTTCCAAGTTCGGAAACTTCGGGCCTCTCGAGTCTTAAATTGGACGGGTTCCGGATCTAGTTCCACCGCCCACCCAAACATTAGCGATCTATCCCGAATTCGCAAGAGCCCGCTGAAACTGCACATCATTCTTGGGCAGATTCTCCTGTTATGGACAGGATAAAGGACTGCCTAGAGGAGGACGAATCTCACTTTTCTGCAATAATTAAACGGACAAGGAATCCTAAACGCCATAAGTCGTCATGAAATTACATGCTTTGGCTGACTTGGTGACCATAGTACAAAAGTACTGTGCGATGGAGAGTGCTTGGAAAACCGAAAGTAAATTTTGGGATAATCCGGCCCCGAATACAGCCCTAGTCCGAAACAAAAGGGTGCATCATCACCAAGCACCTGGGTTAAACATCAAAAAACAAAACCCCCCTAAAGGGAACGGAACCGTACTGGAGGGTTGCCTAAACGGACCCTGCAAATTTCATAGCACAGAGGGCGCCACTCCAACTCATAGCCTTCTAGCATGTTGTATACTACGGCAGGTGGCCAAAAGTGGCGAAGAGCTTCTAGCCTCAAAATCCCAGCCCAGCAACACCAGTACGGTATTAACAGTCTTTCAGACTTTCGCATCAAATAACATGCGGAAACGAACACACCGCAACCTTGCCGAAGTCTACCAAGTAGCAACAATAAATCCATGGAGTGACACGGCTATTACCTTTAATGCCGGATGTGAACCCAAATTCGAACAGCCCGAGCACCACCGCATTGGTCCTCAGTCCAATAGTGGACGACTTTCGCCTTACTAAGGTACTCATGGATGGCGACGGCGGACTAAACCTCATCTACGAGGAAACCCTCCAAAAATGGAAATAGACTGGAACCGCATTGAGCGGCAAGCAGCACAACCTTTAGAGGAATAATCCCTAGCCGGGAAGCATGTTTACAGGAAAAATCACATGGGCGTAGTGTTATTTCACGGACAATTACAGGTCCCGAGGTCACATTCAAGTGGCCCCATTCAGCAGCGGATATCACGCTTTATTAGGGCGAGAGGCATTCACAATTTTCAAGCTATACCCCATTATGGGTACATGAAGCTTAAAATGCCCGGACCTAACGGAATCATCACTCGCTAGTGATCCGAACATAGCACTCCGCGCCAAAACAAGACAGCCGCACTAGCCCTCGAGGCACTATCAAAGCCCTAGCGGCCGAGGAACTCACTGCGATGTGCTCCACGGTGAATAGGGACGATGTGATACTTGATAAAAGATCCAAGTCCACCTCTTTTAAACCAGCGGATGAAATAGTCAAATTCCAAGTCCACCCAGCGGACCTCGCAAAGGCGGCCTCCATTGGGGCACAATTAAACCTGATGTAGACGCCGCGACTCACGAGAAGTTCTACTGAGAAAACTGGGACATTTGTGCTGGTACCCTTGAGACATGCCAGAATCCCACGTCGGCTGGCCGAGCACAGCCTAAATACCCTAAAAGGATTCAAGCCAGTCAAACAGGCTCTTCGGCGCTTTTCCGAACCCAAGAGGCCATGGGAGAGGAGCTAGCCATACTTCTGGAAGCCGGATTCATCAAAGATATAAAACATCCGGACTGGCTAGCAAATCTGGTGATGGTACCTGTCGGTGTCAAAACCGGCGGATCTCGGGTAGGGGGTCCCGAACTGTGCGTCTAGGCGGATGGTCACAGGAGACAAGGGACACGATGTTTTTACCCAGGTTCGGGCCCTCTCGATGGAGGTAATACCCTACTCCTGCTTGATTAATATTGATGATATGGGTAGTACAAGACTAGATCTACCACGAGATCAAGGAGGCTAAACCTAGAAGCTAGCCTATGGTATGATTGTTGTTAGTCCTACGGACTAAAACCCTCCGGTTTATATAGACACGGATAGGTTAGGGTTACAGAGTCGGTTACAATGGTAGGAGATCTACATATCCAGATCGCCAAGCTTGCCTTCCACGCCAAGGAAAGTCCCATCCGGAAGCAGGACGAAGTCTTCAATCTTGTATCTTCATAGTCTTGGAGTCCGGCCGTGGCGATAGTCCGACTATCCGGACACCCCTAGTCCGGGACTCCTCAGTAGCCCCGAACCAGGCTTCAATGATGATGAGTCCGTGCGTTGATTGTCTTCGCATTGCGGCGGGTTCTTCTCCAAATTCCATGTACTTGTTGAATAGTGTCCGCTTCGATAAATGCTGCGCTCCTCGGCCTGCGTAATAATGACCATCTTCCACGTGTTTGAATGAATGCAAAAGCCAGTGGTATTTTTACAATATTCCCCCTAGCCGCGCAAAGGAGCCGCTTATAAAAGGGGCAAGGATCTAGATCTGAGTCACACCATCCCCCCTTTGCGAGCTTTCATCGGAGCGCCTCTGACCAAAGCCCATTCCATCATGGACAGTCGACGCGGCTCCTCCTCTCGCGCTCCCAGCCCCCAACCAGGAAATTGGGAGAGATGCTCAGTCCCGCATAGCGAGCTAGTTATACTCCAAGCCAAGGGATTTCTCCCTCCGGCCTTCATGGTTCCGGTTCGAGCCAGACTTGCCACCTACAAGGGTGAAAAGCAAGCGGAGAGCGTCCCCGATCCCTCTAAAGGAGAGCGGGTGTGCTTCATCTCTTATCTAGTAAGAGCACTCGGATTTCCAATCAATCCGTTTCTCCGGGGGCTCTTGGAGTTCTACGGCCTCCAACTGCACCATCTTACTACTGCCTCCATCTTGCACATCGCGGGCTTCGTGGCCCTTTGCAAACTGTTCCTGGGCGTCGAGGCTCATTTCGGGCTGTGGAAGAGAATATTCTGCCTAGTTCCCCGTTCTCATGAGGGGTCAATATATCAAGTGGGCGGAGCCGAGCTATGGCGCATCGCCGGGACCGGATACCTGTCCGTAACCCCAAAAAGGCGTCCGAAGGCGGCCTTGAATGGTTTTACATGGAGGGCGTCCGCTGCGGATCCTGTTCGGATCGGCCTTCGGAGTTCAGCAATGCTCCTCGAAGAAGCGCTAAGCTGGCGCCCTCGAGCCCCGGGAGAAGATGACCGGGATGTCCGTTATTTGATGAGCCGAATAAGGTTCTTGGCTCATGCGGATGACCATGACAGGAGTCATGGCAATCTGCATTATGAGGGGAGTGCAGCCGCCCAATATGAGGCCACCCATGTGGGACTTCAACGGGGATGACGATGCCACCCGCCATGGCCGCAAAGGGCCAGGATCGGTCACCGAACTGGCGAAGATCTTGTCTGCCATGTACAAAGGAGAGGAGGAGGATTTCCTCCGTGTCAACCCACTGAAGGAGTTTTCTTCGAATAATCCTCGAAGCTGGGTAAGCAAACATCCTTGTGACCTGTCCGATCCATATTCCCGTAGTTAAATATCTCGTTTCATGGTTTTTGCGCAGGAACTGCACCGGACTGTGGAGAAGATACACAGCCCGCCCCCACAACCCGAGGATCCGGAGCGATCCCTCGATGGAGTTGATTGGCGGGGTGTTCTACCAACTTAGCATCGACAATGCTTTGGCAGCCATTACGGCCGATTTCCCCGAAATACTTCCAGCCCCACTGGTAACTGAGACCAAGATCCCAAAACCCTGATAATGACCCATCCGTGCTTATTTATGATCACCGTATACCAAAGGTGTTTCGCAGGGGGTACCTTCGAGGCGGGAAGCCGAGCCTGCGGCGGCCGGCCAACAAGGGGCAGCGCGGCCCCGCAGGTTAAAAAGAAGTGCGGTCCGGATCAAAACTCCGCCGCAACGGTATGGCATGTCACCATACTCCCAAGATTGGTTCCTGGAAGGCGTACTAATGCTGATGCTCTTTTCAGGAAAAAGAGCGCTCGCCGGACTGAGTCCGGAGAGGCTGCCGATCGAACCTTCACCGGAAAAGCTTCAAAGCCGGGTCCGGAGGCTGAGGCGAGCACGAGACGTGCGTCGGATGCTCCTCCGAGAGAGGATGCCGACAGGTTGTCCGCCACCAACTCCGAGGTGGAGAGCGCGTTGAATCATAGGCGCCGTCGGACAGTTCTTCGCAACGCATGTTTCTCCCAAGAGGCCTTGAATGCCTTTGATTTGGGAGATGCGCACCTCCGTGCCACTCAAGATGGTCTAGCCAGAGCCATGGAGCAGTATGTGAAGTACATACGGGTAAGGAAATTTGACAGTTATATATGCCAGTAGCCCCCGAGACTTAAAATAGTTAGGATAACTGATTTGAGGATCATTTTTTTATGCAGGATCTTACAGAAAAGAATACCCGATGTCCCAGGAGCTGGAAGAGTGCAGGGCCCAACTTGAGGCCGCACTGGCCGCTACGGGGGGAGCCACAGAGACCCCCTCTGGTAATATACGCTTCAGAAGATAAATAATTAATGAAGTGCGGCGGGTGTGTAAATCTGACAAAAACATTGCAGATGGCGCGGACTAGATCGGACAAGCAACAGCTCTTACGCGGTTAAAGGCGGCGAGAGCGTGCTTGAGGGTGCGGCAGGAGAAGAATAACCTCCAAGACGCCAACACCAAGCTGGGTGAGGAACTAAAGGACGTTCGTGCCCAGTTAGCTGACTCCATAAAGGAGAATCGGCGACTTCGTCGCGGCATTTTCAGTAAGTGCTTTAGCGAACTTTGAAAAGAGTTCGGCGAGGAAGGCCACTAACATAAACATGTTTGTAGGTTTGCTCACAGGTCGTCCTGAGGAGGAGATGCCCAATTCTTCGGGTGATCTTCTTCCCGAATTGCGTCAGCTGCACGAACGAGTCCGGCAGGTGATGAAAGGCATCGACCAAGCCTTGTGGCCATCTATCTCCCTGCCCGAAGGCATTGGAGAGCTGGCGGAGCGGCTTCAAGGAGCACGGCGGCGCTTCCGACTATGGAAGATATCGGCCTGCCGTCAAGGCGCCAGGGAGACCTGGGCCATGGTGAAGACGCGGTACACAAAGGCTGACCCAAACCACATGGCCGAGGTCGGACCTGTGGGGCCGGATGGGATGGAGATCCCTGTAAGCTTAGTGTACGGCCAAGTAGAATTGGCCGCCAAGTATTCCCAGCAAGATTGTAAATTAGATAGCCTATTAGATGGCATTGAGGAGGAATACAATGAGTCGAGTTGACTATGTAAAAATATGACATGAAAGAATGTCTTCTAGCCGGATTGTAGATCGTTTGTCATAGCGGACCTTTTCGCTTCGACCTCCGGACCTAATAGTCCGGAGTGTGTCCGAATACCTTCGTGGTTATATAAGAACCGTGGTATGCATGGAGACCAGGCGTAGGGGTCATTGTTGCTATATCAGACAAGTGCCCAACTAGTTATGTTATATTACATGGGTAGTAAGAAACATCTTCCAGGGAGAATAGTTCCGTTAGAGGTTCCTTTCGCTGGGATGCATGCCCTAAAGTGCATGTCAAAGCTGCTATAAAAGCAGAAAATCATCTGGGGGTAGATGTGTAAATAGTTAAAAATCATCTTTCAGTTCACCGACCGAATATTCCCTTAAGAACACTAGCTTTCGGCTTCACCCAGTCTGAGGTACACATCCGGCTGACCGGCGATAACAATCGCAGAGGTGCTCCCTTTACCTCCTAGCCGAACAATCGGGAACGTAGGGGTAAGCACAGGAGCCAGGCAACCCAGCTTGGCCAAAACTTAAGTCATATCGATGCATATAATGGTGAATAAAAGGAACATGCGGAAGTTTAACGCATGTGTTGGGCATGAAAGCCCGTATAAATAAGCTTATGTTAAAGAAGCCCCCAGGTATAATGAGCACGGACAGCGCGTCAAGTGTGTGCGAAAAAAGCGCAAATGAGCCTCTAGAGGCTACAAGAAGAAGAAGGGGGAAAGAGAGAAATAGAAGACAGCAAAAAGCAAAAAATAAAGAATGCGGACGGAGGAAGGAGACGAACTTGGAGTCCGGCACTTAGGCGTAGAATCTTCATAGACGGGCTGCGTTCCATGGGTTCGGCTCGAGTCGGTTATCCGATGCGTTTCGAGACGGTATGCTCCGCCTGTCAGGACCTGGTCGATGATGAAGGTACCTTCCCATTTGGCTTGAGTTTGTCCTTTTTCTTGTCCGGCAGGCGTAGAACTAGTTCGCCAATGTTATAAGCTTTGGCCCGTACTTCCCTGCTTTGATATCTTCGAGCCTGCTGTTGATAGAATGCGGAACGAGCTTTTGCCACGTCATGCTCCTCCTCCAATGCGTCCAAACTGTCCTGCCGATCAATCTCGGCTTCTCTTTCTTCGTACATGCGCACTCGAGGTGAGTCATGTATTATGTCGCAGGGCAAGACTGCCTCTGCGCCGTACACCATGAAGAATGGTGTGAATCCGGTAGTATGATTCGGCGTGGTCCGCAGCCCCCAGAGTACGGAGTCGAGCTCCTCAACCCAGTGCGTGTTAGATTCCTTGAGGGACCGCACTAGTCTGGGTTTAATACCGCTCATTATTAGACCATTTGCCCATGTTTTTGCACCATGATTTGACCTCATCGGCCGTGAAGTTGGTGCCATTATCAGTGATGATACTGTGGGGGACACCGTAACGGTGCACTACCCCTGATATGAAGTCTATCACTGGTCCGGATTCGGCCATTTTAACAGGTTTGGCCTCTATCCATTTGGTGAATTTATCCACCATGACCAATAGGTATTTTCGCTTGTGGGTTCCTCCCTTGAGGGGTCCAACCATGTCAAGCCCCCTGACCACGAACGGCCAGGTGATGGGTATAGTTTTAAGGGCGGTGGGTGGCACGTGGCTTTGGTTAGCAAAAAGCTGGCAACCGACGATCGTTGGACTAAGTCCTCTTGCATCTGCCGGGCCGTCGGCCAATAAAATCATGTACGGAAGGCCTTGCCTACAAGGGCCCGGGCTGCGGCGTGGTGCCCACCCAGTCCGGCATGAATTTCAGCTAGGAGGTTTCGCCCTTCCTCTACGGAGCTGCACCTTTGAAGGACTCCGGTAGTGCTTTTCTTATAAAGCTCTCCCTCATGGACTTTATAGGCTTTAGAGCGCCGTACTATGCAGCGAGCCTCATTTTGGTCTTCGGGGAGTTCCTGCCTAGTTAGGTAGGCTAGGAATGGTTCCGTCCATGGGGCGATAACCGCCATTATTTCATGAGGAGAGGGTGTTATCTCGGGGGCGGAGCCTCCGGTTGTGTCGAGTGTTGGCGTCGGCGGTGCGGTTGGGTCGGATTGTTATTGCGGACTCCCTTCCCATAATACGGATGGCTTGAACAGCAGTTCCAAAAGATATTGGGTGGGGCGGCATCGCGTTTTGCACCGGCGCGCCAATATATCCGCCCTTTGGTTGTTATCCGGGCTATATGATGAAATTCGAGCCCTTCGAACCGTGCTGCCATTTTTAGGACCGCATTGCGGTATGCTGCCATTTTCGGATCTTTGGCATCAAAGTCTCCGTTTATTTGGATATTGCGAGGTTTGAATCCCCGCGCACCTCTAGGCGTTTTATGCCCAATGAGACTGCCATCTGGAGGCCGTGCAAGAGGGCCTCGTATTCGGCTGTGTTGTTGGAGTCCGTATACACTATCTGAAGGACGTATTGGACTGTGTCCCCGGTTGGGGATGTCAGGACGACGCCAGCCCCCAGGCCCGCCAACATTTTGGAGTCGTCAAAGTGCATGATCCAATTAGAGTATGCGCCGTACTCTTTAGGGAGTTCGGCTTCAGTCCATTCGGCCACGAAGTCGGCCAAAACCTGCGACTTAATAGCTCGTCGTGGCTTATAAGTTATGTCGAATGGGAGGAGCTCTATGGCCCATTTAGCAATCCGGCCCGTGGCGTCGCGGTTGTTATAATGTCATTAAGAGGTACTTTGGAGGCTACCGTTATCGAACACTCTTGAAAGTAGTGTCGCAGCTTCCGGGATGCCATGAACACCGCGTATGCTATATTTTGATAGTGTGGGTACTGGGACTTGCATGGAGTTAGGACAGTGGACACATAATAAACCGGTTTTTGAATAGGGAACCGGTGTCCGTCCGTTTCTCGTTCGACAACGAGCACCGTGATGACAACTTGATGTGTTGCGGCGATGTATAATAGCATTTGTTCGCCCACGTTGGGCGCAGCCAGGACAAGATTTGTTGCCAAAATGGCCTTTATTTCTTCGAGTCCGGCCGTGGCGGCATCCGTCCACTCGAAATGTTCAGTCCGGCGGAGGAGGCGGTAAAGAGGTAATGCCTTTTCTCCTAAACGGGAGATAAAGCGGCTTAGAGCCGCTACGCATCCCGTCAATTTTTGTATTTGTTTGAGGTCTTTTGGAATATCCGGTTGTGACAGAGCTCGAATCTTGGCTGGGTTTGCTTCAATTCCTCTACGGACACAATGAAGCCGAGGAGCTTTCGGCTGGAGCACGCCAAGACGCATTTTCGGATTGAGCTTGATGTCATATTTTCGAAGATTGTCGAATGTGAGCCTCAAGTCGTCTACTAGAGTTTAGACGTGCTTGGCTTTGACGACCACGTCATCTACATATGCTTCCACTATTTTGCCGATCTGGTTTGCCAGACATGTCTGAATCATGCGCTGATATGTTGCGCCGGCGTTTTTGAGCCCAAAGGGCATTGTGTTGAAGCTGAACGGGCCGTATGGAGTGATGAATGATGTTGCAGCTTGGTTTGGCTCTGCCATCTTGATTTGGTGGTAGCCGGAGTACGCGTCGAGGAAGCACAATGAGTCATGTCCTGCTATAGCGTCAATGATTTGATCAATTCGAGGGAGGGGGAAGGGATCCTTTGGGCAAGCCTTATTAAGGTCTTTGAAATCAACACATAGGCGCCAGGATTTATCCTTCTTTGGTACCATCACCAGGTTTGCTAGCCATTCCGGATGTTTTATATCTCTGATGAATCCGGCCTCCAAAAGTTTGGCTAGCTCCTCTCCCATTGCCTGTTTGACCGGCTTGAATCCTTTTAGGATGCTTAGGCTGTGCTCAGCCAGCTGACGTGGGATTCCTAGCATGTCTGAAGGGTGCCAGGCAAAGATGTCCCAGTTTTCTTGTAGAAATTCTCGTAGTGCGGCATCTACATCAGGGTTTAATTGTGCCCCGATGGAGGCCGTCTTTGCAGGGTCCGTTGGGTGGACTTGGAATTTGACTATTTCGTCCGCTGGTTTAAAAGAGGTGGACTTGGATCTTTTATCAAGTATCACATCGTCCATGTTCACCGTGGAGCGCATCACGGTGAGTTCCTCGGCCGCTAGGGCTTCGGATAGTGCCTCGAGGGCTAGTGCGGCCATCTTATTTTCGGCGCGGAGTGCTATGCTCGGATCACTAGCTAGAGTGATGATTCCGTTGGGACCGGGCATTTTAAGCTTCATGTACCCATAATGGGGTATAGCTTGAAAAATTGTGAATGCCTCTCGTTCTAATAAAGCATGGTATCCGTTGTTGAACGCGGCCACTTGAAATGTGACCTCCTCGGACCTGTAATTGTCCGGCGAGCCGAAAACTATGTCCAGCGTGATTTTTCCTGTGCAGCATGCTTCCTGGCTAGGGATTATTCCTCTAAAGGTTGTGCTGCTTCGCTCAATGCGGTTCCAGTCTATTTCCATTTTTCGTAGGGTTTCCTCATAGATGAGGTTTAGTTCGCAGCCGCCATCCATGAGTACCTTAGTAAGTGGTAAAATCTACTATCGGTGAGGACCAATGCGGTGGTGCCTGGCGATTCGAATTTAGGTTTGTCACCGGCATTGAAGGTAATAGCTGTGTCACTCCATGGATTTATTGTTGCTACTTGGTAGATTTTGGCAAGGCTGTGGAGTTGTCGTTTTCGCAGGTTATTTGATGCGAAAGTCTCGAAGACTGTTAACACCGTACTGGTGTTGCTGGGCTGGGATTCGAAGCTAGAAGCTCTTCGCCACTTTTGGCCACTGCGTAGTATCCAACATGCTCGAAGGCTATGAGTTGGAGTGGCGCCCTACGTGCTATGAATTTTGCAGGTCCGTTTAGCCAACCCTCGATCGGTTCTGTACCCTTTAGGGGTTTTGGTTTTTGGTATTCAACCCGGTGCTTGATAATGATGCACCCTTTTGTTCCGGACTAGGGATGTATTCGGGGCCGGATTATCCCAAAATTTACTTTCGGTTTTCCAGGCGCTCTCCATCGCACAGTACTTTTGTACGATGGTCACCAAGTCAGAAAAGTGGGGGATTTTGCGACGACTTATGGCGTTTAGGATTCCCTTGTCCGTGCAATTATTGCAGAAGATTGGTATTGCGTCCTCCTCTCGGCAGTCCTTTATCCTGTTCATAACTAGGAGGAATCGGCGATAATGATGTCTTTGTTTGGCGGGCTCTTGCCGAATTCGAGAGAGATCGCTAATGTTTGGGTGGGCGGGTGGAACTAAATTCGGAACCACGTCTAATTTAGGACTCAAGGGCCGGGAAGTTTCCGAACTCGGAAGCTTGGATTTTTTAGTGCTATCCAACGAGTCCGACCGCCGCTGACTTTAAGTTCGTGGCTTGATCGACATCCGTCCCTCCGCAGGAATCCGGCATGGAGGGATCGGGAATCGGACGTAGCTAGTCCTTAAGATAGGAGAAGAGTCGCGCGTTGCTCCTCTATCACAGCAACATGATGGGTAGCACAGGGAGAGTTGATCTCTCTCGGATCGGTTATAGGCCCGATCCGGTCGTAACTGTGGCGACTCGAGGCGGCGTCACGATCCGAGAGCTCATTTACGGAGGAGAGCTCGATCGGATCTAACTGTTCGGCAAGTTCCGAACTGACATGGAGATTGGTTTCGATGACACGAGAGGTCATCGTCGGCGCGATGGGCGAACTAGCAGTCATGAGAAAACCGCCTAGCCGAAGAGTCTGACTAGTGGCCAAGGCTTCTTTGGCGATGGTATCGTCTTTAAAGACGAGATGAGGCATCCTACCTGATGGCGACGGCACAGAGGAACTCTCAATGAAAGCACCAATGTCGGTGTCAAAACCGGCGGATCTTGGGTAGGGGGTCCCGAACTGTGCGTCTAGGCGGATGGTAACAGGAGACAAGGGACACGATGTTTTACCCAGGTTGGGCCCTCTCGATGGAGGTAATACCCAACTCCCGCTTGATTAATATTGATGATATGGGTAGTACAAGAGTAGATCTACCATGAGATCAAGGAGGCTAAACCTAGAAGCTAGCCTATGGTATGATTGTTGTTAGTCCCACGGACTAAAACCCTCTGGTTTATATAGAAACCGGATAGGTTAGGGTTACACAGAGTCGGTTACAATGGTAGGAGATCTACATATCCGTATCGCCAAGCTTGCCCTCCACGCCAAGGAAAGTCCCATCCGGACACGGGACGAAGTCTTCAATCTTGTATCTTCATAGTCTTGGAGTCCGGCCGTGACGATAGTCCGGCTATCCGGACACCCCCTAGTCCGGGACTCCCTCAGTACCAAAGAAGGATAAATCCTGGCGCCTATGTGTTGATTTCAAAGACCTTAATAAGGCTTGCCCAAAGGATCGCTTCCCCCTCCCTCGCATTGATCAAATTATCGACGCTACAACAGGACACGACTCATTGTGCTTCCTAGACGCGTACTCCGGCTACCACCAAATCAAGATGGCGGAGCCAGACCAAGCCGCAACAGCATTCATCACCCCATACGGCCCATTCTGCTTCAACACAATGCCCTTCGGGCTCAAAAACGCCGCCGCAACATATCAGCGCATGATTCAGACATGTCTGGCAAACCATATCGGCAAAAGAGTGGAAGCATATGTAGATGATGTGGTCGTCAAATCCAAGCATGTCGAAACTCTAGTAGACGACTTGAGGCTCACATTCGACGATCTCCGAAAATATGACATAAAGCTCAATCCGGAAAAATGCGTCTTCGGCATTCCAGCCGGAAAGCTCTTGGGCTTCATTGTGTCCGGTAGAGGAATTGAAGCAAACCCAGCCAAGATCCGAGCTCTGTCACAATTGGATACTCCAAAAGACCTCAAACAAATACAAAAATTGACTGGATGTGTAGCGGCTCTAAGCCGCTTTATTTCCCATTTGGGAGAAAAGGCGTTACCCCTTTACCGCCTCCTCGGCGCACGAACACTTGAGTGGGCGGATGCCGCCACGACCGGACTCGAAGAAATAAAAGCCATATTGGCAACAAATCCGGTCTGGCCGCGCCCAACATGGGCGAACCAATGCTATTATATATCGCGCAACACATCAAGTTGTCGGTAGCGGTGCTCGTCGTCGAACGAGAAGCGGACGGACACGGGTTCCCTCTTCAAAACGGTTTACTATGTGTCCCTTGTCCTAACTCCATGCAAGTCCGGTACCCACATTATCAAAAGATAGCATACGCGGTGTTCATGGCATCCGGAAGCTGCGACACTACTTTCAAGGCGTTCGATAACGGTAGCCTCGAAGTACCTCTTAACGACATTATAAACAACCGTGACGCTGTGACGGGCGGATTGCTAAATGGGCCATAGAGCTCCTTCCATTCGACATAACCTATAAGCCATGACGAGCTATTAAGTCGCAGGTTTTGGCCGACTTCATGGCTGAATGGACGGCCGAACTCCCTAAAGAGTGCGGCGCATACTCAATTGGATCATGCACTTTGGCGGCTCCACTGAAATTTGGCGTCGTCTGACGTCCCCAACCGGGACACAGTCCAATCGTCCTTCGAGATAATGTATACGGACTCCAACAACGCAGCGAATCTGAGGCCTTTCTGCACGGCCTCCGGATGGCGTCTCCATGGGCATTAAACGCCTAGAGGTGCGCGATTGAACCTCGCGATATCTCAAATAAGCGGAGACTTTGATGCCAAAGATCCGAAAATGGCAGCGTCACCGCAATGCGGTCCTTAAAATGTCAAGACGGTTCAAGCGATCGAATTTCATCATATAGCCGGGACAACAACCGGCGGCGGGACGTATTAGCGCGATCGGTGCAAAAGCGATGCCGTCCCACCAACATCTTCTTGGAATAGTTGTTCAAGCCATCCGTACTATGGGAAGAAGTCGGAAATAACAACCCGGACCCAACCGACTGCACGACACGAACACTCGACACAATCGGAGGCTCGCCAGCGAGATAACACCCTCCACCCACGAAATAATGGCGGTTATCGCCCGTGGGCGGAACCATTCCTAGCCTACCTAACTAGGCAGGAACTCCCGAAGACCAAAATGAGGCTCGCTGCATAGTGCGGCGATCCAAAGCCTATAAAGTCCATGAGGAGAGCTCTATAAGAAAAGCACAACAGAGTCCTTCAAGGTGTATCTCCGAAGAGGAAGGCGAAACCTTCGTGGCTGAAATTCATGCCGGACTGGGTGGGCACCACGCCGCAGCCCGGCCCTTGTAGGCAAGGCCTTCCGTACAGGATTTTATTGGCCGGCGGCCCGGGCAGATGCTTGAGATTTAGTCCAACGATCGTCGGTTGCCAGCTTTTTGCTAACCAAAGCCACATGCCACCCACGCCCTCAAAACTATACCCATCACTGGCCGTTCGCGGTGCAGGGGGCTTGACATGGTTGGACCCCTTAAGGGAGGAACCCCTGGCAGAAATACCTATTGGTCATGGTGGATAAATTCAACAAATGGATAGAGGCCAAGCCTGTTAAAACGGCCGAATCCGGGCCGATGATAGACTTCATATTAGGGGTAGTGCACCGTTACGGCGTCCCCCACAGTATCATCACTGATAACAGCACCAACTTCACGGCCGATGAGGTCAAATTATGGTGCAAAAACATGGGCATCAAGCTCGACACGCCTCGATCTATCACCCTCAAACCAACGGTCAAGTCGAGCGAGCAAGCGGTCTAATCATGGCGGCATTAAACCCGGACTAGTGTGGTCCCTCAAGGAATCTAACACGCCTTTGGGTTGAGGAGCTCGACTCCGTACACTGGGGCTGTGTACCATGCGAATCGTACTACGGATTCACACCATTTTTTATGGTGTGCGGCGCAGAGCTAGTCTTGCCTGCGACATAATGCATGACTCACTTCAGCGTGCGCATGTATGAAGAAAGAGAAGCCGAGCTCGATCGGCAGGACAGTTGGACGCATTGGAGGAGGGCGCGACGTGGCAAAAGCTCGTTCGCATTTTATCAACAGCAGGCTCGAAGATATCAAAGCAGGAAATGCGGGCCAAAGCTTACAATGTTGGCGAACTAGTTCTCGCTGCGGACAAGAAAAGGACAAACTCAAGCCCAAATGGGAATGTCCCTTCATCATCGACCAGGTCGACCGGCGGAGCATACCGTCTGAAAACGCGTCGGATAACCGACTCGAGCCAAACCCATGGAGCGCAGCCCGTCTCACGAAGATTCTCGCCTAAGCGCGGACTCGAGTTCGTCTCCTTCCTCCGTCCACATTTTCTATTTTTGCTTTCTTTTATTTCTCTCCTTCCTCCTCCTTCTTCTTGAAGCCTTTAGAGGCTCGTTTGCTTTGTTCGCACATACTTGACGCGCTGTCCGCTCATTATACAGGGGCTTCTTTAACGAAACTTATTTATCTGGGCTTCATGCCCAACACATGTGTCAAACTTCCGCATGTACCTTTTACTCACCATTATATGCATCGATATGACTTAAGTTTTGGCCAAGCTGGGTTGCTGGCTCTGTGCTTACCCTCACGTTCCCGATTGTTCGGCTAGGAGGTAAAGGAGCACCTCTGCGATTATTCTTGCGGGTCAGCCGAATGTGTACCTCGGTGGGTGAAGCGAAAGCTAAGCGTTCTTAAGGGAATATTCGTCGGTGAACTGAAAGATGATTTTTAACTATTTATCCATCTGCCCCGGATGATTTTCTGCTTTCTTAGCAGTTTGGACATGCACTTTAGGGCATGCCTCCCGAGAAAGGAACCCTTAACGTAAACTATTCTCCTGGAAGATGTTTCTTACTATCCATGTAATATAACATAACTAGTTGGGCACTTATGCGATACAGCAATAATGACCCCTCGCCTTGTCTCCATGCATGCCTCGGTTCTTACATAACCGCGAGGGTATTCGGACACACTCGGACTATTGGGTCCCGAGGTCGAAGCTTAAAAGGTCCGCTATGACAAGCGATCTACAATCCGGCTAGAAGACATTTTCATGTCATATTCAATTACATAGTCAACTCGACTAATTGTATTCCTCCTCAATTCCATCTAATAGGCTATCTAATTTACAATCTTGCTTGGGAATACTTGGCGGCCAATTCTACTTGGCCATACACTAAACTTACAGGATCTCCTTCCCATCAGGCCCCACAGGTCCGACCTCGGCCATGTGGTTTGGGTCAACCCGTGTCTGCGTCTTTACCATGGCCCGAGCCTCCTGGCGCCTTGGCGGCCGATATCTTCCATAGTCGAAGCGCCGCCGTGCTCCTTGAAGCCGCTCTGCCAGCTCCCCAATGCCTTCGGCAGGGAGATAGATGGCCACAAGGCACTGGCGGCGCTTTTCATCACCTGCCGAACTCGTTCGTGCAGGTGGCGTGAGTTCGGGAAGAAGATCACCCGAAGAACTGGGCATCTCCTCCTCAGGACGACCTGTGAGCAAACCTACATACATGTTTATGTCAGTCGCCTTCCTCGCCGAACTCTCTCAAAGTTTGTTTAAGCACTTACTGAAAATGCCACGGCCAAGCCGTCGATTCTCCTTCTGGTCGGACAACTGGGCACGAACATCCTTTAGTTCCTCACCCAGTTGGGTGTTGGCATCTTGGAGGTTATTTTTCTCCTGTCGCACCCTCGTAAGCACGCTCTCGCCGGCCTTTAGCTGGCGCAGGAGCTGTTGCTTGTCCGGATACATCCCGGCGCTATCTGCAATGTTAATGTCAGATTTATGCACACGCCGCACTTTGCAAAACTACTTCTACTTTGAAGGGCATATATTACCAGAGGGAGTCTTCATGGCTTCCCCGGTCGCGGCTAGTGCGGCCTCAAGTTGGGCCTTGCACTCTTGAAGCTCCTGGGACAAACGGGTATTCTTTTCGGTAAGAACCTGCATTCCAAATGATCCTTAAATCAGTTATCCTAACTAATTTTAAGTCTCAAAGACTCTTGGCATATATAATCATCAAAATTCCTTACCCGTATGTCTTTCACATACTGCTCCATGGCTCTGGCTAGGCCATCTTGAGCGGCACGCCGTAAACGAGCTCTTGATCAGACGTCACTCGAGTCGCCACAGATTACCACCAGATCGGCCTAAAACCACCGAGAGAGAGATCAATCCTCCTGTGCTACCCATCATGTTGCTGTGGTAGAGGAGCAACACGGCGATTCTTTTTCTATCTTAAGGACTAGCTACGTCCGATTCCCATCCCTCCATGCCGAATTCCGCAGAGGGACGAATGTCGATCAAGCCCTGAACTTAAAGTCAGCGGCGGTTGGATTCATTGGATAGCATTCAAAATCCAAACTTCCAAGTTCGGAAACTTGGGCCTCTCGAAGTCTTAAATTGGACGGGTTCCGGATCTAGTTCCACCCACCACCCAAACATTAGCGATCTATCCTGAATTCGCAAGAGCCCGTCAAATGCATATCATTATTGGGCAGATTCTCCTCGTTATGGACAGGATAAAGGACTGCCTAGAGGAGGACGCAATCTCACTTTTCTGCAATAATTAAACGGACAAGGAATCCTAAACGCCATAAGTCGTCGCGAAATTACATGCTTTATCGACTTGGTGACCATAGTACAAAAGTATCGGCGATGGAGAGTGCTTGAAAACCGAAGTAAATTTTGGGATAATCCGCCCGATACAGCCCTAGTCCGAAACAAAGGGTGCATCATCACCAAGCACCGGGTTAAACATCAAAAACAAAACCCCTAAAGGAACGGAACAGCATCGAGGGTTGCCTAAACGGACCCCGCAAATTTCATAGCACGAGGGCGCCACTCCAACTCATAGCCTTAGCATGTTGTATACTACGGCAGGTGGCCAAAGTATGCAAGAGCTTCTAGCCTCAAAATCCCAGCCCAGCAACACCAGACGGTATTAATAGCTTCAGACTTCAGATCAAATAACATGAACGAACACACCGCAACTCTGTCAAGTCTACCAAGTAGCAACAATAAATCCATGGAGTGACACGGCATTACCTTTAATGCCAAGGATTTAACCCAAATTCGAACAGCCCGAGCACCACGCATTGGTCCTCAGTCCAATAGTGGATTTGCCGCTTACTAAGGTACTCATGGATGGCATGACTAAACCTCATCTACGAGGAAACCCTCCAAAAATGGAAATAGATCGGAACCGCATTGAGCGGCAAAGACAACCTTAGAGGAATAATCCTACGAAGCATGTTACACAGAAAAATCACACCGATTTAGTGTTCGCTCGCCGACAATTACAGGTCCCGGAGGTCACATTCCAAGGGCCCCATTCAAGAGCGGATATCACGCTTTATTAGGCGAGAGGCATTCACAATTTTTCAAGCTATACCCATTATGGGTACATGAAGCTTAAAATGCCCGGACCTAACGGAATCATCACTCGCTAGTGATCCCAACATAGCACCGCTACTTAAAACAAGACAGCCGCACTAGCCCTCGAGGCACTATCCGGCTCCTAGCGGCCGAGGAACTCATCGCGATGTGCTCCACGGTGAATAGGGACGATGATACTTGATAAAAGATCCAAGTCCACTCTTTAAACCAGCGGATGAAAAGTCAAATCAAGTCCACCCAACGACTCGCAAAGACGGCCTCCATTAGCACAATTAACCCTGATGACGCCAGACTACAGAAGTTCTACGAGAAAATTGGACATTTGTGCCTGGTACCTTCAGACATGCCAGAACTTATCGCCGGGCCGGGCCGAAAGCACAAATTAAATACCCTAAAGGATTCAAGCTACCAATGGCTCTTCGCCAAGCCCAACCTAAGAGGCCATGGGAGAGGAGCTAGCCATCCTGGAAGCCGATTCATCAAAGATATAAACATCCGGACTGCTGCTAGCAAATCTGGTGATGGTACCGCCGGTGTCAAACCGGCGGATCTCGGGTAGGGGGTCCCGAATCAGCGCCTAGGCGGATGGTCAGGAGACAAGGGATGTTTTACCCAGGTTCGGCCCTCTCGATGGAGGTAATACCCTACTCCCGCTGATTAATATTGATGATATGGTAGTACAAGACTAGATCTACCACGAGATCAAGGAGGCTAAACCCTAGAAGCTAGCCTATGGTATGATTGTTGTTCATCCCCACGGATTAAAAACCTCCGGTTTATATAGACACCGGATAGGTTAGGGTTACAGTAGTCGGTTACAATGGTAGGAGATCTCATATCCGATCGCCAAGCTTGCCTTCCACGCCAAGGAAAGTCCCATCCCGAAACGGGACGAAGTCTTCAATCTTGTATCTTCATAGTCTTGAGTCCGCCGCACGATAGTCCGCTATCCGGACACCCCTAGTCCGACTCCTCTGAGCTCCCCTAACCAGGCTTCAATGATGATGAGTCCGCGTTGATTGTCTTCGCATTGCGAGGCGGGTTCTTCTCCAAATTCCATGTACTTGTTGAATAGTGTCCTGCTTCGATAATGCTGCGCCTCCTCGCGCCTAATAATGACCATCTTCCACGGTTTGAATGAATGCGAAAAGCCGGGTATTTTTACAATATTCCCCTAGCCGCAAAGGAGCCGCTTATAAAAGGGCAAGGATCTAGATCTGAGTCACACCATCCCCTTTAAGCTTTCATCGGAGCGCCCGACCAAAGCCCATTCCATCATGGACAATGACGCGTCTCCTCCTCTCGCCCCAGCCCCCAACCAGGAAATTGGGAGAGATGCTCAGTCCAAGATAGCGAGCTAGTTATACCAAGCCAAGGGATTTCTCCTCCGCCTTCATGGTTCCTTCGAGCCGGACTTGCCACCTACAAGGGTGAAAAGCAAGGAGAGCGCCCCCATCCCTCTAAAGGAGAGCGGTGTGCTTCATCTCTTATCTAGTAAGAGGACTCGGATTTCCAATCAACCGCTTCTCCGGGGCTCTTGGAGTTCTACGGCCTCCAACTGCACCATCTCTACTACCGCCCATCTTGCACATCGCGGGCTTCGTGGCCCTTGCAACTGTTTCGGGCGCCGAGGCTCATTTCGGCTGTGGAAGAGAATATTCTGCCTAGTTCCCGCTCTCATGAGGGGTCAATATATCAAGTGGGCGGAGCCGAGCTATGGCGCATCGCCGACCGGATACCTGTCCGTGAACCCCAAAGAAGGCGTCCAAGACTGGCCTTCGAATGGTTTTACATGGAGGACGCCCGCCGCCGATCCTCGCCGGATCGCCTTCCGGAGTTCAGCAATGCTCCTCCGAAGAAGCGCCAGCGCGCCTGAGCCCCGAGAGAAGATGACCGATGTCCGCTATTTGATGAGCCGAATAGGTTATCGCTCATGCCGGACTGATGACAGAGTCATGGCAATCCGCATTATGAGGGAGTGCACTGCCCAATACAGGGGCCACCCCATGTGGGACTTCAACGGGATGACGATACCCGCCATGGCCGCAGAAGGCCGGATCGGTCACCAACTGGTGAAGATCTTGTCTGCCATGTACAAAGGAGAGGAGGAGGATTTCTCCTGTCAACCCACCGAAGGAGTTTCTTCAATAATCCTCGGCTGGGTAAGCAAACATCCTTGTGACCTGTCCGATCCATATCCCGTAGTTAAATATCTCATTTCATGGTTTTTATGCAGGAACCGCACGGACTGTGGAGAAGATACACAGCCCGCCTCTACAACCCGAGGATCCGGAGCGATCCTCGATGGAGTTGATTAAGGGGTGTTCTACCAACTTAGCATCGATAATGCTTTGGCAGCCATTACGGCCGATTTCCGAATACTTCCAGCCCCACTGGTAATCGACCAAGATCCCAAAACCCCGATAATGACCCATCCGTGCTTATTTATGATCACCGATACCAAGGTGTTTCGTAGGGTACCTTCGGAGGAGTCGAGCCTCGCGGGCGCCGGCCAACAAAGCAGCGCGGCTCAAGAGGTTAAAAAGAGTGCGGTCCGGATCAAAACTCCGCCAGAACGGTATGGCATGTCACCATACTCCCAAGATTGGTTCCGAAGGCGATTAACGCCGATGCTCTTTTCAGAAAGAGCGCCGCCGGATCGAGTCCGGAGAGGCTGCCGATCGAACCTTCACCGGAAAAGCTTCAAAGCCGGGTCCGAGGCTGAGGCGAGCACGAGACGCGCGTCGGATGCTCCTCCGAGAGGATGCCGACAGGTTGTCCGCCACCAACTCCGAGGTGTGAGAGCGCCTTGAATCATAGGCGCCGGCCGAGCTTCTTCAGAACGCATGTTTCTCCCAAGAGGCCTTGAATGCCTTTGATTTGGAGATGCGCGACCGTGCCACTCAAGATGGTCTAGCTGAGCTATGGAGCAGTATGTGAAGTACATACGGTAAGGAAATTTGAGTTATATATGCCAAGAGTTCCCGAGACTTAAAATAGTTAGGATAACTGATTTGAGGATCATTTTTTATGCAGATCTACGTAAAAGAATACCCGACGCCCAGAGCTGAAGAGTGCAGGCCAACTTGAGGTCAAGATCGCCGCCACGGGGAGCCATGAGACCCCTCCGTAATATACGCTCAAGATAAATAATTAATGAAGTGCGGCGTGTGTGTAAATCTGACAAAACATTGCAGATGGCGCCGACTAGATCCCAAGCAACAGCTTTTACGCCGTTAAAGGTCGGGCGAGAGCGTTATTTAGGGTGCGGCAGAGAAGAATAACCTCCAAGACGCCAAACAGCTGGGTGAGGAACTAGGACGCCGTGCCTCAGCTAGCTGACCAAAGGAGAATCATACTTGCCATTTTAGTAAGTGCTTTAGCTTAACTTTGAAAGAGTTCGGCGAGGAAGGCCACTAACATAAACATGTTTGTAGGTTTGCTCACATGTCGCCCGAGGAGGAGATGCCCATTCTTCGGGTGATCTTCTTCCCGAATGCGCACTGCACGAACGAGTCCGGCAGTGATGAAAGGCATCGACCAAGCCTTGTGGCCATCTATCTCCCCGCCAAGGCATTGGAGAGCTGGCGGAGCGCTTCAAGGAGCACGCGCGCCTTCCGACTATGGAAGATATCGGCCTGTCGCCAAGGCGCCAGGAGACCTGGGCCATGGTGAAGACGCGTACAAAGGCTGACCCAACACATGGCCGAGGTCGGACCTGTGGGCCCGGATGGAGATCCCTCGAAAGTTAGTGTACGCCAAGCTAGAATTGGCCGCCAAGTATTCCAACAAGATTGTAAATTAGATAGCCTATTAGATGGCATTGAGGAGGAATACAATGAGTCGAAGTTGACTATGTAAAATATGACATGAAAGAATGTCTTCAGCCGGATTGTAGATCGTTTGTCATAGCGGACTCTTTCGACCGGACCTAATAGTCCGAGTGTGTCCCAATACCTTCGTGGTTATATAAGAACCGTGGTATGCATGGAGACCAGGCGAGGGGTCATTGTTGCTATATCGCATAAGTGCCCAACTAGTTATGTTATATTACATGGGTAGTAAGAAACATCTTCCGTGGAGAATAGTTCCGTTAGAGGTTCCTTTCAGCTGATGCATGCCCAAAGTGCATGTCAAAGCTGCTATAAAAGCAGAAAATCATCCGGGGTAGATGTAAATAGTTAAAAATCATCTTTCAGTTCACCGATCAATATTCCTTAAGAACACTAGCTTCGGCTTCACCCTACCGAGGTACATCCGCTGACCCGGCAAGAATAATCGCAGGTGCTCCTTTACCTCCAGCCGAACAATCGAACGAGGGGTAAGCACAGAGCCAGCAACCCAGCTTGGCCAAAACTTAAGTCATATCGATGCATATAATGGTGAATAAAAGGAACATGCGGAAGTTTAACGATGTTGGGCATGAAAGCCCGATAAATAAGCTTATGTTAAAGAAGCCCTGTGTATAATGAGCACGGACAAAGGCTAAGTGTAAAAAGTTTAAATGAGCCTCTAGAGGCAAGAAGAAGAAGGGGAAAGAGAGAAATAGAAGACAGCAAAAAGCAAAAATAAAGAATGCGGACGGAGGAAGGAGACGAACTTTGAGTCCGCACTTAGGCGAGAATCTTCATAGACGGGCTTGCGCTCCATGGGTTCGCTCAGTCGGTTATCCGATGCGCTTCGAGACGGTATGTCTACCGTCAGACCTGGTCGATGATGAAGGTACCTTCCCATTTGGCTTGAGTTTGTCCTTTTTGTCCCGCAGCGAGAACTAGTTCGCCAATGTTATAAGCTTTGGCCCGCATTTCCCCGCTTTGATATCTTCGAGCCGCTGTTGATAGAATGCGGAACGAGCTTTTGCCACGCCATGCTCCTCCTCCATGCGTCTAAACTGTCCCGCCGATCAATCTCGGCTTTCTTTCTTCGCATACGCGCATCGTGAGTCATGCGTATTATGTCGCAGGCAAGACTGCCTCGCGCCAGACACCATGAAGAATGGTGTGAACGTAGTATGATTCGGGCGTGGTCCGCCCCCCGTGAGTACGGAGTCGAAGCCTCAACCCAGCAAGGCGTGTTAGATTCCTTGAGGGACCGCACTAGTCCGGTTTAATACCGCCATTATTAGACCATTTGCCCATGTTTTGCACCATGATTTGACCTCATCGGCCGTGAAGTTGGTGCCATTATCGGATGATATCGCGGGGGACACCGTAACGGTGCACTACCCCTGATATGAAGTCTATCATGGTCCGGATTCGCCATTTTAACAGGTTTGGCCTCTATCCATTTGGTGAATTTATCCACCATGACCATAGGTATTTTCAGGGTTCCTCCCTTGAGGGGTCCAACCATGTCAAGCCCCCGACCACGAACGGCCAGGTGATGGGTATAGTTTTAAGGGGGGCATGTGGCTTTGGTTAGCAAAAGTGGCAACCGACGATCGCCGGACTAAGTCCCGCCAAGATCCGCCCGGGCCGGGCCAATAAAATCATGTACGGAAGGCCTTGCCTACAAGGGGCCCGGCTGCGCGTGGTGCCCACCCAGTCCGCATGAATTTCAGCTAGGAGGTTTCGCCTTCCCTCACGGAGCTGCACCTTTGAAGGACTCCTAGTGCTTTTTTATAAAGCTCTCCTCATGGACTTTATAGGCTGAGGCGCCGTGATTTGCAGCGAGCCTCATTTTGGTTCGGGAGTTCCTGCCTAGTTAGGTAGGCTAGGAATGGTTCCGGCCCATGGGGCGATAACCGCCATTATTTCATGAGGAGAGGGTGTTATCTCGGGCGGAGCCTCCGCCGTTGTTCGGCGCCAGCGAAGCGGGTTGGGTCCGGATTGTTATTGCGGACTCCTTCCCATAGTACGGATGGCTTGAACAGCAGTTCCAAAAGATAGGGACGGCATCGCGCTTTGCATGCGCGCTGCAATATATCCTACCGGTTGTTATCCCGGCTATATGATGAAATTCGAGCCTTCAACTGCGGCTGCCATTTTAGGACCGCATTGCGGTATGTTGCCATTTTCGGATCTTTGCATCAAAGTCTCCGCTTATTTGGATATTGCGAGGTTTGAACTCGCGCACTCTAGGCGCTTATGCCCAATGAGACGCCATCCGAGGCGGCAAGAGGGCCTCGTGATTCGCTGTGTTGTTGAGTCCGATACATCTCAAGGACGATGGACTGTGTCCCCGGTTGGGGATGTCAGACGACGCCAGCCCCCAGGCCCGCCAACATTTTGGAGTCGCCAAAGTGCATGATCCATTAGAGTATGCGCCTGCATTTTAGGGAGTTCGGCTTCAGTCCATTCGCCAATGAAGTCGGCCAAAACTCATGACTTAATAGCTCGCCGTGGCTTATAAGTTATGTCGAATGGGAGGAGCTATGGCCCATTTAGCAATCCGCCCGTGGGCGCCGCGTTGTTATAATGTCATTAAGAGGTACTTTGGAGGCTACCGCTATCGAACACTCTTGAAAGTAGTGTCGCAGCTTCCCGGATGCCATGAACACCGCGTGATGCTATATTTTGATAGTGTGGGTACCGGACTTGCATGGAGTTAGGACAGGGACACATAATAAACCGGTTTTTGAATAGGGAACCGTGTGTCCTTTCGCTCGACAACGAGCACCGTGATGACAACTTGATGTGTTGCGCGATGTATAATAGCATTTGTTCGCCTCATGCTACGAGCCAGACAAGATTTGTTGCCAAATGGCCTTTATTTCTTCGAGTCCGTATGCATCCATCCACTCAAATGTTCAGTCCGCGGAGGAGGCGGAAGAGGTAATGCCTTTTCTCCTAAACGGGAGATAAAGCGGTTTAGAGCCGCCACGCATCCGGTCATTAATTTTTATTTGTTTGAGGTCTTTGAATATCCAGTTGTGACAGAGCTCAATCTTGGCTGGGTTTTTCAATTCCTCTACGGACACAATGAAGCCTCAGAGCTTTCTACCGAACGCCAAGACGCATTTTCCGGATTGAGCTTGATGTCATATTTTCAAGATTGTCGAATGTGAGCCTCAAGTCGCCTACTAGAGTTTAGACGTGCTTGGCTTTGACGACCACGCCATCTACATATGCTTCCACTATTTTGCCGATCTGGTTTGCCGACATGTCTGAATCATGCGCTGATATGTTATGCCGGCGTTTTTGAGCCCAAAGGGCATTGTGTTGAAGCTGAACGGGCCGTATGGAGTGATGAATGATGTTGCAGCTTGGTTTGGCTCTGCCATCTTGATTTGGTGGTAGCCGGAGTACGCGTCGAGGAAGCACAATGAGTCATGTCCTGCTATAGCGCCAATGATTTGATCAATTCGAGGAGGAAGGGATCCTTTGGGCAAGCCTTATTAAGGTCTTTGAAATCAACACATAGGCGCTTTGATTTATCCTTCTTGGTACCATCAGGTTTGCTAGCCATTCCGATGTTTTATATCTCGATGAATCCCGCCCAAAAGTTTGGCTAGCTCCTCTCCCATTGCCCTGTTCGACCGCTTGAACTTTTAGGATGCTTAGGCTGTGCTCAGCCACCGACGCGGGATTCTAGCATGTCCAATGCCGTGCAAAGATGTCCCAGTTTTTTGTAGAAATTTCAGAGTGGCATCTACATCAGGGTTTAATTGTGCCCCGATGGAGGCCGCTTTGCGTGGTCCGTTGGGTGGACTTGGAATTTGACTATTTCGTCCGCTGGTTTAAAAGAGGTGGACTTGGATCTTTTATCAAGTATCACATCGTCCATGTTCACCGTGGATTATCACGGTGAGTTCCTCGCCGCTAGGGGCTTTGATAGTGCTCGAGGGCTAGTGTGGCCATCTTATTTTCGCGCGAGTGCTATGCTCGGATCACTAGCTAGAGTGATGACCGCTGGGACCGGCATTTTAAGCTCACAATACCCATAATGGGGTATAGCTTGAAAAATTGTGAATGCCTCTCGCTCTAATAAAGCATGGTATCCGTTGTTGAACGCGCCACTTGAAATGTGACCTCTCGGACCTGTAATTGTCATGAAATAAACTATGTCCAGCGTGATTTTTCCTGCAGCATGCTTCCCGGCTAGGGATTATTCCTCTAAAGGTTGTGCTGCTTTCGCCAATGCGGTTCCATCTATTTCATTTTTCGAGGGTTTCCTCATAGATGAGGTTTAGTTCGCACCGCCATCCATGAGTACCTTAGTAAGGCGAAGTCACACTATCAGCCGAGGACCAATGCGCCGGTGCCCTGGCAGTTCGGAATTTAGGTTTGTCACCGCATTGAAGGTAATAGCTGTGTTACCCATGGATTTATTGTTGCTACTTGGTAGATTTTGGCAAGGCTGTGGAGTTGTCGTTGCAGGTTATTTGATGCTAAAGTCTCGATCGCTAACACCGTGACCGGGTGTTGTTGGCTGGGATTCAAGCTAGAAGCTCTTCGCCACTTTTGGCCACCGCCGTAGTATCCAACATGCTCAAGGCTATGAGTTGGAGTGGCGCCTCGTGCTATGAATTTTGCAGGTCCGTTAGCCAACCTCCAAAGACGTTCTGCACCCTTTAGGGGTTTTGGTTATTTGGTATTCAACCCAGGTTTGATAATGATGCACCCTTTTGTTCCGGACTAGGGATGTATTCGGATTATCCCAAAATTTACTTTCGGTTTTCAGAGCGCTTCCATCGACAAGATTTTGTACGATGGTCACCAAGTCAGAAAAGTGGGGATTTTATGGCGACTTATGGCGCGAGATTCCCTTGTCCGTGCAATTATTGCAGTAGATTGGTATTGCGCCCCTCTCGGCAGTCCTTTATCCTGTTCATAACTAGGAGGAACTGGCCCAAGAATGATGTACTGTTTTCGGGCGGCTCTTCCGTCAATTCGAGAGAGATCGCTAATGTTTGGGTGGGCGGTGGAACTAAATTCGAACCACGCCTAATTTAGGACTCAAGGGCGGGTTTCTCAACTCGAAGCTTGGATTTTTAGTGCTATCCAACGAGTCCACCCGCCGCCTGACTTTAAGTTCGTGGCTTGATCGACATCCGTCCCTCCGCAGGAATCCGCATGGAGGGATCGAACCGGACGAAGCTAGTCCTTAAGATAGGAGAAGAGTCGCCGCCGCTGTTCTCTCTATCACAGCAACATGATGGGTACCGGGAGGATTCTCTCGATCGGTTATAGGCCCGATCCGTCGTAATCGTGGCGACTTCGTATGCATGGCGCGATCCAGAGCTCATTTACGGAGGAGAGCTCGATCGATCTAACTGTTCGGCAAGTTCAACTGACATGGAGATTGGTTTCGATGACACGAGAGGTCATCGCCACGCGATGGGCTTAACTAGCAATATGAGAAACCGCCAGTCAAGAGTTCCACTAGTGGCCAAGGCTTTTGGCGATGGTATCGTTTTTAAAGACGAGATGAGGCATCCTACCCGATGGCGACGCGCATTGCAGGAACTCAATGAAAGCACCAATGTCGGTGTCAAACCGCGGATCTTGGGTAGGGGGTCCCAACTGTAAGGCCTAGGCGGATGGTAACAGAGACAAGGGACACGATGTTTTTACCCAGGTTCGCCCTCTCGATGGAGGTAATACCCAACTCCCGCTTGATTAATATTGATGATATGGTAGTACAAGAGTAGATCTACCATGAGATCAAGGAGGCTAAACCCTAGAAGCTAGCCTATGGTATGATTGTTGTTCGCCCTACGGACTAAAACCTCTCGGGTTTATATAGAAACGGATAGGTTAGGGTTACAGAGTCGGTTACAATGGTAGGAGATCTACATATCCGTATCGCCAAGCTTGCCCTCCACGCCAAGGAAAGTCCCATCCTGACACGGGACGAAGTCTTCAATCTTGTATCTTCATAGTCTTGGAGTCCGCCAGACGATAGTCCGCTATCCGGACACCCCTAGTCCGGGACTCCTCAAGATTAAAGAAGGATAAACCGGCGCCTATGTGTTGATTTCAAAGACCTTATTAAGGCTTGCCAAGGATCGCCTCCCTCCTCGCATTGATCAAATTATCGACGCTACAACAGGACACCACTCATTGTTTCCTAGACGCTGCATCTGCTACCACCAAATCAAGATGGCGGAGCTGCAAGCCGCAACAAGATTCATCACCCATACGCCCATTCTGTTTAACACAATGCCCTTCGGCTCAAAAACGCCGCAACATATCGCGCATGATGATAGCATGTCCGCAAACCATATCGCAAAAGAGTGGAAGCATATGTAGATGATGTGGTCGCAAATCCAAGCATGTCGAAACTCTAGTAGACGACTTGAGGCTCACATTCACGACATCTCCGAAAATATGACATAAAGCTCAATCCGAAAATCGCCTGCATTCCAGCCGAAAGCTCTTGGGTCATTGTGTCCGTAGAGGAATTGAAGCAAACCCAGCCAAGATCCGAGCTCGCCACAATTGGATACTCCAAAAGACCTCAAACAAATACAAAAATTGATCTGATGTAGCGGCCTAAGCCGCTTTATTTCCCATTTGGGAGAAAAGGCGTTCCTTTATCCTCCCGCATCAACACTTCGAGTGGATTGATGCCGCCACGACCGACTCAAGAAATAAAAGCCATATTGGCAACAACTGTCTGGCCGCGCCAACATGGGCGTAACCATGCTATTATATATCGCCGCAACACATCAAGTTGTCGGCAAGGTGCTCGTCGTCGAACGAGAAACGGACGGGCATGTGTCTCTCTTCAAAAACGGGTTTACTATGTGTCCACCGTCCTAACTCCATGCAAGTCCGTACCCACATTATCAAAAGATAGCATACGCCGTGTTCATATCCCGGAGCGACACTACTTTCAAGAGCGCTCGATAACGTAGCCTCCAAGTACCTCTTAACGACATTATAAACAACCGCACGCGACGGGCCGGATTGCTAAATGGGCCATAGAGCTCCTTCCATTCGACATAACCTATAAGCCATGACGAGCTATTAAGTCGCAGGTTTCCGACTTCATGGCTGACGATCAAGCCGAACTCCCTAAAGAGTACGGCGATACCCAATTGGATCATGCACTTTGACGCCTCGGCTGGCGCCGCCCTGACGCCTCAACCGGGACACAGCCCAATACGCCCTTCGGATAATGTATACGACTCCAACAACGCAGCCGGTCACGAGGCCTTTCTGCACGCTCCGGATGGCAGTTCCATGGGCATTAAATTAGAGGTGCGCGATTCAACCGCGATATCTCAAATAAACGGAGACTTTGATGCCAAAGATCCGAATGGCAGCGACCGCAATGCGGTCCTAAAATGTCGCACGGTTCAAGCGATCAATTTCATCATATAGCCCGGGACAACAACCAGCGGCGGACGTATTGGCACGCATCGGTGCAAAACGCGATGCCGTCCCACCAACATCTTCTTGGAATAGTTGTTCAAGCCATCCGTACTATGGGAAGGGGAGTCTGGAAATAACAACCCGGACCCAACCGCACTGCCTGACACCGAACACTCTGACACAATCGGAGGCTCTGCCAACGAGATAACACCCTCCACCCACGAAATAATGGCGGTTATCTGCGGACGGAACCATTCCTAGCCTACCTAACTAGGCAGGAACTCCCAAGACCAAAATGAGGCTTTGCATAGTACGATCCAAAGCCTATAAAGTCCATGAGGGAGAGCTCTATAAGAAAAGCACAACAGAGTCCTTCAAAGGTGTATCTCAAGAGGAAGGGCTAAAACCTGGCTGAAATTCATGCCGGACTGTGGGCACCACGCCGCAGCCCGGCCCTTGTAGGCAAGGCCTTCCGCACAGGATTTTATGGCCGACGGCCCGCAGATGCGCAGGATTTAGTCCAACGATGCGCTTGCCGCCTTTTTGCTAACTAAAGCCACATGCCACCCACCGCCTCAAACTATACCCATCACCGGCCGTCAAGGTCCGGGGCTTGACATGGTTGGACCCTTAAGGAGGAACCCACAAGCGAAATACCTATTGGTCATGGTGGATAAATTCAACAAATGGATAGAGGCTGTCGTAAAACGGCCAATCCGGCCGATGATAGACTTCATTAGTAGTGCACCGTTACGGCGTCCCCCACAGATCATCACCGATAACACCAACTTCACGGCCGATGAGGTCAAATTATGGTGCAAAAACATGGGCATCAAGCTCGACACGCCGCCTATCACCTCAAACCAACGGTCAAGTCGAGCGAGCAAACGGTCTAATCATGAGCATTAAACCCGCATTAGTGTGGTCCTCAAGGAATCTAACACGACTGGGTTGAGGAGCTCGACCAGACTGGGGCTGTGTACCATGCCGAATCGTACCACCGATTCACACCATTTTTATGTGTACGGCGCAGAGCTAGTCTTGCCTCGCTGGACGAATGCATGACTCTCACTTCAAGGCGCATGTATGAAGAAAGAGAAGCCGAGCTCGATGCAGGACAGTTTGGACGCGATTGGAGGAGGAGCGCCGACGTGGCAAAAGCTCGCCCATTTTATCAACAAAAGGCTCAAGATATCAAAGCAGAAGTACGGGCCAAAGCTTACAATGTTGGCGAACTAGTTCTACGCCGGACAAGAAAAGGACAAACTCAAGCCCAAATGGGAATGTCCTTCATCATCGACCAGGTCCGACCGCGGAGCATACTGTCATAAACGCGGATAACCGACATCGAGCCAAACCCATGGAACGCAGCCCGCCACGAGGATTCTACGCTAAGCGCGGACTCGAAGTTCGCCTCCTTCCTCCGCCCACATTTTCTATTTTTGCTTTCTTTTATTTCTCTCCTTCCTCCTCCTTCTTCTTGAAGCCTTTAGAGGCTCGTTACGCTTTGTTCGCACATACTTGACGCTTGTCCGCTACCATTATACCTGGGGCTTTTTAACAAACTTATTTATACGGGCTTCATGCCCAACACATGTCAAACTTCCGCATGTACCTTTTACTCACCATTATATGCATCGATGATGACTTAAGTTTTGGCCAAGGTTGCCTGGCTCTGTGCTACTCCCCACGCCCCGATTGTTCTGCTAGGAGGTAAAGGGAGCACTCTGCATTGTTATCGCTGGTCACCAATGTGTACTCTGGGACCGGTGAAGCCGAAAGCTAGCGTTTTAAGGGAATATTCGGTCGGTGAACTGAAAGATGATTTTAACTATTTATCCATCTGCCCCCGATGATGATTTTCTGCTTAGCAGTTTGACATGCACTTTAGGCATGCCTCCTGTGAAAGGAACCCTTAACTAAACTATTCTCCTGGAAGATGTTTCTTACTATCCATGTAATATAACATAACTAGTTGGGCACTTGTCTCGACATGCAATAATGACCCCTACGCCTTGTCTCCATGCATGCCTCGTTCTTACATAACCGCTGAGGGTATTCGACACACTCCGGACTATTGGGTCCCGAGGTCGGCGAAAAGGTCCGCTATGACAAACGATCTACAATCCGCTAGAAGACATTTTTCATGTCATATTCAATTACATAGTCAACTCGACTAATTGTATTCCTCCTCAATTCCATCTAATAGGCTATCTAATTTACAATCTTGCTGGGAATACTTGGCGCCAATTCTACTTGGCCATACACTAAGCTTACAGGATCTCTTCCCATCAGCCCCAGTGTCCGACCTCGCCATGTGGTTTGGGTCACCGTATCGCGCCTTACCATGGCCCTGTGCCTCCCTGGCGCCTTTGACGGCAGCCGATATCTTCCATAGTCGAAGCGCCGCTGCTCCTTGAAGGCTCGCCACTCCCCAATGCCTTCGGCAGGGAGATAGATGGCCACAAGGCTCTGGCGACGCTTTTCATCACCGTCAACTCGCTCGCAGCCGACGTGAGTTCGGGAAGAAGATCACCAAGAACTGGGCATCTCTCCTCGTGACGCACCTGTGAGCAAACCTACATACATGTTTATGTCAGTCGCCTCAACTCTCTCTCAAAGTTTGTTTAAGCACTATCGAAAATGCCACGACGTCCGATTCTCCTCTTTACGAGTCGCATAACCGGGCACGAACATCCTTAGTTCCTCACCCAGTTGGGTGTTGGCATCTTGAGGTTATTTTCTCCCGTGCACCTCGAAGCACGCCTCGCCGCCTTTAGCTGGCGCAGGAGCTGTTGCTTGTCCGGATACATCCCGCGCCATCTGCAATGTTAATGTCAGATTTATGCACACGCCGCACTTTGCAAAACTACTTCTACTTTGAAGGGCATATATTACCGAGAGGAGTCTTCATGGCTTCCCGTCGCCTAGTGCGGCCTCAAGTTTTATAAGTAAGAAATTTTATTAGAGATTTACAAACATAGCATTAGTCAATGATGCAACTCATGAAAGAATTAAAAAGGAAGAGAAGATTCACATATAAATATACTATCCTAGGATTTTTTTGTGATTCCGAGCCCTCATCAAAATATTATATGCCAAAATTGATGAGTTGGACAAGGAAGACAACTTAATGGTTTATGTTTGTTTATATTCACATAGAAGTCATATTGTCATAGATCCTTCAACATGTGGTGCTTTCCCCTATCTTTGCTAGCCCAAAATTCCGCACTAAGTAGAGATACTAGTTGTGCATCCAAAAACCCTTAAACCCAAATCTTATTTTTCAAGTGTCCTGTCACGACCGGTTTTTCAATAAAAATATTTATTGAACAGCCGACTATGAAATCCAATATGAGGAAAATCCTCCATATCGGTAGACAAAACTATGATACAAGAAGCAAGTAGCATTACAATATTACAGGGGTCGGACTGAAGATGCCCAACCAATTATTACAACACGCCAATAATTATACATGATGGCGGATAAGACACAAAGGTGTGGGGTGGAAATACTACCGACTTTAGATATGAGTGGTTGGTGGAATAACACAAAGGGGGTGGTTAATAAGTCTATCAAGATCATGGCTCATCGAGCCGCCTAGGTGAGGCTCGATGAATTTATTTGGGTAGCGGAAGTGGATATATCACAATGACTAATCCAGGGTCGACGAGACTGACCGATTCTCTAGGCGCCGGACTCGCTATCAAACTCTTCATCCATGAGATCGCCCCACAAGATCCGCCAAATCAATAAAGCCGTGAGTACTATGAAAGTACTCGCAAGACAGTTCGGACAAAAGATATAACAAATGAATGCATGAATGCGCATGATTAATTTTAACAATGCTCAATTAAAACAGTATAGCAAAATAAATAAGAAGGGAATCGCGTAGTCCGCCTTAAAACCCAAAGAAGATAAACTCAAACGGATCGGGTGTCCAAGCGACGTCAAGGGTGAACAAATAAGAAAAACATGCTACAATGGCGCCCGAGCGACACCTCATAAAGGGCTTATATTGAAATAAAATACATGCGCTAATACCGGACGCTGGAGCGACATCGCAGAAAGGGCTTATAATAAAATAATTAACAACAATGCCGCAATGGACGCCCGAGCGACATCGCAGTAAAGGGCTTATAATAAAAATAAATGACAACAATGCCGCAATCGGATGTCTGAGCGACATCGCAGAAAGGGCTTATAATAAAAATAAGTGACAACAATGTCGCAGTCGGACGTCTGAGTGACATCGCAGAAAGGGCTTATAATGAAAATAAATAACAACAATGCCGTAGTCGGACGTCTGAGCGACATCGCAGAAAGGGCTTATAATTCATTATTCATAATCGATAAGATATAGTGCTCACGAAAATATTCATCACAAGACAATAAGCGGGTTAGTCCATTCACAGGAAATAAACATTTAATACTCAAATGGTTATCGGGAGTCTCTGTCACTAAGACTGATATCTGACCAGATAAGGTGAACACGGTACTTGGATATGAATAAGATGGATTCAAGAATTTTGACTCTGCAGAGTTTGTACCAAAACTTTCAACGGCCAACGGATTTCGTAGTCATGAAGGACTAGTTCCGCTTACGTATTTCGAAGAAACACAACTAGCTAGTACACACCCATCATACTCACGCTGCTGTGAATCACGCTTAGACATGCTTAAGAAAAACTTTGAGACGGGAGATCACAATCAATAGCATGGGATCAAATTTATTTACGACGCTCTAAGGTGCCTCCTCTCGTCCCAACTGAAACACCCATGCCCTCGACCGGATGAAAGGCTTTATCCAGTGGCCATGGAACCTTCATCCCGCCTCTCAATTGGTGTGTACCAGAAGTGGTTTGCAACTTACTAAGCCAGATCCATTGCGGGAAACAGTGGTAGTACGAAGGGAGGACGGACGGAATCGACTGATTTATGTTGACACCGGTCAACGATATGGCATAAGCCCCGCATGCTACAACACCGCCATCTTACCCATACTCATGCCAACTCATGGCCATGCAACAAGTTTCCAACAACTCATGGATTTACCGAGCTCATTTGACTCAATGCTCAGGAGATAAACTATCATTGAAATGCTCATGAACGTGCCATGATACAAAATAATACAAACATGCCCAGACACTGGCCGGGTGTACTAGAGTAGGGGTACCCTAGTATCCCGAACTCGCACGGGCAACAGTAGCAGACTCGCCGGAAAGGCTTGCCTAGTGACCGCCAAGGTCCTCCGTGGTTCCTTGGAGCCATTCAAGAACAAAGTATTTAACCCAAGAAGACAAGGCCCCGGCAAGAGGAGCTTGCCGGGAAGACACTCAAGGCACGCAGAAGACAAGACCCCGCAAGAGGAGCTTGCCGGAAGGCTTGGTGAGCGACAAGCCCCGGCGACTAAGGATTCAGCCGCTGCAAGGTGCTTGCCCGCAGGCAACCTCTTCATCTCCGCCCAGCTCATCCACCAACGTGTCGCCATGGGGCCATCTCGTGCATGCGTGTCAAGAGGTCAGGCAGCCGCCGAGAGCAGCGATAAGCGACACGACAGAGTACCATCGTGGCAAGCGGTGGCGCCTCGACGTCCTTTCGCATTGTTTAGGCGACATGGACGGGCATTTATTGCTTTTGTCCTTGTCGCCGAGTTAGGTAGAATACACTATACAAAGTAGCAGTATCAACCGCAACTCATTTTCCCATTTTGTTTTTGTTTACGCTACATGTGGGACCCCTTTAGCCTATAAAAGGAGGCCCATGCGAACGAGAGGAGGGTCGGTTGGTTCACTCATTCGAGACTAGAGACACTCAAGCTAGGTTTTGTAGCTCCCATCGCCCCTAGCAAGAACACAAGATAATCGCATAAGCAGCAGAGGAGTATTATCTCTTCGGAGAGCTCAAGCTGGGTAAACTGCTCGTGCATCGCTTGATCCGCTTCTTCGCAATCTCGCCCCCACCGAACCAAAAGGGACTCGGTCCGCCGTCCCATAGGTGTTTGTGGGTCACGATCAGCTTCCCGACATCTTTGGCGCGCTGTAGGCGCGAGGCTGTGTGAACCAGATCCGGCGCTCACACGAGCAACATCTTCATCATCTTCATCGACATGCCACCGAAGAAGAAGGCTTCAGCCGCAGCGAGCCGCTGATCGCCGATCCCGCCACCACCGGAGCAAACGGATGGCGGGAAGACGCCGCGAAGAACGGGCGCCGACGAGGGCGCCATGACGCTGCTAAGTCCAAGGACAAGGCCGCGCAGATTTCGGGCGTCAGGTACGCATCACGCCTATCTCAGAGGCGCGGGACCGACAGCGCCATGGTATTCATAGTACCATACGCCGCGGATCAAGGCCGAGCCGAGGATCGCGAAGCCTCAAGACCAACGCGCACGCCAAAGATGTTGGCACGAGCGGGTACGATCGCTCGACGGATGCTGCTTCCTTCTAACTTAGTTAGAAGTCCGAGCATATCCCGCCTCGCACTGCACGCCGCTACCACCCACTACTCCGCAGCAGGTTTTGGCGAGCTCAATCGCTTAGACTACCTCCAACGGCCGACTAAGGTCGACGTAATGGAGGGCCACCATCCGTAGTCTCATCGGCTTTGCTAACGGCGATATTCGCGCAACCAATCGCATCCTTGCCGGGCGAGACGACAAGGCACGAGCCGGTGGCGATTTAAACCTATGGGGGTGCAACCACCATGCACTCTCCATCCGTATACAAGATCGCCGACTCGCCGGATCCACATCGACAGCCGACTCCACCGCTTCATTGATCCACGAGATCGCTGTGATCAGCGCCAAGTTCTTCAAGAACGGCAACAAGAAGACGCCGAACTCGTGATCGAGCGCCGAAGAGAAGCGCGGCGCCAATCCGACCAGCGCTACCGGACCCTCCGCCGACGGCATGCGCCTGGGGAACCAGGTGACTTGCCAGACGCTGTAGGTTGCCCCGTGTTCACTGTGATCGCGGCAGTCCAAAGGGTCTGACAAGAAAAATTTCAAGCCGACGCGCTGTAGAAGTATGATGGCAGGACGATCCGTCGAGTTCTCAAGATCTACACCATCGCGGTGCAAGCTGCAGGGGACGAGACGACAAGATCCTCGCCAACTACTTCCACCGGTGCTCAAGCCCAATGTTAGATCTTGGCTCATGCACTTGCCGGACAGCTCCATATCCTCTTGGCAGATTTATGCCATCAGCTTGTCGGCGCTTTCACAAAGTGCCACAAGCCTCATGGCCAAGAGAGCGACCTTCATCTGCCGCCTGTAAGGAAGGAGAGTCCTCGCAAGTTCATCCAGAGATTCAGCTGCAGCACTAAAACATCCTGTATGTCCACCCCAAGCGTGATCATCGCTTCATCGTAACGCGGAACCGCAGGATGAGGGAGGAGATGGCGATGTGCAAAGTCAAGGACGCCGCTGATCTGTATGCCTTGGCCGGCTAAGTGTGCACGGCCGAGGAAGGAAGAAGACTCTGTGGAGAATGCGTAGCAGGATCTCGATAGGAGGAGACCGCCTGACGAAGAAGAGCCGAGACGGAGCAATGAAGGAAGAAGGGCAAAGAGGTGCTAGTTGTCGAGCAGTCCGCAACGGTGGTGCGCCAAGAAAGCCAAAGCTGGTGGTTCGCAAGGAGGTTGTCGCTAACACCGACCGCCAAGTCGGGCGGCCGCCACAAGGTGACAACTCCAACAAACAAGATCGCAAGATCCACCGCATTAAGGGCCATGACCTCCAGAGTTGCAAGAAGGTCGAGCAGCTTGTTGAACAGCGTAAGGCTGAGTACGAGCGGCGCGACAAGGAGAAGGCCCAGGAAGGTGCTGGGGGAGCTGGCAAGAAGAGACCCGGCCGGGGAGGACGCCACGGCAAGGCTAAACAGCGGCAAGGAGACAGACCTCCCCGCGGACGCGACAAGGATGAAGACGACGACGACGATGAAGATATGGAAGACGATGAGACCGATGAGCAGGAGTTTCGTAAAGCTACAGAGGTCCCCTCGTTGACGGTGGTGCTTCTCAGATACCTCACACCGCCAACTCAAGCAAAGGATGCGGAGGTTAATGCAGTAACCATCCGTAGAGTCATGCAGCCTTTGAAATGGTCCAGACGCCTATCATCTTTGATATTGAGGACCACCCCGATCGCGATAATCTGGGTCGGGTGCTTGCCGATGTTGGTCTCACCAACTATCCGCAACCTCAAGGTCACCAAGATGTTAGTTGACGGCGGGCCGGCTTAAACCTGATCTCCTCCGCGGTGCTCCGTAAGCTTCAGATCCTCGACAATGAAGCTCAAGAGACCGGCACATTCCAAGGAATCAACCCAGAAGGAGCAAGCCGAAGGGAAGATCACGTTGCCAGAACATTTGGCAGCGAGCTAAACTTCACAACTGAGAGGGTCACGCTCGACGCCGCTGATTTTCCATTACCTTACAATGGGATACTTGGTCGCCCAAAGACTCGCCAAGTTCATGGCAGCCTCTCATTATGCATACAACTTGCTCAAGATGCCAGGCCCGATAAGTGTCATTTGCTCATGGCGACAAGAAAGATGCTCTTATCTGCGCCGACAAGATTTACCGGAGGCGCAGCCGCGACAGATAGCAAATCACTTGCCGCTGAAGCTCCCGGAGGGAAGAAGAAGACCAAGTCCGCAAGAGCTCGATGCCCACTCCGCAAGCGCACCTCTTCGAGTGCTGCGCCACCGCCGAGGACGCACCATCGAGCTCCACCGCAAGTGCAAGAAGACGATGGCAGCTCCACCAAGACCAAGAAGGTGCTCGCCAGGAGGACGGCACCGTGGTACCTTCACCATCGCGCCACTCTCGACCCTAAATAGGAAGGCGCGCCGTTGCTTTCTCGCGGGCTAACGCCGACGTGTTTGCATGGCAACCGTCCCGACATCCCCGTGTTCCTGTGAAAGTAATTGAGCACCACCTAGCTGTCTGTCCTCGCGCGCCGCCCGCCAAGCAGTAAAATCGAAACAGCAGTGGAGCGCCAAGAATTTATTGCGTAAGAGATCAAGAAGTTGGAAGCAGCAGCCTTGTCGAGGAGTGCTCCATCCCACGTGGTTGGCCAATCCGTAGTTGTTCGCAAGGCAAATGGGAAATGGAGACTTTGTATCGACTTCACATATGTTAATAAAGCTTGTCCCAAAGACCCATTTCCCTTGCCGCGATCGACCAGATTGTTGACTCCACGGCTGGATGTGATTTGCTTTCATTTCTTGATGCATACTCAGGATATCATCGATCTTCATGGCGTAAGAGGATGAGGAGAAAACCGCATTCATCACCCCATGTGGCACATACTGCTTTATACGGATGCCTTTTGGGCTAAAGAATGCTGGTTCAACGTTTGCAAGAGTAGTCCATGACGCTTTTGAGCCGCAATGCACGTAAATGTAGAAGCCTACATGGATGACATAGTGGTCAAAAGCAAGGACAAAGCAACTCGTTCAAGATTTAGATGAGACCTTTGCAAATCTGCATAAGATCAACCTCAAGCTCAACCCCGAGAAGTGCGTGTTTGGAGTCCTTCCGCAAGCTTCGGTTCTTCGTCTCTCCGGGAATTGAAGCCAATCCCGACAAGATCAAGGCCATTGAGCAGATTGAAGCACCAAAGGCCAAGGATGTACGAAGACTTGTCGGTTATGGCTGCTCTCAAAGAGGTTTATCTCTAGGTTCTGCTGAGCGCCTCGCCATTTTTCAAGATTTTGAAAAGGCAGGTCCAATGAAATGGACTCTCGGCTTGAGGCTGCGCCGCAGACTTAAAGAGGTACCTGTCCTCCACTCCAATACTTGTCGCACCTAGGCCACAAGAGAAGTTGCTGCTATACATAGCGGCAACCAATCAAGTGGTTAGTGCTACATTAGTAGCGGAAAGGGAGGCGATGATGAGCCGCAACCAAGGCAGATGCATCCAATGACAAGGTGGGGCTTCACCGACAAGCTCTCGTCCCGATAAGGACGGATCTCGCAGCAGGATTGCGAGAAGATGCAAAAGGATGGTGCAGCGCTTCAGTGTATTTTGTCGGCCCCTTCTGCAGGGGCTAGGTCAAGGTACTGTGTGCAAAATTGCTTTTCGCCTCCTCATGGCTCTCGAGAAAGCTGCGCCATTACTTCCAAGCACATGAGATAACAGTCGCCACTCGCTTCTCAAGAGAATATTGCAAAATCCGTAAGCAACAGTGCAGGATTGTCGAGTGGGCACTGGAACTGTCAAGCTTTGGCCTCAAGTTTGAAAGCACTTCAACTATCCAAAGCAGAGCATTGGCAGAGTTTATAGCAGAATGGACGCCAACGCAAGATGAAGAAATTCCAGAGACGAGCATCCCGTCAAGGAAGCAAGTAAAGAGTGGCTGATGTACTTTGATGGTGCTCTTCACGCAAGGCGCCGTGTAAGGGTGTGTTGCTTGTCGCACCCACCGGAGAGCACCTCAAGTACATAGTCCAAATGCACTTTCCCAAGGAGCAAGCAACAAACAATACCGCAGAGTATGAAGGTTTGCTTGCCGGTCTCGTAATTCGCAGTAGACCTTGGGATCAAGAAGCTCATTGTCGGGGTGACTCGCAGCTTGTCGTCCGCCAAGTAAACAAAGATTATCGAGTCCGTTGATGGAAGCTTCACGTTGATGAAGTGAGAAAGCTAGAAGAACACTTTGAAGGCCTCGCAAATGGAACATGTTCCAAGAGCTCGTAATGATATTGCCGATGGCTCGTCAAAGTGCGCCGCACTCAAGTTACCTGTGGAACCAGGAATTTTGTGCTCGCTGACTCAACCAACTCGTAACGCCATCAACCGGACAGAACAAGAAGAGGAAGTTGATTTTGGCGACTATTTTCCGCAGAGCTACCTCAAGCCGCCGCCAAAAGGTCCCCAAGATCAACACCTAAAGTGCCGAGGAGCGTCTCGTCCGACAAGCCCTAGGGTTTGTTTCTGAAGCGACGCCCCGACAAGTTTTGCTCCGCAAGCTTGCGGGAACATCAAGCCCGACCGAGCCAAAGGTTCTTGCCGAGAAGCGGATGTTCCCAGCAGCAGATGTGCCTTTAGTCCTTGTTGTCGAGCCACAAGCTCCAAGATGGGCACAAAGAGATTGTCCATTTCCTTCTGACAGAGAACTTCCCAAGAGCAAGAAGAAGCGGAGAGAGTAGCCCGCAGTCAAGTATGTATCAGTTTGTCGACAACACGCTGTATGTAAGAAGACTCAACGGTGTGAAATTGAAGTGTATTCACCGAAGATGGATGTAAGCTGCTGGCAGAGATACATGGAGGCATATGTGGTCACCACATTGGCGAAGAGCACTTGCCGCAAAGCTTTCCGCAAGGTTTCTTCCGCCGACAGCCCTCCAGATGCAATCGCACAAGCAACCAAGTGTGAAGCGCTGGCCCATTCCAAGCAGATACACCACCAGCTCAAGCTCTCCCAGACGATCCCTTTATCCCGCCATTTTCGTCTGGGGCTCGACATCCTCCCCTTTCCCCGAGCTGTCGGGGCTTTGAGTACTTGTACGCCGAATCGACAAGTTCACAAAGTGGCCGAAGTGGAAGCAGGAGGAAGGTGACAAGACACCATGCAATAAGTTCTTCAGTCGATTGTTTGCCGCTTTGGGATTCCTAACAGTAATCATCACCGATAACGGCACACATTCACAAGCCGCACCTTCATGCAAAGACGCCCAAGATCTTGGCGCCAAGGTCTGCTTTGCTTTCGCTGCTCATCCGAGAAGCAATGGTCAAGGAGAGGCCTCAAGACCAGAACTTTCGACAGCTGCACAAGTGCGGAAGAAATCGATTGAGGAGCTGCCGGTGGTTCTTTGGTCGATCAGACGACGCCAAATCGAGCCACCGCCGCACACCTTTCGCCTAGTCTATGGAGCAGAGGCAGTTCTCCCCACGGAACTCAGATACGGGTCACCTCGAGTACTCGCTATGATGAGTTGAGCAAGAGCAGCTGCGACAAGATGACGCTACGCTCCTTGAGGAGGACCGCCTTCAGTCCGTACGAGCTGCTCGTTATCAAAGAAGCTTTGCGCCGCTACCATAGCCGCAGTTAGTGCCGAAGTTTCGAGGAAGGCGATTTTGTTCTTCGCGCATTCAGTCCGCCAAGAATTCCAACAAGTTGACGCCAAAGTGGGAAGGCCTTATCGGGTGAAACGAAGTCACTAGGCTCCGGCGCTGTCCGCTTTGAGACCAAGATGGCATTCCGTGAGCAACTCCTCGAACATTGAGCATCTTCGTAAGTTTTACCTATAGCTGCTGTTGCCGAACCTGTTCCGCAACCACCTTTTGTACAAGTCTTGCCGATGTTGCATGTAATCCTTTGTACAAAGCCGGCGCACCCTGCATAAGTAAAGCTCATGTGTTATGCACAACTTGTCAACTACATGCTTTCATAATCCTTTTTGCATGTGTTATCTAACATTTTGTGCAGCATCCACACCCGTAAGCAATAACGAGCCACAAGGCTCCATAACTTTATTTTCTTCTTTCTTCTCAAAGAAAGGAAGGTTCTCACGCACAAGTTAAGCAGGGGGAAGGAGAAGATAATGGTGTGGCCGCCAAGCATCGCCGAGGAAGTTTCGCCTTACCGAAGCAAACGATGTAAAAGCTAAGTTGCCAAAGTTTGAGCAATCAGTTTTAAATTTTTAAGTTATCTTCCTCGAACGATAGTACTTTGTATGGAAAACCCGTAGCGGGAGGAACCAACTCAGAGCTAGTTTGTGCCCTTACTTTGTTTCGAGTCCGCCAACAACTTAAGTGAGCTGCAACTAGTTGCATAAGGTTGTTTGTCGAGGCGGCACCGCCAGAGGCTACCGATGTTCCGACTCAGCACTCAGCCGGCAAAGGTGCCCGCCACGACAAGTTCCCTAAAAGCGAGGGCACAAACATACAAAGGAAGGAATCAAGTAAAGGAAATAACATTGCAATCATTTCCCAAGATAGAGTATATTATAAAATAACTTGTCGCAGATCTAATAAATTGTTCTCCTAAACATGATCAGCAGCCGACAAGGGAAAGATAAATTTGGCGGCCTAGTTCACGCGGTCGCCATCAACCCGCTTGATCTTGCCCACCTTGTCCACAATGGTGCGATAAGGGCTTTGAGCGCCCACATCGGCATCTCGGCGGCAAGGATCTGAGGACGCTGCTGAGGTTGAGGCCTGATTGCGAAGGCCACCTTCATCAACACCTTCGAGAGCTCTCTCGCAGATCTGGCGCGATTCTCGCCAGCTGCTTTGGGATCTCTTCCCGGAGTCGCTGGAGAGCCGCCACCACGCCTTGAGGAACAAGCTGAGCTTGGCGCTGGATGGAGGCGCCACGGAGGAGTACCCAAGATCCACCATCCCCACTCCATCAGCTCCTTGTCGATGGCGGCGGTAGTATCCACAAGACCCTCCGCCCAAAGGCATCATGTTCTCTCTCAAGGTGTTCTGGCGCTGGTGGCACTTGTCAAGAGCTCCTCGTTGGCCTTGATCTTCTCCAATGTGCCCACTTCCCGCCTCCTGGCGCCATCCGAGTCTCCATCGTGGTGGTCACTTCAGCTCAAGGTCTGCCTTGGAGTCCTTATGCATCGAGCTCTTTTGATCCTCTCAAGGAGACGGCCCCCAACTCGCCAAGAGTGTAGGCGCCCTTCTCGCCGTGCTTCAGCAAGGCAAGCTCTTCGCCACTCTTCTACAGACCGCCTCCACCAAGGCCACTTTTGTCTCCAATTTTTCTTGGCAGCCTCGCAATGCGGGCAGCCGCCCTTCGCTCCTTGAGAGTCTGGCCAAGTGATTGCTCGTGATGCTGCAAGCTCTTCCACATAGTTGTCAAGGTTGATCTTCCGCGCCACCGCTTCTTCTTGCGCAGATAGCTTCTCGCCGCAAGCCGCTGCTGCCTCGACCTCACTCTTCTCAAGGATGAAGGCCAGCGCCTTCGAGAGTTGCTCCAGCTCTTCTGCTACGCTCCGGAGAGCTTGATTGGCGCCTGGAGCTCTTCTGCGCTCCATGTCTGCTCCCGCCGACAAGCGCCTCTCGACCCAACTTGGCTTGTCGGGCGCGTAGAGCGACATCGCTTTTCGCCAGCCGCTCCTCCTCGGACTCCGCCGCTGCTGCTTACACAATCCAGCGCCAACCCAGCGGAGGCGAGCAGTCTTCACAAAGGTCTCCTCCGACCGCACCGTGGAGCTCGACGCCTGTGGAGCTTGATGAAGACGCCATCACCGCCTTCGATAGGCGCCAGTCAGGGCCTTTGAGCCCGACGCTGCATCGGTGGCGAGGGATCGGCGGTCGTGTAGCGCTCAAGGCCCCAAGGCCGCCTCAGTGGTCGCCAAGACGGTGCAGCACCTCGCCACCTTTTGGGCGGCAGCCTTGGCGGCCTCTTCGGCCGGGCGGACCCATCGGCGCCAAAGCCTTTTTCCTCCATGGCGGCGACGTCGCTGTTGTCGCCAGGCTCCTCGCCGGGCGACCTCGGGCCTCCATCGGCTCTCCGTAGATGGATCTCGACGATCGAAAAAGAAAGAACAGTCAAGGAGATGTTTGAAAAGAAAACAGAAGAAAAAGAGCCCAAGGGAAATTTTCGGGTCAAAGGATTACTCGCGATGGGATCTCGGGTCATGGGTCTCAACTAATCGGAGGATTGCCACGCCCCTTGTCGGAGAGGCTTCCCTAGTCGGAGAAGTATCCCTTCCGAGAACGCCCCTTGTCGGGGAATTCTCCTTGGCGGCGTAGTTGAAGCAGAAGGTATTTCGGGAGCGGATTCCGGACCCTCCCGATGAGGCTGCTCGCTTCCTACACAAATCAACAATTCAGATATCAAGAAAGAAGGAACACCCATGCACACCTAACCGTAAGAAATAAACCAAATACTTATTACTGGGCCAGCCGAGGGCTGCTTTGAGGAAGGGTTGCCGGGTCCGCAAGGGGGTCTCGGACGCACTCCCGGCCGCCACGGGATCATCTTCGGTGACAACCACCGATCTTGGCTCTCTTCAACGCCTCCGACCAAGCTCCTAAAAAGGAAAGAGTTCATGAAGCAAATCAGATACAAGACAAAGTAACCAAATTGAAGAAATACAAACACATCATAGAAGCTTATTCTTCTTCTTCTTCCTCGTTGAGCTGAGCGCTGAGAGATCAATTTCGTCTCTCGTGCTAAGAGGTGGAGGGGTAGGTTCCTTGGCCGCTTACAGAGTAGCAGTTGGTGGCCCGAGAAGATCCCGCCGCTTGTTGCAGCGGGGGTGCCTGCAAGCAACAATGCTTGTCGGGTGGAGCTGGCTGCAAGGCGCTGAGGTTCTGGGTCTGGGTCTGCCGCCTCATCACTTCCCCGCCTTATGGAGACGCTTTCTGGTGGAGCTGCGGGCTCCGCCATGCTGTTACTCGAAGGTGTGGAGGAGGCGCTCGCCGACTCGGCCGCTCAACTCGGCTCGCCTCCGCCTCCTCGCCGGGCAAGCTCCTTCTTGATCGGCAAGGCTTGCCGCCTCGCTGCCTCTCCTCCAAGGTGAACCTGACCGCCAACGGCAAGAATGCCGCCGCCCTCCAGCTCGGTGGCAATGCGCTGCATCTCAAGGCCGGTGGTGTCGCTGGTGAGCCACTTCTGTCGTCGGGCGCTGGATCGACACTTACCAAGTTATCAAGAACCGCCACACGATGTCGTCAGAGGTTTTGCCAAAGTTGAACGATCCCATGCGAATCGCATAAGGGCATCATGATGCTGGATGCGATCGAATAAGAATTGTTGCACGCACTTTCACCCTCGCAACATAAACCACTGGGTGATCGGGTCGTGCTTGAACAACTCCAGAAGATTGGCGTCCAACTCCAAGACGGTGAAATTCCAGTTGAGGCCCGGCGCAACCTCATGATATCCGCCGGTTTTGGAACTCCCAAGCAGGTCTCCTCCTCTCCGCAAGGGAGATGATGCGCGGCGAAGGAAATCTGCGCTTAACTACACCCTACGGTGAGTCCGCAAGCCCGAGGCGCAAGATCCGGTCACAGCTATCTTCAACCTAGCATCCTCCGCGCTAAGTTGCTCCAATCGCTGCCAAGACTATGGGAGTTTGCGCTGGCAGTGAAGGGCTGCATGGTTCTCCTCACGATCCAACACCAATCGGCTCTCCACTCCTCACAGCTTGCCGCGAGCTCTCCTCCCAGATAGGATTCTTTCTGCCGATCCCGAGATCTAAGCAATCCCTCCGCAAGTGGCTCCTCTCTCGACGCTGGGCATGAAGAAGTGGCGAAAAGGGCTACGCTTGGTGGACTCGACAAAGTTCTCGCAGAGGTGTGCGAAACCGCCATGGTCGTAACAGCGCTGGGGGTGAAATCAAGGAGGCGAACCCGTAGGTGTTCGCGACATCGCAGAAGAACTCAGAGAAGGCGGGCAGAGCCCGCACAGAAGAAGAGCGCAAGAAGGGTACCCGCCAAGCCGACTCGGCGCGCGGAGAGTACTTCATGCGCGATGCGCCCGCCTCCGCTGACCGTAAGAGGTAGTTGCCCTCCCTCGCCCTTTGCGCGAATCGAAGGAAAGATGGCCCGCCTTTCGCAGAGCGCCTGAGCCGCTGGGCGCCGGGCCGATTTCATGCCCTTCCCTTTGTTTCCGCCGAGCCATGGCGGGGTGGTGGAGGAGACCGACGGGCGCTGATGGCACTGGTATGGCGATGGAGCGCCGCCTTCGGACTAGAGAAGAAGGGAGGAGCGACGGTGGTTTTTGAGATGGGACAACAATGGCGAGGTGGGCGACCTACCCTGATTCCCCTGTTTATAAGGAGGGAGGGGGCGGACGCCCGCTTTTCCAATTAAAGAAAGCCCCACGATCTCTTCCCACGACGCCACGCATCGGGCGCTGCGGCATGCTCGGGAGAGACGTGGGTCCGAGCAAGCAATTCGGGCGTGATTTAGCCGCGCTACCTGCAGCATCGCTTTTGGGACTCGCCCAACAACGCCGCATCGTGTGTGGCCCAGTGCCGGGGCTCTGTCGGCTGTACTAGAGTAGGGGTACCCTAGTATCCCGAACTCGGTGCACGGGCAACAGCAAGACCCCGCTGCAAGGCTTGCCCGGTGACCGCCAAGGTCCTCCGTGGGTTCCTTGGAGCCATTCAAGAACAAAGTATTTAAGCCAAGAAGATAAGGCCCCCGGCAAGAGGAGCTTGCCGAAGACCACTCAAGGCACGCAGAAGACAAGACCCCGCAAGAGGAGCTTGCCGGAAGGCTTGGTGAGCGGCAAGCTGCCGGGCGCGACAGGATTCAGTCATGCAAGGTGCTTGCCGCGCAGCAACCTCTTCATCTCCGCTCCAGCTCATCCACCAACGGTCGCCATGGGGCCATCTCGGGCATGCGCGGTCAAGAGGCTGTGCAGCCAGCGGAGAGCAGCGAGAAGCGGCGCCGACAGAGTACCATCGTGGCAAGCGGTGGCGCCCGACGGTCCCTTTTCAGACTGCTTAGGGCGATATGGACGGGCATTTATTGCTTTTGTCCCTTGCCGAGTTAGGTAGAATACATCACAAAGTAGCGCTGTACCAAAGAACTCATTTTCCCATTTTTGCTCTTTGTTTACGCTTGCCACCTGTGGTGACCCCTTTAGCCTATAAAAGGAGGCCCATGCAAGCTAACAGAGGAGGGTCGGCTGGTTCGGCTCATTCGAGACTAGAGACACTCAAGCTAGGTTTTGTAGCTCCCATTGCTCCCTAGCAAGAACACAAGATAATCGCATAAGCAGCAGTAGGAGTATTATCTCTCCGAGAGCTCGGCGTTGGGTAAACTGCTTGTGCATCGCCGACCGCTTCTTCAGGTAATCTCCGCCCCACCGAACCAAAAGGGACTCGGGTCCGCCGTCCCATAGGTGTTTGTGGGTCACGATCAGCTTCCCGACACACTCATCATATCAAAAGTTCAAACTTTGCTTTCCTGGTTCGTGTAGTCGGGTCTAGCTCATGGTTCATGGTTCCACACCTCCTTCGTATCTACACACACAAAAATACACGCCGCTAACGTAAATACCGTAAGTACAGAAAGTTGATCCTAATATTTTTCAAATAAATATGACAAAAAACTAGACAAAATTTGAAGAGGACAGAAAAAAAGAATCACTCAAAAATTCATTTCGTTAAAAAATTATAAGGGTTTTAACCCAAGGACCCATCCGTAATGAAACAGTAAAACTTCCGTGGGCTTTGCAGAAATATCCTAAAAACGGTTCAGAGGGAAGCGATTTGCCAAAGTACGCTTTTCAGAAAACGATTCAAAAAAGCAAGAGAGGATGATCATGGTCCCACCCGTCAGGTTGAAATTTCAAACGAGGGAGTCGGGCTCGCCGGCGCCCGAGAGCTACTTGGTCGCCATGGGCGATCCACTACGAGGTGGAGATCGGAGAGTACCTCCTGTTCAGGGCGCCATTCCGCACTTTGGGAGGTGGTGGTGGTCGCCATGTACCACGTCAACGGCGACGCTTTGCTCCAGCCGGGCGGCGATTGGTGGTCGGGACCTCGCCGGAGAGAGCTGCGGAGGTGGAATTGAGGAGGGGTTAGACTCGTGATAGCATGAGAGGTATTCCGACGAGGTTAGCGCTGGAGATGACCTCACCGAGTGAATCACGGTGGAGGCCGAGGCGGAACGGCGTGGCCGGAGTCGGGAAGGAGAGTTCCTCGTGGCCCTTCCGTGGACTTGGCGAGGTCTCGAGAGGTAGTGGAGGTGTGCGGGCGAGAGCAAGCTCGGGTGCTATATAGCCGCCCGAGGCAGTTGCCAAGAACGGGTTCTCCGCGAGGTGATTACGGGCGGTGCTGTGGTTGCACGGTCGGGTTTAGGAGCTTGAGCACCGACTAGACGATTTAACCGGCGCCATCCTGTTCAACTCAGCAAGGAGGGCGAGGTTACGGCTTGTCCTCGACGGAACGGCCGCGACGCCCGTCGGGCGGCAGAGAACGCTGGGCTCGCGTGCGTGACACGGCGACGGTGCTGTATGCGCCGCTGGCGAGGAAATGGCCACGCCGGAGCCACCAGGGGGTTTGGGCGGCGCCAACGGCGTTATGCCGCTGCTCGCTTCCCCGTCGGCCGCTATGGTGGTTCGCCACCGCGAAGACACGCCGGCGAGGCGGGCCATGGTGCCACCGACGCCAGAACGCGCTAAGCATCGCTGCAGTGAGGCTCCGGACAAGCAAGCTAGGCTGCGGAGCAACGTGCCAAGAGCACTGTGAGCATGTGACTGAATTTCTGACTTAAGATCGACATCAAACTCAACTTAATCAAGATGAAATGTAAACAAGGCATGCAAGGTGTTCGACTGTAATGATCTCGGGCATGTGATCTAGAGTCTGCTTGAATATTTGTGGAATTTTGGAGAAGTGTAGATATGAATTTCACCAAATTTGGCAAATCTGGTCCAAACTTGCGAGACTATAATTTGAAATGTTTGAATGTAAGAGGAGTGGTTCTTGATTGTTCTAGGTTGTGGGTACCAAGGACTACCTAAGGGAGTTGGTTTGAGGTCAAAACTCAAATGCATTAAGGTACTTGCTTTGCAAATTACCTAGGCTCAAAACAATAGATAGAAAAATTTGGGAGAGAATTAAATGAAATAAAAATTCAGAAGAGGGTTGAACTAGTTGAGACAGAATGTTTGGATTGCCCAAAGTGGAAGGAGATATATTTGGGAAGATTTTACCATATGGTGCATGGCCAAATCATGAATGATTTCAAATATGGGAGAGGATGAAAACTCCTAGAGTTTCTTTTTGAAAGAAAAATAAACTCCAAAGATTTTTCCTGGAATTTTGAGAAGAGGGCAATCAGAAGAAAAAATTTAAAAACCAAACACCAGATTTGAAGGAGATGCAAAAATAAAATATTTGCTAAAGGGGAAAAAGCTTTTGAGAGAGATTTTTGGAAGGGATTTGGAGACCTCCTTCAAATCCAACAAAATTTTGAAGAAAACCAAAGGAAAAATCCATGGAGTGTCACAACACCTACCCCTTAGGAAAAATCTCGGCCCCAGATTCCAGCTTCATCCTCAAATAATTGTGGGTGCTCGTCCAAGGAAATCCTCTCTTCCCAAGTGGCTTCACTCTCGTGTGGTTGCTCCACCTGAACTTTGAAGAACTTGATGGTTTTCGTCGGGTTCTCCTTTCGACTCTTCCAAGATTTTTATCGATGCTCCCGATATGTAAGGTCTGGTTGCACGCCAATGTTTTTATGGGGTACTTGTTTTCTAGGTTGCTTACGACTTCCTCAATTGGGAGACGTGGAATACGTCGTGGATGTCGGATAATTCTTCGTAAGTCTAGCTGGTAGGCCACCGTGCCTCTTCGTGCTACTATGCGTAAAGGTCCGGCGAATCTTGGTGCTAGCTTCCCTTTAATCTTGAATCGTGCAGGCCTCTCATAGGGATACTGAGGTACACAAATTCACCGGTTCAAAATTGACTCCACGATGCTTCTGATCGTAATAACTCTTTTGTCGGCTTTGGGCTATCTTGAGTCGGTCCTTAATCACCTTGACCTTATCTTCATCCTCTTTGAGCAGGTCTGGGCCGAAGATATGGCTGTCTCCGGTTTCCGACCAATTTAGCGGGGTACGACATCTTCGTCCGTACAGAGCTTCAAATGGTGCCATTTGTAGGCTGGACTGATAGCTGTTGTTATATGCGAATTCTGCGTATGGTAAGCTCTCTTCCCAACTGGTCCCATAGGTGAGAACACATGCACTCAGCATATCTTCTAGAATTTGGTTTACTCGCTTAGTTTGCCCATCTGTCTGGGGATGGTATGCGGTACTGAATGCCAGCTGAGTTCCCAGAGCTTGTTGTAAGTGATCCCAAAATCGGGAGACGAATTGAGTGCCTCTGTCCGAGATTATTTTCTTTGGGACTCCATGTAAGCCAACGATACGGGAGAGGTAGAGCCTAGCAAGCTTCTGAGTGGTGTGTGTTGTCCTCACGGGATGAAGTGTGCTACTTTAGTCAGTCCTATCGCTGATGACCCATATGGCATCATGTCCGTCGTGATCGAGGTAGTCCAACAATAAAATCCATTCCAATCTCGCCCCATTTCCACTCGGGTATCTTATTTGTTGCAATAGTCCGGCCGGTTTCTCGTGCTCGGCCTTGATGCGCTGACAAGAGTCACAACATGCAATAAACGTGGCTATGTCTCTTTTATACCATGCCACCAAAATGTTTCAAGATCTTTGTACATTTTTGTTCCTCCGTGATGGATTGAATATGGAGCGTGTGGCCTTTAGCCAGGATTTGCTGTTTAAGGTCATGGATATTTGGCACGCAGCCTATTCCCTGCATCACAATATTCCTTGCTCATCAATAATGAATTCGAGGCCTTGCCCAACTTCATCTTCCGCTTTATGCCTTCAATGTGGGGTGTCCACGTTGAGCCTCTTTAACCTTTCTATCGTGGTAGGCTGTAATTCAAGTTCGACATAACGCCTTCTCGTGACCACCATCAAATTGAGCTTATGTAATTCCTGCCGGAATTCAGGTCTTAAGTCCGCATGCCGTCGTTGTCCGGATCGGGTTCCACTTAGAGCATCTGCTACAACATTTGCTTTGCCCGGGTGGTAGTGGATCCCAACATCATAATCCTTTACTAATTCCAACCAGCGCCGCTGCCAGAATTTAGTTCTGTTGTGTGAAAATATACTTGAGGCTTTTGTGGTCCGTGTATATTTCACAATGATTACCAAGTAAAAGTGTCTCCATTCCTTGAGTGCATGAATAACTACCGCTAATTCCAGGTCATGTGTAGGATAATTTTCTCATGTTTGCGGTTGTCCGAAACATATGCATAACCTTGCCTTCTTGCATCAATACGCACCCGAGGCCTTTTCGAGATGCGCCACAAAATACCTCAAATTTTGTGTATATCGTGCACAATTAGTATCGGTGCCGCCGCCGCCTCTTCAGTTCTTGGAAACTTTTCTCGCAAGCTTCCGCCCATTCAAACTTCCTTTCTTTCTTGAGTAGTTGCGCCATTGGCTTTGCTATGGTGGAGAATCCTTCAATAAATCTCCGTAGTATCCCGCCATACCCAAGAAACTTCAGACATCCGTCACGCTGGCTGGTGGCTTCCAGCCAAGCACGGCCTTGACTTTTTCCGGTCTACGGCGATACCTTCTTGGTCAAGACGTGGCCCGTAAAACCTACTTGCTTTAGCCAAAATTCACACTTGCTGAATTTAGCGTACAACCGATGTTTCCCGAGTTCTCCTAGTACAATCCGGAGATGTTCAGCGTGTTCTTCCGGTGTTTTGAGTATACCGAATATCATCGATAAATACCACAACAAACTTATCCATAAACTTCATGAATACTTTGTTCATGAGGTGAACAAAATATGCGGGCGCTTTGTTAGTCCGAATGGCATTACGGTGAACTCGCATAATCCAGATCCGAGGTGAAAGCGGTCTTGGGAATATCCTCGTTCGCACTTTCAGCTGGTGGTATCCCGACCTCAAATCAATCTTTGAGAACACCTTGGCTCGAGCGAGTTGATGGAATAAATCATTTATTCATGGCATCGGATATTTGTTCTTGATTGTGACCATGTTTAGAGCTCGATAGTCTATGCACAATCTTAGCTGTTCCATCCTTCTTTTGGCAAACAAAATTGGTGAACCCCAAGGTGAGGAACTGGCTCAGATGTACCTTTTTTCCAACAATTCCTTTATTTGCTTCTTCAGTTCTACCAATTCGGATGGTGCCATTCTGTATGGTTTCTTGTATATGGGAGCGGTTCCGGTGCTAGCTCAATGCTGAATTCTATCTCTCGATCCGTGGCATGCCCGGTAGTTCTTCGGGAATACATCCGAAATTCACACACCATCGAACCTTGCTCAATTCAGAAATATCCACCTTGTTCAATCTCGGTTGCCGGGATATTTTTCTTTCCTTGGCTGAAACCTTTATGGTCTTCCTGTGGTGATGGGTGAGAATTACGGTCCTGTTGAAGCAGTCAATAAAACCTTTGTTGGTGGTTAACTAATCCATCCCTAAGATGACATCCAGTCCTTTATTTTCTAGCATGATAAGATTTGCGTGAAACTTCAACCCTTCAAACTCGATAATCACACCCTGGCAATAATTCTAGGTAACTTGCTTAATTCCAGGGGACTTGACGATCATAGATTTTCCCAAGGGAAGCATCGAAAAATTATTTTGCAAAGCAAAACTTTTCAAAACGAACGAGTGAGAAGCTCTAGAATCAAACAAAACCATGGCAGGTATTGTGTTGACAGGAAATGTACCGAGTACGATATATCGGGGCATTTTGTGCTTCCTCTTGGTCACGTGGTTCGATGACCCTTCCGTGGTTGTTATTTGGGTTGAAATTGTTGCGCTTTGGTGCCAATTATTGCTTCCGTTGTTCGCTTTGGGGTCGAAGTTCTTGGCTTGGGGCACCGCTGGCATAGTGCCCTTCTTCTCCACAAGCGTAACAGGTAACGCCTCGGGCGGTATGTGAACTCCTTGTCCCTTGCGTGGAAATTTTGATTGGGCGTGAGACGCTTGTCGTGGGTTTGGGTGTCCAGTTTTTCTGAACATCTGCCTTGCTGCGGTGGTTGCGGTGTGTTTAATCTGGTCCCTCTTCCGCCACGGAAATCTTCCAAGCTGCGCTCTCATTTTCCAAGGTAATGGCCTTATCCACTAGCGCCTTAAAATCTGGAAATGTGTACACCAATTGGCATTTAAGCCGGGTGTCGATCGCCTAGGAATTTCACCATCTTTTGTTTTTCGACATACGCCTCGCTGATGAGCGAGACAGCAGGGTAAACCGACTGTTGTATTCTCGACACTGCCATTGTTCTTTGCTTGAGGTCATCAAATTCTCTTTTGATCTTCATAAGACTCTTAGGAATATGTGCCCCATGAAAACCTTCTTTAAATTCCTCCCATGATATATTATTTTCGCTAGGGCATGTGTAGGAAATTTTCCCACCACGATGCGGTTGCTCCAAAGGAGATAGTGCGGAGCATAAAGCACTTTCTCAATGTCTGAACACTGGCTTATAATTAATTTTTCTCCATGTCTCAAGCTAGTCCTCGGCTTCAAGAGGTTTTTCAGGTGAGAAAATGTTTGGGACGCGCCTCTTAGTAGCTCAGATAACTTGGATTATCTGCTGATATCTGCCCACGGTGATTTCCATATTGATGACTTGGTTCAGTATTTCCTGATGTTGCTGCTGACTTTGTTCATAAAGACGGCACATTTGGGAAAGGGTCGTTTCACCGTCCTGTTGACTTGTCTGCCCCTCGTGTGAAATTGTTGCCTGGGGTGTGCCATAATTTTCCTCTCGCCGGAGTTGGTATGGAGCTGGCCCAAGGACGAGACATAGTTTGCTCTGGGGATATATTTTGTAACACTCATAAGAAAAGAAATTGAGCCGCAAAAATCAATAAATTCAAGAAGATTGCAAAAATTGCAAATGCTCCAAGATTTTTCAAGAGAAAAATATGTTTGCGCACGGAGAAGGACCGTTCATACATATCTTACACGCAAGCAGTAATTATACAATACATCACTCAGGATATGCGTACGTAAATCTGACATGTTCTTTAGTCTAGTGCACTTCTCCAGATCCTACATGATGCGCAAACAAGCTACTTCTCACAGCCTATTTATATATAAACATATCGTACAAGCCGGTACATCGCATGGCGGCTAAGCGTACTTAGTCGGAGATGGTAAGGATTTCTGGCCTGCCAAGGGTGAGGCGAGAGAGGTCGGGGACTCAACCTACTCTTCGGAGATAGGCTCCAGACGAGAGGTGCTGCGCTGGAGTTGGTGGAGCAGGTGCCTTGTGTGGAACAACTCGAATCTGAGCGGCACGAGGGTGGTGCAGAACGAACCGAGTAGGCGCAATGACATGGTTGAACTCCTTCGTGGTAGGCAGGCGACGAGTAGCGTGCGAAAGAGGAGCGAACGATGCCGATGACGAGACGAAGTCAGTGGCGGTGCGGCGCGCAGGAGCTCCCTCCTGGCGGCATAGCCATGGACCGAGTCCATGCGGCAGCTACAAAGTCGCCCACCAGGTTGTCAAAGGCTGCCTCCAAAGCCCAAGATACTCGGCGAGCATTTCAAAGCTTCGCCCCGCTTCTCCTCGGGGCAAGAGAACGCGAGTGGCAGGTGTATGGCACATGACATGGCAGGTAGCGTAGCGACGAAGTCTTCATCGAAGGAAGTATATCCTCGAGACGAGCTATCGCCTCACGGGCTGCCATCTTCAGCATGCTTCTTCGGGCATGGCTCTCCCCACTAACCGTAACGCCAACTCGCCCTCTCTTGAATTCCACCGCCGCTTGGTGTATGGTTAGACGGTCATTGACCTTGTGCCTGAGAGAGAGAAGACTAGGCGACATCCGCCCCATCGCGACTTGGACGATGAAGGAGAGAAGCTTGACGAACCCATCGGGCATGTTGGCGTAACATCCGCGACTCGCAATGCTACAGCCATCTACAAAAGTAGGCAAAAACCTGATTAGTCAAATCATAAATTTATGCCGATCGCCGAAATTGACTACATTTGTGAAAATAATAAATAGCTCTATTATGCTAATAACCGATTAGCGATCGCACCTAGTGGCTTCCTAAAGTCAGCCTCGGCTCGTACTAAGTTTGTCACGACCGGTTTTTCAATGAAAATATTTATTGAACAGCCGACCTATGAAATCCAATATGAGGAAAATCCTCCATATCGGCAGACAAAACTTTGATACAAGAAGCAAGTAGCATTACAATATTACAGGGGTCGGACTGAAGATGCCCAACCAATTATTACAACACGCCAATAATTATACATGATGGCGGATAAGACACAAAGGTGTGGGTGGAAATACTACCGACTCGAGATATGAGTGGTTGGTGGAATAACACTGGGGGTGGTTAATAAGTCTATCAGATCATGGCTCATCGAAAGCGCCTAGGTGAGGCTCGATGAATTTATTTGGGTAGCGGAAGCGGATATATCACAATGACTAATCCAGGGTCGACGAGACCGACCGATTCCTCTAGGCGCCGGACTCGCTTATCGAACTCTTCATCCATGAGATCGCTTTCACAAGATCCGCCAAAGCAATAAGCCTGTGAGTACTATGAAAGTACTCGCAAGACAGTTCGACAAAAGATATAACAAATGAATGCATGAATGCGCATGATTAATTTTAACAATGCTCAATTAAAACAATACAGAAAATAAATAAGAAGGGAATCGCGGTAGTCCGCCGAAACCCAAAGAAGATAAACTCAAAACCGATCGGTGTCCGCGACGATCAAGGGTGAATAAATAAGCAAAACATGCTACCGCCTAAGGCCTGAGCGACACCTCATAAAGGGCTTATATTGAAATAAAAATACATGCGTGCTACAGTCGGACGTCGGAGCGACATCGTAGAAAGGGCTTATAATAAAAATAATTAACAGCAATGCCGCTGTCGGACGTCTGAGCGACATCGCAGAAAGGGCTTATAATAAAAAATAAATGACAACAATGCCGCAATCGGACGTCTGAGCGACATCGCAGAAAGGGCTTATAATAAAAATAAGTGACAACAATGACGCAGTCGGACGTCTGAGCGACATCACAGAAATGGCTTATAATGAAAATAAATAACAACAATGCCACAATCGGACGTCTGAGCGACATCGCAGAAAGGGCTTATAATTCATTATTCATAACTGACAAGATATAGTGCTCACGGAAAATATTCATCACAAGACAATAAGCGGGTTAGTCCATTCACAGGAAATAAACATTTAATACTCAAATGGTTATTGGGAGTCTCTGTCACTGAGATTGATATCTGACCAGATAAGGTGAACATGGTACTTGGATATGAATAAGATGGATTCAAGAATTTTGACACTGCAGAGGTTGTACCAAAACTTTCGACGGCCAACGGATTTCCGTAGTCATGAAGGACTATGTCGGTGTACTAAGGTAGGGGTACCTTAGTACCTCAACTCGTGCTGACGGGCAATCGCAGGCGTCTCAGCGGCAAGCCTTGCAGGCGCTGCGCCAAGACCCTCCGCGCCCTTCGAAAACAAGACTGCAAGAGGAGCTTGCCGATAAGCCATTCAAGAACAAAGTAATCAAGACCCCGCAAGAGAAGCTTGCGGGGAGAAGACCACCAGTATGCCGGAAAGGAACAAGATCCCGACAAGAGGAGCTTGCTGGAAGGCTAGGTGGGTGCTAAGCCCCCTCTGCCGACAAGGTTCCTCGCCATGGCAAGGCGCTTTGCGGGCGGGCAACCTCTTCATCTCCGCCCAGCCACTCCGCCAACGTGTCACCACGGGCTCTCCCAAGCATTGCGTGTCGACGGGCTGTGCAGCCAGCCGGGAGCAGCGAGCAGCGGCAACGATAAGCTACCATCGTGGCAAACGGAGGCGCACTTGACGGTCCCTCGTTAATTGTTCGGGCGATCGAGACGGGCATTGATGACTCTTGTCCCTTGCCGCCGAGTTAGGTATAGATTAACTGACACCTGTAAAGCAAAGTGTACCAACCTATGTTTTACCATCATACCCTTGTCTACTTGCCACATGTGGTGACCCCTTGTGCCTATAAAAGGAGGCCCAAGTGCAACGAGAAAGGGTTCGGTCCAGCTCGGCTTAGTTCATTCTACTCATAATGAAACCACACTTAGGCTAGGTCTTGTAGCTCCCATTGCTCCCTAGCAAGAACACAAGATAATCCACAAAGCAGCAGTAGGAGTATTATCTCCGGAGAGCTCCGAAGCTGGGTAAATCCGCCTGCAGCGCCACCGATCCGCTTTGTGCAATCTCCGCCCCTCCGAACCACAAAGGGACCCAGGTCCCATAGGTGCTCGTGGGACACGATCAGATTCCTCCCCGACATCTTTTGGCGCGCCCAGTAGGCGCCGAGGCTGTGTGAACTCGATCCGCGGTCACACGAGCAACTTCATCAACATTCGTTAACATGGCGCCAAGAAGAAGTCTTCGCGGCAGCAGAGCCGGTTGCTGCCGAACCCACCACCACCGGAGCTGTCGTGGTGGGGAAAACGCCGGCGGAGGAACCGCGCCGCCGAGAGCTCCACAATGCCGCCAGGTCCAAGGACAAGGCAGCACAGGCCGGGCGTCGAAGTCCGCACCGCGCCCCTCGCAGGAGGCGCTGGACCGATACGCCATGATACTCTCGACACCATACGCCGCTGGATCAAGGCCAAGCCGGAGGATCCCGAGGCCTCGAGACCGAGATGCACCCCAAAGATGCCGGTATAAGCGGAGTACGCAGTTGCCATGGATGCTGCTCCTCCTAACTTGGTTAGGAGTCCGACCACATCCCGTTCTTCGCTTCCAGCGCTGCTAAGCCGCCAACCACACCAGCGGAAGCCTTGGCTAGAGCTCGCTATTTAGATTACCCTCCAACAGCCGACAAGGTCGACGAATGGAGGGCCACACCAGAGTCTCATCGCTTCGCTAACGGCGACGCCCCTCGCTGGCAACCGAAAAGCCAGCAGCCGCGACGAGGCGGACAAGGCGCGAGCTGATGGCGGCGAGACTTGCGGGGTGCACCGACCGACACTACCCTTCCCGAAGGCTAAGATCGCCGACTCGCCGGATCCACCTCGACAATGACTCCACAAAGCGCCGCCGGATCCGCGAGCTCATCGCGACCAACGCCAAGTTCTTCGAGAACGGCAAGAAGAAGACGCCGAACCCGATTGAGCGCCAAAGAGAAGCGCCGTTAATCCGACCAGCGCCGGGCCCATCTGCTGATATGCATGCGCCGGGGAACCAGTGACTTGCCAGACGCGTGGGTTGCCCGCGCTCACTCGTGAGCTGCGGAAAGTCCGTGGTCCGACAAGAAAAACTTCAAACCAGATGTGCCGGAGAAGTATGATGGCGGACACACCCATCGGAGTTCCTTAGCATCTACACCATCGCGTGCAAGCTGCGGGGACGAGACGACAAGATCCTCGCCAACTACTTTCCTCGGTGCTCAAGCCAAACGCCGATCTTGGCTCATGCGCTTGCCGTGACGGCTCTATTTCTTCTTGGCAGATTTGTGCCACCAGTTTGTTGGCGCCTTCACAAAGTGCCACAAGCCTCATGGCCAGGAGAGTGATCTTCACCTGCCGCCTGAATGAAGGAGAGTCCTCAACAAATTCATCCAGTAGATTCAGCCAGTGCATTACAACATCCCAGATGTCCACCCTGCCAAGGTGATCAGCATTCCATCGAATGTGCGAAACCGCAGGATGAGGGAGGAGATGGCGATGTGCAAAGTGAAAGACGCCAACGAGCTCAACGCCCGGCCGACAAGTGTGCACTACTGAAGAAGGAAGAAGACTCCTCAGAGAGAACATGGGAGCAGAGTCTGATAGGAGGAGACCGCCTGCAAGAAAGAGCCCGGCGAAACAACAGGAGGAAGAAAACCAGAAGTACTAGTTGTCGAGCAAGTCCGCAAGGATGGTGCCGCCAACAAAGCCAAGGCTGGTGGCTCCGCAAGGAGGTTGCTGCTGACGCCACCGCCAAGCCGTGGCGGCACGACAAGCCCGACAGCTCAAACAAGCAAGATCAGAAATCCACCGCACTAAGGGCCACGATCTCCAGAGCTGCAAGAAAGTCGAGCAGCTTGTTGAGCTACTGAGAGCTGAATACGAGCAAGTAGACAAGGAGAAAGCCCAAGAAGGTGCAGGTGCAGAAGTAAGAAAAGACCCGGTCGGGAGGACGCTGCGGCAAGGCCAAGCAGCGGCAAGGAGACAGACCTTCCTCGGACGTGACAAGGAAGAAGACGAAGATGAAGATGACGAGGACGATGAAGACGATGAAGCTGATGAGCAGGAGTTTCAAAAGGCAACGGAGGTCCTTTGCGCCGACGGTGGTGCGTCTCGATACCTCGACCGCCAACTCAAGCAATGGATGCGTGAGGTCAATGCAGCAGTAACCATCCATAGAGTCACGCAAACCTCGAAGTGGTCCAAGACGCCCATCATCTTTGACATTGAGGATCACCCCGATCGCATCACCGCGGTCGGGTGCTTGCCGATGTTGGTCTCACCAACCATCCGCAACCTCAAGGTCACAAAGATGTTGGTTGACGGCGGGCCGCCTGAATTTGATCTCCTCCGCAGTGCTCCGTAAACTTCAAATCCCGACAACGAGCTCAAGAAACCGGTACTTTCCAAGGAATCAACCCAGAAGGAGCAAGCCCAAAGGGAAGATCACGCTGCGGTAACATTCGGCAGCGAGCTCAATTTCAGAACCGAGAGGGTCACGCTTGACGTCAGCCGATTTGCCATTGCCCTACAATGGCATACTTGGTCGCCCAAAGACTCGCCAAGTTCATGGCTGCCTCTCATTATGCTTACAACTTATTCAAGATGCCCGCCCGATAAGCGCCATTTCTGTCCATGGCGACAAGAAGGACGCGCTTATCTGCGCCGACAAGATTTACCGAGATGCAGCAGCCGCAATAAAAGCAAACCACTTGCCGCTGAAGCTCCCGGGGAAGAAGAAGACCACCAAGCCCGCAAGAGCTCGCTGCCCACTCCGCAAGCGCACCTCCTCGGAGTGTTGCGCCATCGCCGAGGACGCACCATCGAGCTCCACCGCAAGTGCAACAAGACGATGGCAGCTCCGCCAAAGACCAAGAAGGTGCTCACAGGAGGACGGCACCGATGGTACCTTCACCATCGCTGCCACGCCGATCCTAAATAGGAAGGCGAAGCAAGTTGCTTTCTCTCGGGCGAATGTTGATGTGTTTGCATGGAAACCATCTAACATCCCCGGTGTTCCCAGGAAAGTAATTGAGCACCACCTAGCTGTCTGTCCTCACGCGCTGCACGTCAAGCAAAGAGTTAGGAAACAGGCAATGGAGCGCCAAGAGTTCATAGCAGAAGAAATCAAGAAATTAGAAGCAGCAGGGCTTGTCGAGGAGTCCTCCATCCCACGTGGTTGGCCAATCCGTAGTTGTGCGCAAGGCTAATGGGAAATGGAGACTTTGTATTGACTTCACTGATGTTAACAAAGCTTGTCCCAAAGACCCATTTCCCTTGCCGCAGATCGACCAGATTGTTGACTCCACAACTGGATGTGATTTGCTTTATTTCTTGATGCATATTCGATATCATCGATCTTCATGGCTGAAGAGGATGAAGAGAAAACCCATTCATTACACCATGTGGCACGATCGCTTCATACGGATGCCTTTCGGTTTAAAGAATGCTGGTTCAACCTTTGCAAGGGTGGTCCACGATGTCTTTGAGCCACAAATACACAGAAATGTAGAAGCCTACATGGATGACATAGTGGTCAAGACCAAGGACGGAGCGACTCTGGTTCAGGATTTGGATGAAACATTTGCAAATCTGCGCAAGATCAACCTCAAGCTCAACCCCGAGAAGTGCGTGTTTGGAGTCCCTTCCGCAAGCTTCGGTTCTTTGTGTCTCAGCGGGAATTGAAGCCAATCCCGACAAGATCAAGGCCATTGAGCAGATTGAAGCACCAAAGCGCCAAGGATATCGTAAGGTTTGCGGTTGCGTGGCTGCTCAAGAGGTTCATCTCTAAGTCTGCTGAACGCCGCCGCTTTTTCAAGATTTTGAAAAAGGCAGGTCCAATGAAATGGACTCGGTTGAGGCTGCGCTGCAGGACTTGAAGAGATACCTGTCCTCCGCTTCCAATACTTGTCGCACCTAAGCCACAAGAGAAGTTGTTGCTGATATAGCAGCCACCAATCAAGTGGTTAGTGCTGCGCTAGTAGCGGAGAGGAGGCAGATGATGAGCCAAGCAATCGAGGCAAAGCGCTTCCAATGACAAGCAAGGGGCTTCGCCACAAGCTCGACCCGACAAGAACAGATCAGCGCAGGGTTGCATAAGATACATAAAAGATGGTGCAGCCTACCATTTTTTGTCGGGCCCTTCTGCAGGGGCTAGATCAAGGTACTCGGGTGTGTAAAGCTGCTTTTCGCCTCCTCATGGCCTCAAGAAAGCTGCGCCATTACTTCCAAGCACACGAGATAACAGTTGTCACCGCTTTCGCTGAAGAGGATATTGCAAAACATGTAAGCAACAGCAGGATTGTCGTGGGCACTGGAACTGTCAAGCTTTGGTCTCAAGTTGAAAGCACTTCAACTATCCAGCAGAGGCATTGGCAGAATTCATAGCAGAGTGGACGCCAACGCAAGATGAAGAGATTCCGAGACGAGCATCCCCGCCAAGGAGGCGTAATAAAGAGTGGCTGATGTACTTTGATGGTGCCTTCTCGCTGCAAGGCGCCGGTGCCGGCGTGTTGCTTATCGCACCCACCGAGAGCACCTCAAGTACATAGTCCGGATGCACTTTCCCAAGGAACAAGCAACAAATAATACCGCAGAGTATGAAGGCTTGCTTGCCGTCTCTGTGGATTGCGGTGGACCTTGGGATCAAGAAGCTCATTGTCGGGGACTCAGAATCGGTCGTCCGCCAAGTAAATAAAGATTATCGAGTCCGCTGATGGAAGCTTACGCCGATGAAGTGAGGAAGCTAGAAGAGCACTTTGAAGGCTTGCAAATGGAGCATGTTCCAAGAGCTCGTAATGATATAGCTGATGGCCTCCAAATGTGCCGCACTTAAGTTACCTCGTGGAACCAGGGATTTTTGTGCTCAAGCTAACTCAGCCAACCGTAACACCATCAATGTGATGAGCAAGAAAGAAAATTGGTTTTCGGCGACTACTTTCCGGCAGAGCTCTCCTCAAGCCGCCGCCAAGAAGGTCCCTAAAACCAACGCAGTATCACCGAGGAGCAGATGTCTCACAAACCATGCGGTTTGTATCATTGAAGCAAACGCCCCGACAAGTTTCGCCTCCCGCAAGCTTGCCGGGATCATCAAGCTCCGGCGGACCCACAGGTCCTTGCCGTAGAAGCTGATGTTCCCGCAGTGATAGATGAGCCTTTAGTCCTTGTTGTCGAGCCACAGGCTCCAACATGGGCACAGCAAATCGCCCATTTCCTTCAGACAGGAGAACTTCCCGAAGAGCAAGAAGAAGCGGAAAAAGTAGCCCGGCAGTCAAGTATGTACCAGTTTGTTGACAACATCCTGCATGTAAGAAGACTCAACGGAGGAAATTGAAGTGTATTTGCCGGGAAGATGGATGAAGCTGTTGGCGGAGATACACGGAGGCATATGTGGTCACCACATTGGCAAGAAGAACACTTGCCGCAAAGCTTTCCGCAAGGTTTCTTCCGCCGAAGCCCTCCAGATGCAAGCGCACAAGTAACCAAGTGTGAAGCGTGCAGGCCCATTCAAAATAGATACACCAACCAGCTCAAGCTCTCCAGCGATCCCTTTATCCTGGCCCTTTCGTCCGGGGCTTTGAATACTTGTACGCGTGAATCGACAAGTTCACAAAGTGGCGGAAGTGGAACCAAAGGAGGAAGGTGACATCACAGCCAGCCGCCAAGTTCTTCAGTCAATTGTTTGCCGCTTTGGGATTCCTAACCGTAATCATCACCGACAACGGCACACAGCTTCACGAAGTCGCACCTTCATGCAAGACGCCCAAGATCTGCTTTGCTTCGCTGCTCATCCGAGAAGCAACGGTCAAGCGAGAGAGCAAACGCTGAAGTGCTGCGAGGACTAAAGACCGTAACTTTCGACAAAGGCGCAAGCGCGGAAGGAACTGGATCGAGGAGCTGCCGGTGGTTCTTTGGTCGATCAGACGACGCCAAATCGAGCCACCGCCGACACCCTTTGCTCTAGTCTACGGAGCAGAGGCAGTTCTCCCCACGGAACTCGTGGTACGGGTCACCTCGAGTCCTCGCTATGATGAGTTTGAGCAAGAGCAGCCGCGACAAGATGACGCTGCTCCTCGAGGAAGATCGCCTTCAAGGCCGCTGACGAGCTGCTCGTTACCAGAAGCTTTTGCGCCGCTACCATAGCCGCAGTTAATGCCGAAGCTTCGAGGAAGGCGACCTTGTTCTTCGGGCGCGCTCAATCCGCCAAGAATTCCAACAAGTTGACGCCAAGTGGGAAGGCCCTTATCGGGTGAAACGAAGTCACTAGGCCCGGGCGTTGTCCGCCTTTGAGACCGAAGATGGCCTTCCGATGAGCAATTCCTGGAATATAGAGCATCTTCGCAAGTTTTACCCATGAGGCGCGGTTGCCGGATTGTACAAAGTCGGGCGCAGACCCCGTGCAACAGTAAAGCCTATGTGTTGCGCACATTTTTGTCAATACATGCTTTCATAATCATATATGCATGTGTTTACTAACATTTTGTGCAGCATCCGCACCCGGTAAGCGATGATGAGCAACTAGGCTCCATAACTTTATTTTCTCTTCTTTCTTCTCAAACAAGAAGAAGGTTCATCCACCCACAAGTTAACCAAGGGGAAAGGAGAATAAGATAATGGCGTGGGCCGTCAAGCGTCGCTCGAGGAACTGTCGCCTTGCCGGAAAATGGACAACAGAAAAGCTAAGTTGCTAAGTTTAAACGACCAGTTTTAAAATTTTAAGTTATCTTCCTCGAACGATAGTACTTTGTATGGAAAACCTGTGCGCTGGAGGAACCAAATCGTGATCGGTCGCCCCTTACTTTGTTTCGAGTCCGCTCAACAACTTAAGTGAGCTGCGGCTAGTCCATGACAAGGTTGCTTGTCGGAAGCGACCCGCCAAAGAGGCTGCTGAAGTTCCGCGAGACTGCACTGCGGCAAGGGTGCTCGCACCGCAAGTTTCCTAAAAAGCGAGGGCAGTAACATACAAGGAAGAAATCGAGTGAAGGAAGTAACATAGCAAATGTTGCCTGAACAAAGTTATATTACAAAAATAACTTATTGCGGCATCGGGCTAAATTGTTCTCGTAACTGAAATAACAAATAAGAGGAGAAGAAAGGCGCTGGCGCAAGCCCGGCAAGCCAGAGTTGCCGGGCTGCGGCAAACCAGAGTTGCCGGAGCTGCGGCAAGCAGAGGAGTTGCCGGGCTGCGGCAAGCCAGAATTGCCGGGCTGCGGTATCGATAAGCCTTTCGTCCCTTTTCAAACATCCCTTTTTCATTAAAAACATTCTACTCGGGTACAGTCCGTGGAGAATGAAAAACATGAAAGAGAGGATTACAAGTTTTAAATGCGGATAAGGCCCGAAGGCTTACAAAATTTAAAAGATAAGATGCCCGTAATCCTTTTCCTATCCCTCTCTTCAGGAGGTAGGTCAAGGAGGCGAGCAGGGCAAAAGGAGCGCCTAGGCGAGCTATAGGTGCCAGAAGGCACCAAGGGAACATCCCGGGGGCTCTCCGAGGGCTTGACGGAGATGGCGGCGCTGGAAGCGGGGCTCGAAGACGGGGCGGCAGGACGTCAAGACGCTGTCGAGGGCACTACGCCCTCGATTCGACTCTGACGGCCTTGTCGCCATCCCTCTTCCCTTCCGCAGCCTCCCTACGCCACGCCCGAGGAGACGATCCCGGGAGTTCAAGGAGCCGGGCGGCGCTGATGATGGGGTCGCCGGTGACGCACGGCGGCGCCCGACAACCTATTGGGCTCGCTACCCTCGCTGCCGCTGTCGCTCTCCTCCTCACTACTCGCCGAGGGGAATCTTTGCCGTCGGAGGAGCTATCCACGCAACACTTCGCCCGAAAAGCCGAGATACCCAAGACCTTGACGGAGAGGAGATCACCTCCATTAACTTAAATGGAGGGTAAACCCTCGCCTCAAGCTGAGGATGCGAGTGAACGCCTTCCACCCACGATCAAGATACATCACATTAGGGGCTGGGGAATACAACACGGACTCGCATGCCGCTGATTCCACAGCCCTCATGTGCAGTCTCTCGGTGTCTCGGCGGATCCGACTCCATCGCGCTCGCTGAACGGAGCTGGAAGCCGGAGGCGACGGCGAGGCGCCTGCAAGAACTCTGGACGAAGAACTTCGCAAGGGTCGCCCTCGATGGACTGGCCGCAGGAGGGGAACTGGCCGGAGGCGGAGGACGGGCCGCCCGTCCGCTTCTCTTCCCGAGCGCCGACTGCGTCGCGACCTCGCCTCTCCTCTTCCTCTTGTGGTTGGTCCTGCCACCCCGGCGTGGGGTCGGAAGGAGCGCTTCTGGCGGCGACCCTCGCCGCCACCGATGAAGAACCAAGTTTCCCTTTCTCCATGACGAATGAGAGAAAGGGGAGCAAGCCGAGGAAAGGAGGATATGGGAGAGTGCGGCCTGCGGCCCCTTCCGCTCTTTTAAGGAAGCAAGGTGGGGCTCGGCCGCCCTTTCGGCAAATCAGGGCATAGGAAGAGCAAGGAATCGGGCCGACCTGCTGCTCTGCCATGACGGCCCGCTTCCCACTTCCACCGTCCATGACCCCCGAGCGCATGGGAGCCACGTGGCGGGATGCGGAACAAGGCTGTGTGAGGCGACCTCGCCGCCACCTACCTCCCCACGACGCTGTAATTGACGCGTGCGCTACGGGGAACGCGCAGACACGGAGTGGATTTGTTTGGACCTGTCACGCTGCGTGCCCGTGCCTGTTTTGGGCCCGCCCAACAGCCGCGGCACCGTATGGCCTGCACCGGGACTCATCGGTGTACTAAGGTAGGGGTACCTTAGTACTCGAACTCTCAGGCAACGGGCAGTCGAAGGCCCCTGCGGCAAGCCTTGCCGGGCGCTCGCCAAGACCCTCATGCCCTTCGAAAACAAGACTGGCGGCAAGAGGAGCTTGCCGATAAGCCATTCAAGAACAAAGTATCAAGACCCCGCAAGAGAAGCTTGCCGGAAGACCACCAGTGGTGCGAAGAAACAAGACCCCGCAAGAGGAGCTTGCCGAAGGCTTGGTGGGCGCTTAAGCCCCCAAGCCGACAAGATTCCTGCAGCTGCAAGGCGCTGTCGGGCGGGCAACCTCTCTTCATCTCAGCTCCAGCTCACCGCCAACGTGTCACCACGGGCTCTCCCAAGCATCGCTGCAGGTTGACGGGCTATGCAGCCGCGGAGCAGTGATAAGCTAGCGCCGACAAGCTACCATCGTGGCAAACGGAGGCGCACTTGACGGTCCTCATAATCGTTTCGGGCGATCGAGACGGGCATTGATGACTCTTGTCCCTTGCCGTCGAGTTAGGTATAGATTATCATGTACACCGTATAAAGCGGTGTACCAACCTATGTTTTTACCATCATACCCTTGTCTACTTGCCACATGTGGTGACCCCTTGTGCCTATAAAAGGAGGCCCAAGTGCAACGTAGAAAGGGTTCGGGTCCAGCTCCGGCTTAGTTCATTCTACTCATACGAAACCACACTTAGGCTAGGTCTTGTAGCTCCCATTGCTCCCTAGCAAGAACACAGGATAATCCACAAAGCAGCAGTAGGAGTATTATCTCTCGGGAGAGCTCCGAAGCTGGGTAAATCCACTCGTGTGCGCCGCCTCGATCCGCTCTTTGTGCAATCTCCGCCCCCCTCCGAACCACAAAGGGACCCAGGTCCCGTAGGTGCTCGTGGGACACGATCAGATTCCTCCCCGACAGACTAGTTCTGTTTACGGTATTTCAGAAGAAACACAACTAGCTAGTACACACCCATCATACCTCACGTTGCCAGGAATCACCCTAGACAGCGTTTAAGAAAAACTTTGAGACGGGGAGATCACAATCTCGAATAGCATGGGATCAAATTTATTTACGCCATGCCTAAGGGGTGCCTCTCTCGGTCCCAACCGAAACACCCATGCCCCTGGCCGATGAAAGGCTTTAATCCAGGTCCATGGAACCTTCATCCCGCCCTCTCGAACTGGTGTGTACCAGAAGTGGTTTGCAACTTCATTAGCCGTATCCCTTGCGGGAAACAGGTGGTAGTACGAAAGGGAGGACGGACGGGAATCTGACCGATTTATGTTGACACTGGGTCAACGATATGGCATAAGCCTGGCATGCTACAACACTGCCATCTTACCCATACTCATGCCAACTCATGGCCATGCAACAAGTTTCCAACAACTCATGGATTTACCGAGCTCATTTGCCTCAATGCTCACGAGATAAACTATCATCGAAATGCTCATGAACGTGCCATGATACAAAATAATGCAAACATGCCCAGACACTCATCATATCAAAAGTTCAAACTTTGCTTGCCTGGTTCGGTGTAGTCGGGGTCTAGCTCGGCGAAGTTCGCGGTTCCGTCACCTCCTTCGTATCTACGGTACACAAAAATACACGCGCTTAACGTAAATACCGTGGGGTACATACAGTTGATCCAAATATTTTTCAAATAAATATGACAAAAACTAGACAAAATTTGAAGAGGACAGAAAAGAATCACTCAAAAATACCTTTTGTTAAAAATTATAAGGGTTTTAACCCAAGGACCCATCTGTAATGAAACGAGAAAACTTTTAGGGGCTTTGTAGAAAATCCAGAAAAGCGGTTCAGAGTGAAGCGATTTGCCAAAGTACGCTTTCAGAAAACGATTCAAAAAAACAAAAGAGAGGCTGACGGTGGTCCCACCCATCAGGTTTGAAATTTCAAACGAGGGAGTCGGGGCTCGTCGGCGCCCGAGAGCCGCGGTGGTCGCCGGCCATGGCGATCCACGACGAGGTAGGGAGATGGAGAGTACCTCCATGTTCAGGGCTCCATTCCGCCTGTTGGAGGTGGTGGTGGTCATGGCGAGTACCACGTCAGGCGGCGCACGCTTGCTCCGGGCGGACGGCGATTCGGTGGTCGTGGACCTCGTCGAGAGAGCATGGAGGTGGAATTGAGGAGGGGTTAGACTCGTGATAGCATGAGAGGGTATCTCGCGAGGTTAGGCGCCGGAGATGACCTCACCAGAGTGAATCACGGTGGAGGCCGAGGAGGAACAAGTGGCTCGAGTCGGGAAGGAGAGCTCCTCGTGGCCCTTCCAGGACTTGGCGAGGTCTGGAGAGGTAGTGGAGGTGTGCGAGGCGAGAGCAAGCTCGGGGTGTATATATAGCCGCCGAGGCGGTTGCCTGTAACGGGTTCTCCGGCGAGGTGATTACGGCGGCGCTGTGGTTGCACGGTCGGCTTAGGAGCTTGAGCACCGACTAGGCATTTAACCGGTGCCATCCGTGTCCAACTCAGCAAGGAGGGCGAGGTTACGGCTTGTCCTCGACGGAACAACCGCACGCCCGCCGGGCGGCAGAGAACGCGCTTCTGCGTGTGGCACAGCGACGGTGCTGCATGCATGCGTTGTGGCGAGGAAATGGCCACGGAACCACCAGGTGGTTTAGGCGGCGCCGAACGGCGTTATGCCGCCGTTACGCTCCCCTGTTGGCCGCTACGGTGGTTCGCCACGCAAGACACGCCGGCAGTAGGCGGGCAGTGGTGCCATCGGCGCCAGAACACGCCAAGCATGCGTGGTGAGGCTCCGGACAAGCAAGCTAGGCCGTGAGCAGCGTGCCAAGAACACTGTGTGAGCATGTGACTGAATTTCGGCGTAAGATCGACATCAAACTCTGAACTTAGCGAAGATGAAGCGTAAGCAAGGCATGCAAGGTGTTCGACAGAATGATCTAGGCATGTAGGGATTTTTCCTTGAGCTGGTTTTTGGTGGAGGGGCCTCTCATTGCATCTAGAGGCTGCCTGAATATTTGTGGAATTTTTGGAGAAGTGTAGATATGAATTTCACCAAATTTGGCAAATCTGGTCCAAACTTGCAGAGATTATAATTTGAAATGTTTGAACAGAAGAGGAGTGGTTCTTGATTGTTCTAGGTTGTGGGTACCAAGGACTACCCAAGGGAGTTGGTTTGAGGTCAAAAGTCAAATGCATTAATGTACTTGCTTTGCAAATTACCTAGGCTCAAAATAATAGACAGAAAAAATTTGGGAGAGAATTAAATGAAATAAAAATTCAGAAGAGGGTTGAACTAGTTGAGACAGAATGTTTGGATTGCCCAAAGTGGAAGGAGATATATTTGGGAAGATTTTACCATATGGTGCATGGCCAAATCATGAATGATTTCAAATATGGGAGAGGATGAAAACTCCTAGAGTTTCTTTTTGAAAGAAAAATAAACTCCAAAGATTTTTCTTGGAGTTTTGAGAAGAGGGCAATCAGAAGATAAATTTTAAAAACCAAACACCAGAGTTGAAGGAGATGCAAAAATAAAATATTTGCTAAAGGGGAAAAAGCTTTTGAGAGAGATTTTTGGAAGGGATTCGGAGACCTCCTTCAAATCCAACAAAATTTTGAAGAAAACCAAAGGAAAAATTTTTGGAAGGATTTACTCGCTTGTTTTTCGCTTCGAGGCGAGTTCCGCCAGTAGCTCCTCCACAACAAGCGGCACCATCGCATTAAGCATACAAATAGTAAGACATGGTCGTCAAGCTCCCTTACCAGGTGTCCGCGATCGGTTGCATACCTTGCGACTCGTCAAACCGTTTATTGACCAGGGCGATGTCCGCATCCGCCTCGTTAAGTTGCCGCTTTAGTTCGGCATATTCATCAGTCTGGCTGGCCACCGGACGCCCCGCCACCTGTTTAGGAACGGCGATATGTCATAACTGAGATTTTGATCCTCGGCACGCTGTCAATTTTGACAACATACCGAGTCTCAGGGGCTACTATCTATACAGGGCGCATTCTATATGCATAACTATCAGAAGGTGCATCATTTTTGCGTACCTCGAACCCCGTCAGTAAGCTTCTGACAGCTTCATGCAATCCGCTCTCCGCGGATGCAATTCTTTCAATCAACGTACCCATTAGAGCACGGTGATCTTCTGAGATAGCCGCTCACCTGAGCAGATCCTTCAGCTCCTCCGACCGCACACCACTTGGCGCCGGACATTCCATGCCTGCGGACTTGGGGGAACCCTCGCCGACGACACCTTGGTCGTCCGCTTCCACATGAGGGTGCGACGGTGGAGGCGTTCGCCTCCATCATCTCCGAAGAAGATCCCCAAGACGAGCTCACTGAGAAGGGCTGAGGTCCGAACTACAAGGTACAATTTCGTTATCTTCATAAATAAATGCAGGATGTTCCTTATTTACAAGACCCCTTCTTTTTACTTACGGCTCATTGGAGGGCTGATCCCTTGGGGAAATAGTGCGGCTGGGTTACTTCCCAGCACGGACTCTCCGACGAAGATTCCTTCCCTCTTGAGGCCTTGACCTCCGGATCTTCCAAGCGGTCCTCTTCTCTCCTCGAAGATGGGACTTTAATCCTCCTTCCTTGATAGCCTCCTTCAGAGAGGCAGTTGCTTCCCCGCTTCCCCTTCGCCTTCTTCAAAAGGCGAGACCTTCAACATCTTGGTCAGATGGGATCCGCGTGGTCTCCGGAGGGAGCCGACACCTTATTAACTTTTCCTTGGCTATCCACTCCTGCTCAAGAAACGCCCTTTAAAGGGCATATATATATATATGATAAATGAATGAACAGCTTGTCCGTTACAGGACTACTTACTTGAGTATCCGGCGATTGCAGCTTAGTCCTGCATCCTCGGCCAGTCCGACACTTCTCTTGTGATCCAAGAACAGTTTATACATCTCCACGGGCGCCGTGCCCATAAAATTTTGAGAGCTCGTGGTCCCTCCAGATTAAATTCCACACAGTGAGGGGGGCGACGTGCAGGAGGAAGAGCGCCGGATCAACATAACCTGCGCCATCGCAACCAGATTGATCTCTCTTTCTGGAGGTCTCGAACACGGCCCTGCAGCAAGGGAACGCCCTTGACGGCCCCCCGCCGAGCCCCTTGTTGACCCATGACGCCACCGCTGTGGTGGACTGAGCGAAGGCGGGAGCGCCACCCATTTGGTGCCCCGAGCGGTGATATAAAACCACTCCTGCTGCCACAAACCAAGCTCCTCTTGAAAAGAGCCCTCGGCCACGGAGCATCAAGACATTTGCTTATGACCGCCCTCCAAGACTCGCTTGTTGCCCTCGATCATCTTTGGCTCCACCTTGAAGGTCTTGAGCCACAATCCAAAGTGGGGGTAATATGGAGGAAGGCCTCACATACGACAATGAATGACGAGATATGGAGGATGGACTCGGATTCAAGTCATGGAAATCAAGCCCATAATAAAACATGAGCCCCGCACAAAGGGATCCGTCGGAAGCCTAAACCCCGAGGAAGTGAGACACGAACACCACGCTCGCCGGGCTCAGAGTGGGAATGACCTGCCCCGAGCAGGCAGCCTATGCGAGATCTCGCCGTTAGATACCGGCGCTCGCAGCTTTAGCACATCTTCTTCATGACGGAGGAAGACATCCATCGGCCGCGGTTGGTCGGAGCCGGACATCGTCGAAGGTCCGGCGCTGAATCAAGCTTTGGGTGTTGGAACTCAAGCGAGGCTAACTCGATGGAGGGTGTAAAAAGAAGAGGGCCTTGGTCTCATTATAAAGAGGTTGAATACCAAGAGCCCACCCCGTGGCCGATTAGGACTCGCCTTTGATAGATGAGGCATGCTAACGGGCACGGTTGGGTTACCCACGTCCGTATTGATGGGAATCCCGGGATAAGGGGGCACGATCTATTCTTTGATAAGACGTGCCAAGGAAACCGCCTCGCTAAACGCGCTAAGGTGGAACGGTAAAAAACGATTCATATAAAGGCCTGGCCGTGGTGTGATGTCACGCTGAATACGCCACAGATCTATGCAAAAGTTATTCTCTACGGTGGAATGTGGAACTTGTTTTGCAGAGCGGACACTATCCTTGTGTTCAAAACCTTCTATGAAGTATTCGAGGAGGAACCCGCCTTTGAATGCCGAAGACAATATGCGCGACGGACTCGTCGTCATTGAAGCCTGGTTCAGGGGCTACTGAGGGAGTCCCGACTAGGGGGTGTCCGGATAGCCGGACTATCATCACGGCCGGACTCCAAGACTATGAAGATACAAGATTGAAGACTTCGTCCCGTGTCCGGATGGGACTTTCCTTGGCGTGGAAGGCAAGCTTGGCGATACGGATATGTAGATCTCCTACCATTGTAACCGACTGCGGTAACCCTAACCTATCCGGTGTCTATATAAACCGGAGGGTTTTAGTCCGAGGATCTAACAACAATCATACCATAGGCTAGCTTCTAGGTTTAGCCTCCTTGATCTCGTGGTAGATCTACTTTTGTACTACCCATATCATCAATATTAATCAAGCAGGAGTAGGGTATTACCTCCATCGAGAGGGCCCGAACCTGGGTAAAAACATCGTGTCCCTTGTCTCCTGTTACCATCTGCCTAGACGCACAGTTTGGGACCCCCTACCCGAGATCCGCCGGTTTTGACACCGACAGAGACCATGAAGGAGGGCTTCATACTCAGCTGCATTGTTAGTAGAGGGAAACATGATCCTAAGAACATAGCAAAATTTATCACCTCGTGGGAAAGATAGGATGACTCCATCCCCCAAGCCCTCCAATCTCCTGGAACCATCAAAGTGAATTGTCCAATACGTGTTGTCTGGCTTCTCCTCAGGAACTTGAAGTTCAGTCCAATCGCTAATGAAATCCACTAATGCCGGAGACTTGATAGCTGTACGGGGCACATATTTCAGATGATGTGGCCCAAGTTTGATTGCCCACTATGCAACTTGGCCCATGGCCTCCTTGTTCTGGATATTATCTCCTAGAGGGGCTGAACTGACCATGGTGATAGGATGCTCCTGGAAGTAATGCTTCATCTTGCAGCTAGCCATGAAAACACCAAAAACCAGATTCTGCTATGTGGATATCTCTACTTGGACTCGCCAAAACCTCACGACATAATAGACTCGGCCTTTGAATTTGGATATTCTTTCCACCTCCTTGTGCTCTACAATGATCGCCACACTTCTTGCTTTGTTATTGGCAGCAATGTACAAGAGCATAGGCTATTTGTTAATAGGAGCGGCAAGGACGGGCGGCTCAACCAATGCTTCTTGAGATCCTCAAAAGCCCTATCTACAGCATAACTCCAGACGAATTTGTCTGTCTTCTTCGTCATCTGATATAAGGGAGTCACCTTCTCGCCGAGGCGGCTGATAAACCGGCTCAAGGTTGTGATCCAACCCGCCATGCCCTGGATATCGTTGATGTTGGCCGGCTTGGCGAGCAAAGTTACTACCTTGATCTTGTCCGGGTTAGCCTCAATGCCCCGTTCAGACTCCAAAAAACCCTGTAATTTGCCTGCGGAACCCCCTTGTTGACCCATGGCGCCGGCCGCTGTGGTGGACCTGGCGGAAGGCAGGGGGCGCCACCCATTTGGTGCCCCAGGGAGCGGTGATATAAAACCACTCCCGTTGCCACAAACCAAGCTCCTCTTGAAAAGAGCCCTCGGGCCACGGAGCATCGGCACATTTGCTTATGACCGCCCCTCCGCACCCTGCTTGTTGCCCCTCGATCATCTTTGGCTCCACCTTGAAGGTCTTGAGCCACAATCCAAAGTGGGGTAATATGGAGGAAGGCCTCACATCGACAATGAATAGCGAGATATGGAGGATGGACTCGGATTCAAGTCATGGAAATCAAGCCCATAATAAAACATGAGCCCCGCACAAAGGGATCCGTCGGAAGCCTAAACCCCGGCGGAAGTGAGACACTGAACACCACGTTCTCGCCGGGCTCGAGGAGTGGGAACGACCTACCACGGAGCAGGCAGCCTATGCGAGATCTCGCCGGTTAGATACTGGCGTCTCGCAGCTTTAGCACATCTTCTTCTGTGGCGGAGGAAGACATCCATCGGCCGTGCTGGTCGGAGCGGACATCGTCGAAGGTCCGGCGCTGAATCTGAAGCTTTGGGTGTTGGAACTCGGCGCGAGGCGAATTCGATGGAGGTGTAAAAGAAGAGGGCCTTGGTCTCATTATAAAGAGGCTGAATACCAAGAGCCCACCCGTGGTCGATTAGGACTCGCCTTTGATAGAGGCGTGCCAGCAGGGCACGGTTGGGTTACCACGTCCGTATTGATGGGAATCCCGGAATAAGGGGCACGATCTATGCTTTGATAAGGCGTGCCGAAACCGCCTCGCTAAGCGCTAAGGTGAAATGGTAAAAAGCGATTCATATAAAGGCCTGGCCGTGGTGTGATGTCACGCCGGAATACGTCACAGATCTATGCAAAAGTTATTCTCTCTACGGTGGAATGTGGAACTTGTTTTGCGAGCGGACACTATCCTTGTGTTCAAAACCTTCTATGAAGTATTGGAGGAGGAACCCGCCTTGGAATGCGAAGACAATATCGCGCCGGACTAAATCGTCATTGAAGCCTGGTTCGAGAGGCTCTTGAGGAGTCTGGACTAGGGGTGTCGGATAGCGGATTATCGTCACGGCGGACTCCAAGACTATGAAGATACAAGATTGAAGACTTCGTCCCGTGTCCGGATGGGACTTTCCTTGGCGTGGAAGGCAAGCTTGGCGTCTGGATATGTAGATCTCCTACCATTGTAACCGACTACTGTGTAACCCTAACCTATCCGGTGTCTATATAAACCGGAGGGTTTTAGTCCGTGGGGCGAACAACAATCATACCATAGGCTAGCTTCTAGGGTTTAGCCTCCTTGATCTCGTGGTAGATCTACTTTTGTACTACCCATATCATCAATATTAATCAAGCAGGGTAGGGTATTACCTCCATCGAGAGGGCCCGAACACAGGTAAAAACATCGTGTCCCTTGTCTCCTGTTACCATCTGCCTAGGCGCACAGTTTGGGACCCCCTACCCGAGATCCGCGGTTTGACACAGCAGAGACCATGAAGGAGGGCTTCATACTCAGCTGCATTGTTAGTAGAGGAAACATGATCCTAAGAACATAGCAAAATTTATCACCTCGTGGGAAAGATAGGATGACTCCATCCCCCAAGCCCTCCAATCTCCTGGAACCATCAAAGTGAATTGTCCAATACGTGTTGTCTGGCTTCTCCTCAGGAACTTGAAGTTCAGTCCAATCGCTAATGAAATCCACTAATGCCGGAGACTTGATAGCTGTACGGGGCACATATTTCAGATGATGTGGCCCAAGTTTGATTGCCCACTATGCAACTTGGCCCATGGCCTCCTTGTTCTGGATATTATCTCCTAGAGGGGCTGAACTGACCATGGTGATAGGATGCTCCTGGAAGTAATGCTTCATCTTGCAGCTAGCCATGAAAACACCAAAAACCAGATTCTGCTATGTGGATATCTCTACTTGGACTCAGTCAAAACCTCGCTGACATAATAGACTGGCCTTTGGACTGGATATTCCTTTCCTGCCTCCTTGTGCTCTACAATGACTGCCACACTTACTGCTTTGTTATTGGCAGCAATGTACAAGAGCATAGGCTATTTGTTAATAGGAGCGGCAAGGACGGGCGGCTCAACCAATGCTTCTTGAGATCCTCAAAAGCCCTATCTGACATAACTCGAGGCAATTTATCATCTTCTTAAATCATCGATATAAGGAGTCACCTTCTCGCCGAGGCGGCTGATAAACCGGCTCAAGGTTGTGATCCAACCCGCCATGCCCTGGATATCGTTGATGTTGGCCGGCTTGGCGAGCAAAGTTACTACCTTGATCTTGTCCGGGTTAGCCTCAATGCCCCGTTCAGACTCCAAAAAACCCTGTAATTTGCCCGCGGGAACCCCAAATACACACTTGGCCGGGTTGAGATTCATCTAGTAGACTCAAAGATCGCCAAAAGTCACCTTGAGGTCATCCAATAAGGTTTCCTTCTTCTAATATTTGACCACAATATCAACAACATAAGCGTGAACATTGCACCCGATCTGCTTGTGAAAGCAATTCTGTACAGAGCGTTGATAAGTCGCCCCTGCGCTTTTATGCCCGAAAGGCATAGAGACATAGCAGAAAGCCCAAAAAGGTGTGATAAAGGTTGTTTTCTCTTGATCCTAGATGGCCATCTTAATCTGATGATAGCCAGAGTAAGGATCCAAGAAACACAAGCACTCACGACCAACAGTAGAATCGATGATCTGATCAATGTGGGGGAGGGCAAATGGGTCTTTGGGACAAGCCTTGTTAAGATCTGTGTAATCAACACACATATGCCAAGTGCCATTTTTCTTTAGGAAAACACTTGATTTGCCAGCCACTCAGGGTGAAATAGTTCAATGTTGAACCCGACAACTAGGAGTTGGGCCGCTTCGTCCCCAATATCTCTGTGCCTCTCCTCGTTGAAGTGATGAAGGTATTGTCTGACAGGTTTCATCTTAGGATCCAAATTAAGGTGGTGCTCAGCGAGTACTCTCGGTAAACCTGGCATGTCAGAAGATCCCTATGCAAAAAATGTACCGATTCTCACAAATGAACTCGATGAGCACGCTTTCTTATTTGGGATCCATGCTAGTCCCGACGGTGAATTGCTGGGATGAGTCGCCAGGGATGAAGTCAACCTATTTCGTATCTTCGGCCGACTTAAACTTGAGTAGGGGATCAGACTCTGTGGTAGGTTTCTTCGAAGGTGTCATGTCAGTCGGGTCAACATTGGATGTGTAAAACTTGAGCTCCTTTGTTGCACAAGCTGACTCAGCATAAGCCACATCCCCTTCCTCACACTCACGCGCAATTTTATGGTCACCATCAATCGTGATAGTACCCTCTAGCATGGGCATCTTGAGCTTGAGATAAACATAATAGGGTCGGGCCATAAAACGGACATAAGCTGGCTGCCCGAAGAGGGCGTGATACGGGCTCCTAATTTTGACCACCTCAAATGTCAAGAAATCTGATCTGTAGTTGTACTCATCACAAACGCAACTGCCATCTTGATCCACCCAATAGGATAAGAAGATTTTCCAAGAATAATCCTATGAAAGACGATCAAGGAGGGCAGGAGTTATTTCTCTAATGGGTTCATGCGTGTGAAGGTATTGTAGTATAGGATGTTGATGCTGCTTCCTCCATCCATAAGCACCTTGGTGAGCTTATAGCCATCGACTTGAGGTGCCACCACCAACGCTAAACAACCCGGATTCTCAACCCGGAGAGGATGATCCGCCATACTCCATGTGACTGGTTGTTCTGACTAATTCAAATACTCCGTCTCAACCATATTAACAGCATGTTTCTAAAGCTTGTGATCCTGCTTGCAAGTACTAGTCGTGAAGACGTGGTACTTCTCACTATTCAGCTGCTAGGGATTGCTCTAAAAACTAGTCAGGTTGTTGTTGAACTCCTTGGCTAGAACGTTGATTTCCACCATTGTTGCCAGGACCTTAATAGCCAGCCGCCCGAGCCCTGATAGCCAAGATTTTGGAAACCACCAGATGAGATGGCTCCCAGGAAACCAGATCCTGAGCTGCTTGCTCAGTTTGCCCTGGGTTTCCGCCGCCGCCACCTTGATGATTCTAGTATGTCTAATTGTGGAAGGCCTGCATGATGTAGCAATTCTCCCAGGAATGATTTACCGGCTTATCAGGGAGACTGTGCTTAGAACACGGGCCTTTGAGGGCTTCCTCAAAATCACGAGCTTTAATTCCATTAACAGACCTCCTGGAGTTGTTTCATCTCTGACCCTTGAAGCCAGTGTTGGTGTTAGCAATGAAGTTTGAGCCACCCTCCGGGTGTTTGCACTTTCCACCATTCCCTTGATTGTTATGGTTCCCATTGTACCCGAGGTTACTTTGCTCCTGCCCCTTGCCACCACCGTTTTTCTTTCCCTTGCCAGTTTGGTCATCCTGCGGATTAGGGTCCCTTGTAGTATCCGACTCAGCATATCATGTTAGATGTCCTTGTGAAAGGACTTAGTCATGAGGCTATCGCAACTAGGTAGTAGCTTGGACAGGGTTGATTGGAATTGAGAGACAAGGGTCTACTCAGGTTCGGCCCCTCATGGCGGAGGTAATAGCCTATTTCCTGTGTGTATGATTATTTCTTGAGATCTCAATTACAAGGGTGCGATGTAGCTAGCCTAGTACTGGAGAGCTTGTAACTTAATCTTTTCCACCTCTGGGGCTCCCCTTTATATACAGGTTGAGGCCCCGAGATTACAACAAAGTCCGGGTCGTAGTACAACTCGTGGCCTAGTCTACTTCTTACTTATCTTACCTCCCAAGTAAGGGAGTTTCCTTTGTATCGTCATTGAGCTGGTGTCCCAGGCACTGGGCCATGAGCTGGCCTGCTCCATGAGTCGCTCCTGAGCCTTCAGCTTCATAGTTCTCATGGCCCACACAACCAAACCGATGACAACCCGCCGTGGGATGCCAAGTCATTCCTCACCAGGTCATACCGCAAGGTATATCCCCAACAAATTTCTTGATAGTATTATGGCAAAGTATTCACAATGGCATAGTAAAAGAACACCTACTAGTAAAAAGGTGAATTCTGTTAAAGAAATTAGTACTTTGAGTGATATAGTAGAAGCGCTTATGAAATTGGTTGATAGTAAAAAAAATGCTCATATTGATCCTAATGATGTTCCTTTGTCTACTTTGATTGAGAAAAATAATGATCTCGCAGATGTGAATTTTGCCTCGCGAAACAATTTTAATAGTAATGCTTATAAAGATAATTTTAATCCAAGGCTGTTTCCTGGAATTTCCTCTAATAATTATAGCAATCGCTATGGTAATAATAATAATAATTATTATTATTATTATTATTAATAATAATAGGATGCCCTCTGATCTTGAATTTGATATTAAAGAATTTATTAATGCAAAAAGTTCTCAACACTATGATAAAAGAAAAATTGAGTAAAATTGATGATATGTCTATGAGAGTTGATAAAATTATTCATGATGTGGAAAATCTTAAAGCTAAATTTTTTCCATCTAAGATTGATATTAATGAATCAATTAAATACCTTTATGTCTCCATGGAAGAAAGTAAAGAAAGAACCGCTAGGTTGAGGGCTAAGTGAGAATTCTTAGAAAAAACAATCCCACCCAGTTTTTATCGTAGTAATGATGAGGATATTAAAATGATTGGATGTTTCTCATTGAATATTTGTTGGTTGATATTAAACTTGATGAAAAGGGGACTGAAGAAGAGTCAACTTGAGCTATAAGGTGTCCTCATAATTCCGAGGGTGAAAATCTTAATGAAAAAAATGATAGAATTGGGTTTGGAGAGGTAAAAACTTTAGATAGTGATGTGCCCACTATTTTGGATTACAAAGACTTTTATTATTATAGTTGTTCTTTGATTGAGTGTATTTCTTTGTTGCAATCCATGCTAAATTAATCCAATGCTTATGAACAACATAAGGCTTTTACTAAAGGGAAAACTTTGTTTTTGCCACTCTAGCTTTTGCCCACTTTGCTTATGCCACTCTAGAATTTAACATTTCACTTTTTCCACTCTTAGCTTTTGACAATATATCAATTTTTCCATTTAGTGGAAAAATCAAAATTTTCAGAGTGGCAATTGTGATGCATTGCAAAATCCAAGAGTGGCAAAAGTGAAATAAAAAATTATCGTTTTTGCCACCGAATGGCATTTGTGATGTATTGTCAAAAGCTAAGAGTGGCAAAAGTGAGATGTCAAATTCTAGAGTGGCATAAGCAAAGTGGGCAAAAACTAGAGTGGCAAAAACAAAGTTTTCCCTTTACTAAACATATTGTAGAAGCGATGATGAAAGCGTTAGAAGAAAAACTAGAATTAGAGATTTCAATTCCTGGGAAATCATATCATGAATGAGAACCGACCATTAAAGGCAAGATTAAACATTATGAGTGCAATGCTTTATGTGACTTGGGTGCTAGCGCTTGCACAATACAAAAATTTCTATGTGATGTGCTAGGTTTTACCAATATGGATGAATGTTCTCTTAATTTGCACTTGGCGGATTCTACTATTAAAAAGCCTTTGGGTAGAATTAATGATGTTCTTATTCTTGCAAATAGGAACTATGTGCCGCTTGATTTTATTGTGCTTGATATTGATTGCAATATGTCTTGTCCCATAATACTTGGTAGGCCATTCTTACGAACTATAGGTGTCGTTAGTGCTATGAAAGAAGAGAATATAAAATTTCAGTTCCTGTTGAAAAAGGGTATGGAACACTTCCCTAAAAATAAAATTAGGCCACCATATGAATCGTTCATGAGGGCCACCTATGGAACTAAACTGTGCATTACGCCTAGCTAGGGGCGTAAAACAAAAGCGCTAGTTGGGAGGTAACCCAATAATTATCTTATTTTTCTTGTTTATTTTTATATTTTATTGTGTGCTCACAATTATTCTACTATTATAATTGTGTTTTTATGCTTTAATTAGTGTTTGTACCAAGTAAAGCCTTTGGGATGATTTGGATAATAGTTGCTTTGATTCTATGCAAAAACAGAAACTTTTGCGTCCAATAGAAGAATTGTTAAAATTTTCGGGAGTGAGATAAAATGTTGAATTTTTTACACATGATTGAAATACAAATTTCCCAGGTTTTCCTAATTTTTTAGAATTTTTAGGGTTTACAGAAGTATGGTGAATGTTCAGATTATTAAACATTGTTCTGTTTTTGACAGATTCTGTTTTTGATGCATTGTTTTGCTTGTTTTGATGGAACTATGGATTGTATCGGGGGTATAAGCCATGGAGAAGTTATAATACAGTAGGTATAATGCAAAAATAAAATATGAATAGGTTTGCAACAGTACCTAAAGTAGCGATTTGCTTTGTTATATTATCAGATCTCATGAAAGTTTTGTTAAGTTTCATGTGATTCAAGTTTTCAAGTTTTGGGTTAGATAATGATGAATGAAGGAATAAGGAGTGGCAAGAGACTAAGCTTGGGGACGCCCGAGGTACCCTAAGGTAATATCTCAAGGACTCCCAAGCAACTAAGCGTTGAGATGACCCGGAAGGCATCCCCTCTTTCTTCTGCCAACTATCGGTAATTTTACTTGAAGCTATATTTTTATTCGTCACATGATATGAGTTTTTCTTGGAGTGTTATGTATTGAGTCTTTGCTTTGTTTTCTTTTTAGTTTGTCACAACCATCTTTTCTGAACACACCTCTTTGAGAGGGACACACATTTTTTGATTTGATAGATACTCTATGTGCTTCACTTATATCTTTTGTGCTAGGCAGTTGCTCTAATGCTTCACTTAAATCTTTTTTAGCACGACGGTGATTATATATTAATGAAATATTTGCACTCTCATGCTTCACTTATATCTTTTTGAGAGTTGATAACACTAATGGTAATTTACATAAGATATGAATTTTGTCCCAAAGTGATGAATATGCAAGAAGGATATAATAAAAACTTCCGTATAGATCATTGGATATGATAAGTTTGATATCTAGCAATAGTTTTGCAATATGGAAATGATAATATGTGAGTTATGCTAGTGAGTAACTGTGCTTTAGTAGGAATATTGGTGTTAAGGTTTGTGATTCCCTATGCATGCACGTAAAGTCAATAGTTATGCAAAGAAGTTATATCCTACTTATGGTGCATTATTCAGTGTTAGTTATGTTCAATGCATGTTTATGACCATTTTCGCTTTTTCGTTGGTTGCTTCTCAATCTATATGCTATCCTTCATTTGTACTAAGCGTGAATGTTGCTTGTGCATTCAATTCATTAAACCCAAAGTTGTGCCAAATGAGTCCACCATACCTACCTATATGCGGTATTTCCATGCCGTCCTAAGTAAATTTGCATTTACCAACTCTAATTTTTCAAAATAATTTTCCGTATTGTGTGCCCATACCGCTCATGAAGCGACACGGGTGGCCAATATTTTCCATGCTAGTTGTGTTATTCTCACCATGAGTGTTTATTCACTTGTCATTGCACGAGAAAGTGGCAATGTCATAGGGATGCCCAGTCTCAGAATGAAAAAATAACAATAATAAATTCATTGGGAAGTGTTTGTGTGGAAGGCACCCATGGATACGGCTAGCGATGGATTGTGAAAGAATGGTGGAAAGGAAATAAACTCTATTTTCTGTTTGGGAACAGCCTATAATGTGTTTAGCATGGAAGATATTGGGAATTCTTAGTCATTTATCGTTGCCGGGAAAAGCATGCCTCTCAAAATAGTTCTATCTCTCCAATTTAAGCCTTGAGCTCTTGCATCTCTACAAATCTTTACTTCCCTCTAAGAAGGGCCTATCTATTTACGTTTATGCAATTTTTATTTTTATTTTTGAGTCTCCATCTTCTCTTGTAAAACACCAACTAGAGAGCACTATTGTCATACTTGTGCATTGGTTGTAGCTAATATTGAATGTATTTTGTGATTGGGCCAATGACTGGGAATAATGGGCTAGGGATAACTTTCTTTAGTGTTGATATTTTGAAAGACATGGTTCCTTGTTGGTATACTTGAGTATTTACGTTTTCATGTCAAACTATAGACTATTGCTTTGAATAATGCAAGTCCAAATATCCATGCTACGAAAGAAAATATTATATGATGGATATGATAGGTAGCATTCCACATCAAAAATTCTATTTTTATAATTTACCTACTCGAGGACCAGCAGGAATTAAGCTTGGGGATGCTTGATATGTCTCCAACATATCTATAATTTTTTATTGTTCCATGCTATTATAGTATCAATCTTGGATATTTTATATACACTTATAGGCAATTATATATCATTTTTGGGACTAACCTATTAACTTAGTGCCAAGTGCCAGTTGTTTTTTTTCCTATTTTGGCTTTTCAGGAAATCGATATCAAATAGAATCCAAACGGAGAAAAAACTTTGGATTAATATTTTCTGGATCAGCAGAGACACTAGAAGGTCCGGGAGAAGGCCAGAAGAGCCACAAGGGAGCGATTAGCTTAGGAGGCGCAGCCCCCAGGCTTGTCGGGCCATTGTGGAACCTCCAACCCTAATTCCACATCTATAAATACTTAAAGATTCCTGTGACATCAGAGAGCCACTCAAAATATTTTTTCCGCCGCCGCAAGTTTCTGTTCCCACGAGATCCCATCTAGAGGCCTTCTCCGGTACTCTGCTGGAGGGAGAATCGATCATGGAGGGGCTCTACATCAACCTTGTTGCCCTTCCAATGATGTGTGAGTAGTTTACTACGAAATATCAACGTTAAAGAATTGTGAGTTAGATGGCTTCTCTCTAGAGCTAGTAGCTAGATGGCTTAATCTCTCTCTTTGATCTTTAATACAATGTTCTCCTTGATGTTCTTGGAGATCTATTTGATGTAATGACTTTTTGCGGTGCGTTTGTTAGGATCCGATGAATTGTGAGTTTATGGTCAAATCTATCCATTAATACTATTAGATTTTTCTCTGAACTCTTTTATGCATGATTATTATAGCTTTGTATTTTCTCCGATCTATTGATTTGGTTTGGCCAACTAGATTGATTTATCTTGCAATGGGAGAGGTGCTTTGTAATGGGTTCGATCTTGTGGTGCTCAATCCCAGAGACCAAAGGGGACATGACACGTATGTATCATTGCTATTAATGGTAAAAATAGGGGGTTTATTCATACGTGAGTTTACTTTCCCTACATCATGTCATCTTCCTTTAGGCGTTACTCCGTTCTTTATGAAGTTAATACTCAAGATGCATGCTGGCACTACAAAAAAAAGACACATCCGTGACATTTTGGGCCGAACAAATTTTTTTCTGTCATACTTATGACACTTCTATGACGATAATTGTGACAAAACCCGGTATCATCGTAGATGTGGTGGGCTCCTACTTCTATGAAAAAAAATCATGACAGAAAATGGGCTTTTCCTCCTGGGTGGGCTAGAGACGTAGCTGCATGACATTCTTTGGGCCGTCCATGACAGAAAAAACCGTGGTAGAAGCGAGGGTGAGGACAATATCGGGGAGTTCCCGTTTAAGGTCGGTGGTCGAGGGCCGAGCGATGCGCGTTTCTCTCATACACATACGCGCGTGGGTGCGAGGCGTTGGGCTCTAACTGAACCCGAGCGAGGCGTTCGCCTACTGAACCCAAGCGATTGCACTGCAGGCTACGCGTTACTGAACACGAGCGATCGATCGATTGCTGTTAATTGAACCTGATCGAGCGATTACTTTGCTACTGCTACTAACTGAAGCCGATCGAAACTGCTGCCTCTTGATGAACAGTGAGCGTTGTTGGGGGGGGGGGTCGGATGAATAGTTCACGGTGGGGGTTGGATGAACAGGAATCCGTGGTAGTAAAGGCCGTTGCCGCTGGATGAACATGACCCCAATCGATCGAGCCGGTGGAGGGCTAGATGAACAGGACCCCGTGGAGGGCTAGATGAATAAGATGACCCCGTGGAGGGCTGGTTGAACAGTAGCCGGTGGAGGGCTGGATGAAAATTAGCCCGTGGAGGGGTGGTTTATCAGGACCCTGTGGAGAGGGCTGGTTGAACAGTAGCCGATGGAGGAGCGCGCGGTGGAGGCTGGATGAACAGGAGCCCGTGGATGAACAATCACAGGTAGAGGTTGGAGGAGGTCGGCAGTGGATGAACAGTAGCCCGTGGAGGCTGGAGGAGGTCGAAGGTCGAGATGAAAAGTATCCCGTGGAGTCCCGTTTTGCGGTATGCCACACCCCTCCTGATCAACAGGAGCCCCGTTTCGACCGTAGCGCTCCAACACAAATCCGTTTCCTCTGTTTTGCGGTACGCCACACCCCTCCCGATCAACAGGACCCCGTTTCGACCGTAGGAGGTCCAAGAGAAGTCTGTTTCCTCCGTTTTGTGGTACACCAGACCCCTCCTGATGAACAGGATCCCGTTTCGACCGTGGCCGGGCGAACACAAGGCCGTTTCCTTCGTTCTGCGGTACGCCATGCCTCGTTTCCATCGGCTCTTCCATCCTAGCCGGTTGGCTCCCGATGAACACACGGCGACGCAGTTTCTCTGTTCCGACCCAACAATGTACGCGAGCCCTGGCCGTATGTATGTGCGAGTGGGCGTTCGAGACGCCGCCCGTACCTACATACGTGGCCGTATTTACTTTCTTGCACCCTGGCTGTACGTACGTGTACAATCACATCACAGACCATTAATAGGCCAAAATTGTCTTGGTGTTTGTTTGGCCCAATCAGATTATCAGCTATGTGCAGGCCGGATGCAAACCGGGCCATAGTTAGGCCCAACTATTATGATGGGATTTTAACATCCCGAAATAAATATAGGGCCGAAATGTTAAACAGGCCTTTAACAGGCCGAAACTAATATCAGGCTAAATTACTAAATGGGCCTTTAGCAAGTGGGCGCAAAAGCATAGCCTCCAGTTGACGGGCCGAATCTGATATGGGCCATAATTTAGCCCAAAGCCTCTTAAAGGGTCGGGTCTGATCTGGGTTGTAATTTGGCCTAGAACGTGGTAGGCTTTTAACAGGCTGGATCTCATATGGGCCTTTATTAGGCCCGGAAGGTGGCAGGAAGTTAATGGACCGGATCAAATATGGGCCGGCATTTGGTCCAAAACATGGCAGCTCGTTAACGGGCCAGCCCACTAGTGTCCTCAAAATCATGTGGGCCTTTAGCTGGGCCGGCCCACTCATGTCCTCAAAATCTTGTGGGCCTTTAGCTGGGCCGGCCCATTATGGTCGGCGAAATCTTGTGGGCCTTTAGCTGGGCTGACCCGTTATGGTCCGCAAAATATTGTGGGCATGTAGTTGGGCCGGCCCATTTTACCTATATGGGCCTCTGTTGGGACGTGCCACGTTTCGACGTATCATAGGCGCCGCCTGTCCAATGAATGGACGAAATCTGCCCCAACGTTGAGCTGACACGTGTTTCCTCTGGCCAATGAGAATTTTACACGTGGAAAATCCTCATTGGTCCTGGCTGTTAGCAGGCTATCGGATCCAAAATCGGACCCGATAGCTTAACGGCGACTAGTTACGGTGGATGCCACATGTCGGTCACTCTTGATGAAAGCACTTCCATGACACGCCATTTATCATCATGGAAGTGGACACTTCCATGATGATAATTTTGGTAATGTCATGGAACACTTCTACAACAGCACAGGTATGACTATCTTGATTCTGTCATAAAATCGTCATGGATGTACATGCATGACAGAAAACGTGACCTACTGTGACAAACACGTATCATGACGGAAGTGTATTTTTTTGTAGTGCGGGTAGCGGTCGATGTGTGGAGTAATAGTAGTAGATGCAGAATCCTTTCGGTAAACATGTATCAGACGTGATTCCTATACATGATCATTGTCTTGCATATCGTCATAATTATTTGCTTTTCTATCAATTGCCCAATAGTAATTTGTTTACCTACCATATGCTATATTCAAGAGAGAAGCCTCTAGCGAAAACTATCACTAGTGTAGGATACTGCTAACGCGACACTACGATCAGAGACCCTTTGCCGAAACTGTGTGTGATGCAATAATCGCAAATGGCGGTGTAAGAAACCCCTCAAAAAAGGTGCAAAATGTTTGCGGTGGCGGAGCCATCAAACACGGTTCAGATTTTAGTTGCGTGTGCGATGCAGGACACACGGTTAATCCATTCAAACTGTCTGCGATGAGGCAGAACAATAGAAAAGGGCAGCCATAACAATGTGTGTGCGATGCAGGACACACGGTTAATCCATTCGAACTGTTTGTGATGAGGTAGAACAACAGAAATGGGCAGCCATATCAACGTGCGTGCGATATCGGCATATGGTTAACTCGGATGAACTGTTTTCGATTAGGGAACACAACAGAAACGGTTCAACTTAACAAGATGTGTGTGATATGCGACATACAGTTCACATGGATGAACTGTTTGCGATGAGCCAAAAGAACACAAACGAGTCGTGTAAACAAGATGTGTGTGATACATGGCAAACAGCCGACTCGGATGAAACTGTTTGCGATGAGAAATTACAACACAGATGGTCAATACAGTTACTTCGTGTGTGATCCTATGTGTAAAAAAAACTTTGAAAAATGCAAACTAGTTGCTTGCGGTGGCGGAGTATCACACACGATGCGTCTTCGAGTACTCGTGTGCGATGATTAGTAGGTTACACATACGTTTCCTTTTGTTAACATGTGTGTGAATTTGCAATATAGATAGTTAATATGCAAATGCCTTCTGGACATTGGGCACACGCTTAAACTCAATGAACTGTGTATGATACTAATACTTTCCATGAAAATTTATGAACTTGGGTAACAACATTTGAGTAACATATATATAGTGGTTACACTATTCGACAAAAGGATGATCTTCGTAACACGGTTTTGACAACCATATCCATATCTACATAATTAACATAGTAGCAACTATCACATTTTAAAAGGCTAAGGGCCAACAACCATATGGTCCATATCTACATACTTAACATATATAGCGACAGCCAGCACATTTTAAGAGATTGAGGGCCAACAACCACAACTATACATTGGAAGCATCTTGATCACGGCGACTCGGCATCTCGTCAATGAAAAGTAAAAGCCCTCATGTGCCTTGGTAGAGCATGAGTAGAATAGTGTCTCCAATTTTCCAATATGGATGCATTGCCACGAGAAGCGAGAACATGTTAATTTGAATGGTTCCATTTCTGCGGGAAATGCAGTACCTTGCAATCACTTTGGCGTTATTAGCAGGCACAAGTGTAATTCGACCACGCCGGGAAATCGATCCAGGAACTGCTACAGGGGGCAATTTCTGTTGACATGTAGAATAAAAAACAACTGTAACATATCGTTGAAGATATATAGAGTTTATGAGCATCAACATTAAAATAAGACTTTTTACCAGCGTTTTGTGCACACAATTGGTCTTGTACAGTGTGTGCACCATAGGTCTAATTAATCCCATCCAAAATCCAGCGTTCATACGTTGTGCTATCTCTGTCAGATTATCAACAAAGTTTATGACATGCTTCTAGTCCTTCCAGTGAAATATGGTACGCTTAGTAACATACAGATCGTTCACTATGCATCCAACATATCCTGCTTAAAAGGTGGAAAGGTATTATTTATTCAGAACATCGCAGAAGAATATATTGTCCGCATAAATTGGTAAATAGAATTTGTTACTGCCTAGGAACGGAGTCAGAATATGATATCACAATTGGTTGCTTAAATAGTGATCAATTGGTTGCTTAAATAGTAATATGACAACATGGAGAAAGTTGAAAGGACAGTAACCTCGATCAGACTTTGATCGCCTAATGACGTTGGGGAAGTAAACATCCATGTTAATTAGACCAAGCTGTGGTGCACGGACTAGAATTTTATTGCCAACTTTCAGTTCATAAGACTTAGACATTCTTCTCCAAAGGTCCACATTAAAATAGGAGTGACCATCTTTATTAAGTTTTACGCTAACCGTCATTGTAAATCAAAGCTGCATTGTCAATATGACATCCTGGGAGTCATCAGCAAAGTAAAGCCCAAGATTTCCTTCAACTCCTGTTCTTGCAACGCAAGGAATGTACTGCTTGAAATGAAAATTAAGATCGTAAATTAGATATATTGAAATAATACAGCAAGATGCAAATATGGGGTAACTGATAGAACAGATCCATATATATATATATATATATATATATATATATATATAGATGAAAGCAAAGTACAAAAATATAGAATTAAAAATAGATAATGTAACAAAAATTTGATGCAAATATATAGATAATGTAGCAACAGACGGTATATGTTCACAAATTTAGGCCATGCCGACCGTGGTAGGTTGAGATTGAACATACCGAGCGCTCCCTGAAGTCATCCGGAATGGTGAGATAGAACTTCATTTCCGACTGGCCACGACCACAGTTGCCCAATTTGTGCTTGCAGTGTGGACACATGAATGAACACCCATGAATCAGCTAGAACAACGATGATTCCACGGCGATTTCCGTCGGTTGATTAATAGCGACAGACGGATTGCGATAAGAGATGACTGAATATTTTGTTAATTAAGTTGATTACCTTCTCCATGAGAAAAATCCCTGGCCCAATCCCGCAGAAAACCCCAGTCGACCAGAGTCTAGAATGTCGGTGCAGATAGGCGGCGGGAAGTTGCAGGGGAGAAATCCGGTGTCATTTGAGCGCGACCTACGCCCGCCGCCAACAGCCGTCGAGCTTAGGGTGCAGAGTTGCGGAGGAGTCCGCGGTGAGTGAGTGGGGACGAAGTGGGCGAGGGTTTTCTTTTTTCCTTTTGCATGTGTGAGTGAACACACATGGTTCGCAGAGGCGATGGAGACTAATCTTGTGCGATAGTAAATCACCGAGATTGAATGGGAATCCAAATTTCCTTTGTCCTTCATCCATGAGTTTTTTTCTATGATGAACATAAACCCTGCTAATCACCGTGTTCAAATTTGACACTTTTCTGGGTTCATTTACAATATTTAGCGGATTATGTGCATTTTGTAGGCATTAATGCACATAATTCAAATTCAAACAATCGGTGCATGAAAGGGTGCACAAGAACAGTCTGGAAAAAACATACGCATGGTATTTAGTAATTTCTCAAGCCTTTTACAAGGAATGGGCAGGGATTTCTATGGAATGCATGGCAATAGTCAACCACAAACGCGTCATTTACTGGGTTATCAACTATAGAACAATGAAATATGTGCTTGAAAAACATGACGGCTGGCATGGTGCCATGGTATGGCCTCACCGTGCCCTGGTTAAAAGCTGAGAAGGTTTGATTTATGTCATCATGCACGCCCTTCATAAATCAAACCATCACCGAGGAAGTTCAATGCTTTCAAGAGGGAAATCACCAAGATTGAAGGGGAATCCAAATTTCCATCAGAGTTTGTCATTCAGTTTTTTCCAACGATCAACATACCGCCTCAAATGCAACGTGTTCAAATTTGACATTTTTCCGAACTCATTTACCATATTTAGGGGATTATGTGAATTTTCTAGGCATTAATTATGCACATAATTCAGATTCGAACTATCGGTGCATGAAAAGGTGCACAAGAACGGTCTGGAAAACCATGCTCGTGCTATTTAGTACATTCTCATGCCTTTTACAAGGAATGAGAAGATATTTCAAGAAAATGTGTGGCAATAGTCAACCATAAACGCGTCGTTTACTGGGTTAACAACTATACAAAAAACGAAACACATGGTTGGAAAAAATGACGCCTGGCGTGGTGCCATGGTATGGCCTCACCATGCCCTGGTAAAAAATGGAGAATGTTTTCCTTATGTCGTGATGCGCGCCTTTCATAAATCGAACCATCACCGAGGAAGTTTCATGGTTTCGAGGGGGAAATCACCAAGATTGAAGGGGGTCCAAATTTTCTTTGTCCTTTGTCCACGACTTTTTTTTCTATGATGAACATACAACCTGCAAATCACCGTGTTGAAATTTGGCACTTTTCCAGGTTCATTTGCCATATTTAGGGGATTATGTGCATTTCCTAGGCATTAATGCACATAATTCAAGTTCAAACAATCGGTGCATGAAAGGGTCCACACGAACGGCCTAGAAAACCATGCTCGTGCCATTTAGTAAATTATCACGCCTTTTACAAGGAATGGACAGATATTTCGATGAAATGTGTGGCAATAGTCAACCACAAATGTTTGTTTGTTGGGTTTTCAACTATAGAAAAAATTAAATAAATGCTTAAAAAACATGATGCCTGGCATGGTGCCATGGTATGACCTCACCATGCCCTGGTAAAAATTTGAGAAGGTTTGGCTTATGTCGTCATGCACGCCCTTCATAAATCGAACTATCACTGAGGAAGTTCCATGCTTTCGAGAGGGAAATCCCCAAGATTGAAGGGAATCCAAATTTTCTTTGTTCTTTGCCCTGGAGTTTTTTCTACGATGAACATACAACCTGCAAATCACCGAGTTCAAATTTGGCATTTTTCAGGGATCATTTACCATATTTGGGGGATTATGTGCATTTTCTAGGCATTTAGTGCATATGAATCCAATCCAGCTACAGGTGCACGGGTGTGATGTGAGGGACGTGAATTGCCGTTCGATCACGATGCATCGTAAGGTGCACACGCGCGATCCGCGTGGCTAGGGTTTCGACCAATCATAATGCAACACACAATAGGCTCAGCGCACACTATTTTCGGAAGCGACGGAGATGAACCGTGTGCGATAATGAACGAGCAAAATTGTAAGGGAAGCCAATTTTTTTGTCGTTTGTCGTTGAGCTCTTGAATACCACCGCACTGTACGGCTGCCTGACCCCTCTGTCCCAGAGCTCTCTCCAGGTGTCGTCCATGGCACCGCGGCGCACAGTAACTAGTAAGGAAGCGATGGCATCCCACCGCGCCGCGTTCCTCGCCGCCCACGACTACACACATGGTAAGGAAGCGATGGCATCTCACCGCGCCGAGTTCATCGCCGCTGCCGGCCAGACAGTTACATGGGCAAACTTTGAGGCTGCCATGGCCGAATGGGTGGTGGATCTAGAGGTGGCCAAAACCGCACATAAGGAGCGGAAAAGGCAGAAAGCAGTCAAAAAAAGAGAGTCCCGCTGCCGAAAGAAAAAAGAGGCCGCACGCCATGGTGAGGAGAGCTTGGCGGAGATTGAAGCATGGTGGGCTGCCGCCTACAAGGCCGGGAAGGAGAACGCCGGCATCTGGCCAGCATGCCTGGATGGCAGCATGTGAGAAGTAGTTTAAGTTTGTAGTATTAGGGCAAATTACCAGTATTAGAGCAAATTACCAGTAGTACTTTAAGTTTCTAGTATTAACGTACAATGTCGGTAAGAGCATCCTTTGAGGGCTTTGAGCGTTGATTAGCATGTGTGCCCGTGTTCGTTTTTTTGCATTAATCATTAGAAGATCACAAAACACACGGTTTCTATGCCGTACCCGTCTGCGCTTTAATGACCCATAAGTCAGTTACCTGTGTGATGTTTCCTAATAATCCAGGTGTACCATTGACCGAAAAAATCAAGTACACGTGTACATTTTTTTGGAGACGGGATCTGCCAACTTCCTTTTTTCTTGAGCACGAGTATTTTACGTGCTTCGTCTGTGTTGTGTGTTTCCCCCGCCCAAGTATCAAGTTTTGCAGCGAAATTCTCATTCGGCGTGCGATTTCAGAATTTATTCCTCCAACCACATCCCCACCCTCAGTACCCCCCCCCCTCATGCCTCCCCCTACCGGCATCTCGAACCGCCGCCACCGCAACCAGAACTTCAACCACATCTACGTTATGCTCGGATCCAGTCAAGTAACCCACCGATCTCTATCACGTCCCTGACCTGATTGCTTAAATGGCATCTGTGAAACATGCTCATGCCTCCAAATCCCCCCCCCCCACCAGGAGCTGATGGCGGTCCATGGTGTGATGGCTGTTGTGCGTGTTGACCCGGAGGAACACCTCGCCGACATGGTGCAGGCTCTGGCCCATATGAATTCCCCCAGCGACTACCCCCCAGGACTTAACATGTAAGATCTGACCAGCTAAATCTTACCAATACCACTTGCAACGGCTATGATTTGTATGGTTGATGTATTAAGCATGTTCGTGTCTTCTTTATTTCAGTACTGCACACTATGTGATGTTCAAATATTACCATGTCCAGCTCAATTTCACCAATACCAGCAACAAACTTACAATACATGACTCAGGATATCACTAGATATGCTGCCCATTTGCTATTTTTAGTGGATGCTAACTCTGTTGTACTTAACATGCCTGTCCATGTACTTACGTAGGGTCATACTAACTGATGCTTTTGTTTGCCGTCGAGGTGAGCTGCATCCCATGTCTTATAGTATTTCACATAATTTGTGCAATTGCAGTTTAACTTCTACCATTTATTGGTTGCCTGTAGGTACACATGTCAGTGGCACTGATCCATGCTTCGACCCGGAGGAACAGCTCGCCTCCGCCGTCGCTGACTTTGGGCAAGCCCTGGCCAAGATGAAGTGCCACAGCAAGTACCTGTCAGGACTTACCAAGTATGTACTCACCAGTTCAATCTTACCAATACTAGTTGCAATTAATGGTTGTGTTCTGTACGGTCAATGTATTAAGCATGTTCTGGTAAACATGCCTAACACATTTTTGCTACTTTCCCTACCTTTTTATAGATATCCGGGCCATTCTCTGGTTTGGCAGCACCTGCCCTGTGATGTTTAACTATGCCAATTGCATTTTTATCAGTACCGATTTAAATGTCTATTAAGCCTGTTGCAATTAAAAGTTGAATCCATTTTTAAATAGTTGTATTTCAATGGCTATAAACTTACAAAACGTGAGTTACGATGATGTTAAGCTTGTTGCAATTAACAGTTGTATCCATTTTTTTAATCTGTCCATTTTCTAACATGCTACTCTCCGCAATGAAGATATACTAGAGATGCTGCCCATTTGCTATTTTTTGTGAATCTTAACCCTGTTGTACTTAACATGCTTGTCCATGTACTTACGCAGGGTCATAACGTCCGATGTTGTTGTTTGCCGTTGAGGTTAGCTGCATCCCATGTCTAACAGTATTTCACATCATTTGTGCAATTGCAGTTTAACTTCTACCATTTACTGGTTGCCTGTAGGTACACATGTTAGTGGCACTGATCCACGCTTCCACCCAGAGGAACAGCTCGCCTCCGCCGCCACTGACTTTGGGCGGGCTCTGACCAAGATGAAGTGCCCCAGCAACTTCCTCTCGGTACTTACCAAATATGTACTCACCATTTCAATCTTACCAATACCAGTTGCAATTAATGGCTATGTTTTGTACGGTCGATGTATTAAGCATGTTGTAGTAAACATGCCTAACACGTTTTAGCTATTTTCCCTACCTTTTTATAGACAATCGGGCCATTATCTCGCTCTGGCAGCACCTGCCCTGTGATGTTTAACTCTGCCAATTGCATTTTTATAAGTACCGGTTTCAATGGCCATTAAGCCTGTTGCAATTAACAGTTATATCCGTTTTTAAAGAGTTGTATTTCAATGGCTTCAAACTTATGAAACATGAATTAGGATGTTGTTAAGCCTATTGCAATTAACAGTTGTATCCATTTTTAATCCGTCCATTTGCTACTGTGCTACTCTTTCAAAATGAAGATGTCACTACATATGCTGCCATTTTATTACCATTTGCTATTTTGGTGGATGTTAACCCTGTTGTAGTTAACATTGGCTTTCCATGTACTTACATAGAGCTACAATGGGCGATGCTGTTGCTTGCCATCGAGGTTAGCTGCATCCCATGTCTTATACACTCATTTTGCACCTTCATATTTCAAAATTTCCAATTCGAATAATAAATTACAGACAAAAATATAAAGAGAACAGACGGTCATGGAACTTTGCAAACGGTTTTGGCAGTAAAAGCGCTTGCGATGGATAGCCCAATGCCACACAATTTTCTACATCAAATCATGTGTGATGTAGTTAATGAAAGCAAACAGTTAACCAAGGCAGAGCATGTGTCACTACTAGGAAAAGGCTAATTAGTGGCGCACCTGTTTTGGCCATTAATGGTGCACTACAGGTGCGCCACTGTCATCACGCCACTAGTAACTAGTACTAATGGCGCACCCCTAGTGCGCCATTAGTATACCAAACAATAGTGGCGCACCTGGGAGTGGGCCATTAGTATGTCAAACGGTGCGCCATTACTATGCCTCCCAGGGGGCCATATTTACCTTGCGCTCTGGGTTATTAATGGCGCACTTCTAGTTAATGCGCCACTAGTGTGTTTATTGCAGTGCGCCACTAAAGTGCAGTATGATGCGCCACTAGTATGAATATTAGGAATTATTTTTTTCTTTTCTGATATTTGCACAGGTTACAAAATATATTACTGCACAGAATATAGACAACACAACATATAAAAAACAGATTTATCGAATACAATAGAAGATTAGTCTCCGAATACAATTCATCATATTAGTCTCCGAATTACAAAGACCGAACAAAGTTAGAACATTACAAGTCTCGAGACCGCGAGCAACGAGTTTGTCTTCACATTACAAGTCGATATCGATCATCTAAACTACCATCACATAGAAGAGAGCTGCGGTCATCACGATGAGCATCATCACAATGAAACTGGTCTTCATCCGGTTCCTCCTCCGCTCCCTCCTCTCTCCCGCTACATAGCGCGCGTATCTAGCTTCCGCCTCCGCCCTAGTGGTGTACCCTTTGTAACTGTTACCGCTGAAACGGTGAACCTGTCTCCAACACTCCTCCCAGTCGTCGTAGACTCCGGGAACCTTACCCTTGTACACGACATACGACGACATCTCTATGCACTAGCCAAACAAAATGTTAGTAGTAATTCACAGACAATACATAAGCAATATATAAGTATGCAACAAAAGGATCGGAAGAGAAAAGCAACACATTAATAGCACGATTCATGGTCCTACTAATAAATAGCATCGATTACATATAAGTTGAACGACTGTCCAAACCAAAGAGACATACAAGTTCATTAAAGTTTAATTACAACATGAGCTAATCGATATTTCAGAACTACATAGCATCACTACTTTCGACTCGACTCAGGTACCGGAGCATGGATAAAGCCGCCGTCTTTCGTGATGGTCATGAACGTGTGTTTGTTGCCAGCCTACATTTGTAGCATTGTTTCTATTTCACTGTTGGACGGTTGATATTTGAGGTAGAACTGCCCTGAGGTACGAAGGACATCTTGTTGGATGATTTCCGCAAACTCCGACTGGATGCGAAAGAATTCTTGTCTGAGGTCCGCGTCCTGGATTGCCGACAAGCGTGCGGCCCAATCTTTGAGACTATTTGGCAGCAGAAGGTGATTATGGTCCCGTACGATCGCCCGCATGTGATGGAGGGCGTAGTAGGCATCCTTCTGACCACCAGGAGGCTGCTTGACGCAGGGGAACGTGGTTACGTGGGTGGACACGTGCTTGCCGTACCTAAAAATTGGCCTCCTGAAGGTGCCTCCAGATTTGGCGTAGCCAGGGAGAACATCATCAAGAACTTTCTTGATATTTTTGTAGTCTTTCTTCGACTGACGGTCCGAGTCGAAATACGTGGCCATGGAATAGTTCGGGCTTAAGAGGATGAGTGTGCAATGTGTGTCACTGCACAAAACACGGAATGTTAGAAAACAAAGAACGATAGAAATCTAAGAAATCATATGTTACGGGGCGGTGAGGGGATGACTTACTCGGGAAAGTAAGGCACGAGGAAGTTATCCTTATCTGGGTTCGCCAGAATGACGCCTTCGAGGTATGAACTCGTGACTTGCCGGTCCCAGCGCTGCCCAAGATCTTGGCACGCATGTAGAAGCGGTCAACTATCACGATGTTCGGGGTATTGTCTCTAATGATCCGCATCTCCATACTCAGCGAAAATAGCCGAACGAAGGTGCAGTGCAGCGGATGAAGGTTAAACATAGCGAAGATGTCATCAAACCGCAGGACGATCATACCCCCGATGGCGCTATCCACAAAGCCCTTGCCCTCTGGCACCTTGGCCACAAAAACCGGGTATGCCACATCATTCTCGGAGAGACGCCGCTTCTCCAAAGAAAGAACACTATCATGCAGACTCCGCATAGCACCGGTTGCAGCATTGAGAAGATTAGTCGGTAGCATCGGCCTACCCGCCACATGCACCCTCCTCGAGATATCCTTAGGTGAAGGTGGCCCTTCCTGAGCACGGATCGTACTCAGTGCTGGCTGGCTCGCAACCTTGTTATTCTTTCTTTTCCATCCCTTCTTCTTCTGCTGTAATGGGATCGAGTTTTGCTCAGAGACCGCCTTCTTGAGTGTGTTGGGGCTGATAATATTTTGCACCTCGGCTATCTGAGGCTCGGTGAAGGTGGCAGCTGGAGGCGTCTCCTAAGAACTGAACGCCAGACGATGCCTGTTGCAATTGCGTTTCTCCACGGTACTTGCTAGATCGCGATCGTCTTTTGCAGGTTTGGGTTCTTGAGAAGGAGGCCCCAAGAATTCGTCATTGTACCCATGTTCGTTGAAGTACTTATCGACGTTGGTAAATGTACCGTCATCTTCGTCATCGTTGTCCGGATCCTATGCCATATGCATGTCCGGATCCTGTGCCATATGCATGTTCGGCATGTACGGTAGCGTTGCAGCGGTCTTGCCATGGCTTGGCGCCGGCACGAGTGGCGGTGTTGTCCGTGGGGTGGTGTCCCTCGCCCCCAAACGAATCTGGCTCTTCGGCCAAAGCAGGGCCAGCTTAAGCAGGCGCCGAGGGTCATCACATCATCTTCGTCGGCCCCAGGGGGTCGAAACGAAGGTAACAAGTCGTCGCAGCCCCGCAGCACCCGAACCAGTTGAACCCTATACACGGCGGGTGGCATCGGATTACCGTGGAACACGCGGCTGCCCGGTTTAACGATTCTGGGCTTGGCGACATCGATCAACTCGCCGTCCAAGAAGTGCATGAGATTGCATGGAATGTCAGCGGCACCCTGCGAAAACATGTAGGGCGTCAGGGATGCCCAGTCAAAGGCAAGGAGATGAAGTCATCGGCCGAGAGCTTAATTAGTTACCGTGCTGGCGTCAAGCTTGGCTAATGTCGAGGCACCACCAACGGTGGGCGTACAAGTGACGGAGGGACCGCTTGCTGTCGAGGTGCCGGCCGGCGTATTCTTCCCACACCCGGGAGCATTAAGCTGCAATGCCGGTGCCGACGCAGGAGACACCAATGTGGCCTCCGCCGGAGACACCAATGGCGCCGCCGGCGTGTTGCGCGAGTTGCTGCCCGTGAAGCTGGGAATCGGGGGCGGCCCCTATTGGCCGCCCGCCATCCATGCCTGCAGCCCCTCAATCAAGGTAGGCACAATGGCGGTGATCGTTGCTCCCAGTTGGTCTCGCACTTGCTCTTCGACTATCTCCGGAATCCGCGCCACTTGTGCCTTGAGTTCTTGAACCTCGCGCTCCTAGCTTCCCGAGCTGGTCTTTCTCTCCTTTCACCCAGCGGTATAGTATTCCGACCATTTTATGGACAAGCCTTTGCCGGCCACACGACCAGCTGACGACGGCTTACTGAGCTTATCGTTGTTTTTCATTACGTTCAACGCCCTATTTAAAGTGGTGTCCCAAGGGGAGTTCTTAGACGATCCCGCGCTACTGCTTTCAGTGTCCTGCGGAAGGAACGTGAACCATTTAGAAATTTGGCTTCATTAACTAGAATGCAACCATATGGAGCTAATTACGTGGGGGTGTATTCCTTACCAGAACAAGCTCAAGCACCTTGGTCTTCGGATCTGTTGTAAGCTCCTTTGTTACCGGGTCAATCTTGTACCGGGCCCTGACATAGTTCCTTGTCTTCTTGTCACGGTATTTATAGAAGAGGGGCGATAGGCCTTGCTCGGCGAGCTCCGTGTCCTCCTTGTCCCATATAGGTTCCGCCACTCTGTAACCGTCGGGACCGAGTTTGTGGACCCCTAAGTTGAAGTCCCACATATCTTTCCCCCACTGACTTGATTCCGCGGTTGTGTTGCTCTGGCACTTGATCTTGAACTCCAGGTAGTCAGCTTCGCTGATCGAAGGATTTTTCTCCATGATCTTCTCATAACTATCACCTTTTTCAATCCTACTATTCACCGAGGCTCTCCAAGTAGCCAGGGCCGTGCTCATCCTCGTGAGGGCGGCACTGTTCACTTTATTCCCTGAGAGGCGTGTGTTTACGAAGTCACCAGGGAACTTGTACCGTTCGTGCAGCTTCGTGAAAAGGAGGTTGCGCAAATTCCCTCGGTCACGATGCCTTAGGTTCTCGGTGTTGATTGAGAAGGTGCTCCGGAGAATGCACCCGAGCTGTCCCGCGTACCCCTTGACTAATTCTTTGGGCGCTGTTGGATGCCCCTCAGAGGACACTTGAGTAAATTCCTCCATGACGGTGCCGAGCACGTTCGGGCGCCGGTCCTTCCGTTGCCTCTTCGGTTGGCTGCCATATGTGCGTGCGCTGCCATCATCAGTGGTGGCATCCTCGGCGGCACCATCAGTGGTGTCATCTCCGACGCCACTAGGGGTTGTGTAGTCAGGATCGGTGTCTTCCGCGGCGTCCTCATAGCGGTGAGGTTCTTCCTCCATCTCCCGGGATAGTTCCAGAATGCCTTGCCCGAACCGCCGGTCTGATCGTTGTGGGCCATGTTTCGCTCTAAATAGGAAAAAAGTTTGGTCAAAAAGTTGGTTATTGTCAAGGAACAAGATCTCTAAGTTGACCAAATAACCTAATTCTCGAGGAATGTTGTCGGATTTCGGGTTCCGGCAGACCCTCTAGATTCGAACTCTGGGGTGCACGCGGAGATCTCACCCCCTACCAACCTGCACCTCATCGCCTCGCAAGGATCTAAACTACACAAAGAGCAACACAAGGGACACAGGGTTTATACTGGTTCGGGCCACTATTGTGGTGTAATACCCTACTCCAGTGTGTGGTGTGGTGGATTGCCTCAGGGGGGCTGATGATGAACAATACAAGAATAGCCTCGCGAGGGTCTGTTCTTGGCCAGTGCGACGAACTGCTAGGGGGAGTTCGGTCGCTCTCTCTCTGGATTCAACGCCAACGTGTCTCTACCCTGTGGGTGGCTAGCACTATTTATAGGAAAAGGCCCTGGGCCTCTTCCCAAATATTGAGCGGGAAGGGCGCCAACATTTGGCCATTTTGAAGGGGAACATCTAGTACACTTATCCTGACTAAAGTTGGTCCTCGCCTGCCAAAGGCTCTGACGATGACGCCGGCTTGGGCTCCACGATGACCTCCTTCCTGCCGTTGTGTTGGTCTTGGTCTTGTTGCACTGAAATGGCTGCCTTTGCTTGATGCTCTCGCCTGCGCTTGCCTCCTTTGCGCCAAAGAGGAAACGAGGACACTGCGCGGGCTGGCGCCCGCCTGGCACGCTTGGTCATCATGGCTTGCATCATGGGCACCTCGTGAGGTACGCCGCCTTGATCTCTCTGCCTCCTCGTGAGCCAGCCTGACGAGGCCGTGCCCGAGGAGGCTTCCTGTCGTCCGCCCAGCGAGGCTTGGCCCCTCGCGAGGGTCTTGAGCTTGTGCTGATGAAGATGGGCCGTGCTGGGCCACCCCTTGAGCCACGCCGCAGGCCGCAGGCAGGCAAGTCTGGATACCCCCGTTCCCAGAACGCCGACAAATGTCGCCAAAAAGTTGGTTATTGTCAAGGAACAATTGAGAGATGTTTGTGATATTGCCTAGGTGTTTTGGGATGGAACATGTTAGTGTGTTGTTGCTAAGGTCCAACTCCCTTCCTAACCCCCTTCTTCTTGTCTCCTCTTGATACGTCTCCGTCATATCTACTTTTCCAAACACTTTTACCCTTGTTTTGGACTCTAACTTGCATGATTTGAATGGAACTAACCCCGGACTGACGATGTTTTCAGCAGACTTTCCATGGTGTTATTTATGTGCAGAAACAAAAGTTCTCGGAATGACCTGAAACTCCACGGAGCGTCTAGTAAAAATAATAAAAAATCCTCGCCAAAGATGAAGACCAGGGAGCCCACACCCTGTCCACGAGGGTGGGGGGCACCCCCCCTTGGGCGCGCCCCCCTACCTCGTGGGCCCCCTGGAGCTCCTCCGACGCCAACTCCAACTCTATATATTTGCTTTCAGGGAGAAAAAAAATAAAGGAGAAGAAATCATCGCGTTTTACGATACGGAGCCGCCGCCAAGCCCTAAAACCTCTCGGGAGGGCTGATCTAGAGTCCGTTCGGGGCTCCGGAGAGGGGGATTCATCGCCGTCGTCATCATCAACCATCCTCCATCACCAATTTCATGATGCTCACCGCCGTGCGTGAGTAATTCCATCGTAGGCTTGCTGGACGGTGATGGGTTGGATGAGATCTATCATGTAATCGAGTTAGTTTGTTAGGGTTTGATCCCTAGTATCCACTATGTTCTGAGATTGATGTTGCTATGACTTTGCTATGCTTATTGCTTGTCACTAGGGCCCGATTGCCATGATTTCAGATCTGAACCTATTATGTTTTCATGAATATATGTGTGTTCTTGATCCTATCTTGCAAGTCTATAGTCACCTACTATGTGTTATGATCCGCAACCTCAAGTGACAATAATCGGGACCACTCCGGTGATGACCATAGTTTGAGGAGTTCATGTATTCACTATGTGCTAATGCTTTGTTTCGTTCGTATTAAAAGGAGGCCTTAATATCCCTTAGTTTCCATTAGGACCCGCTGCCACGGAGGGTAGGACAAAAGATGTCATGCAAGTTCTTTTCCATAAGCACGTATGACTATATTCGAATACATGCCTACATTACATTGATGAATTGGAGCTAGTTCTGTGTCACCCTATGTTATGACTGTTACATGATGAACCGTGATCTGCATAATTATCCATCACCGATCCAATGCCTACGAGCTTTCCATATCTTTGGTTTACGCTTATTTACTTTCCGTTGCTATTGTTACAATCATTACAAAACACCAAAAATATTACTTTTGCTTTCATTACTCTTTTGTTACCGTTACCACTACTATCATATTACTTTGCTACTAAATACTTTGCTGCAGATATTAAGTTATCCAAGTGTGGCTGAATTGACAACTCAGTTGCTAATACTTGAGAATATTCTTTGGCTCCCCTTGTGTTGAATCAATAGATTTGGGTTGAATACTCTACCCTCGAAAGCTCTTGCGATCCCCTACACTTGTGGGTTATCAAGACTAATTTCTGGCGCCGTTGCTGGGGAGCATTGCTCTATTCTTTGAGTCACTTGGGATTTATCTGCTGGTCACTATGAAGAACTTGAAAGACGCTAAGACAACAATTTATCCCTCAACTACGAGGGGAGGTAAGGAGCTGCCATCTAGCTCTGCACTTGATTCACCTTCTGTTTTGAGTAAGCTTGCGACACCTAAACCTGCCAATTTAATATGATTTTTTCTGGAATATTTGAGGAATTCTGGAACTAAAAACACTGCGGGGGGAGCTGCCACCTGGCCACGAGGGTGGAGGGCGCACCCCCCTGTCTCGTGGGCCCATGGTGGCCCTCCTCCACTTATTCCTGCACCCGTCCTCTTCTTCTTCCTCCCACAAACATGAATATCCAACTCAAGCACGAGTTCTAGCTCACTTTGCTGTGATTTTCAATCTCCTTGCTCAAAGCACCTCTCACAAAACTGCTTGGGGAGATCGTTCCTTGGTATGTGACTCCTCCATTGGTCCAATTAGTTTTTGCTCTAGTGCTTTATTAATTGCAAATTTGTGCTGCATAGGTGACCATGTTCTTGAGCTTACATGTCAAATTTATATGGTTCCAAGTAGTTCTAATGCATGATATATCCTCTAGGCACTTGTAGGAGTAGTTGCTATCAATTTTGTTGAGCTTGGCTCACTTTTGTTTGAAGTTACTAAAAATTTCAGAAATTTTTCAGAGAAAGCAATATGCTTAGGAAAATGTTCCAATGTGGTTCTTCTAGGAAGCAAGGACCCAGGCTTTGCAATGCGTGATGCTGATGAGGAGCCCCCAAGGGACGCTCCAGTGCGGCCTTGTGAATGGCCTTCGGTAAATTTTATGGATCGAGCGGGAATCAAAGAAGAATTTAACGCATAGTTGCGTAATGATAATCTTCTGAGCTTTGAGGCAGACAAATGCCCACAGTACCATGAACTCACTAGTTCAATTTGTGAGGAGGTTTGAATTTTCATCTTCACATAATTCTCCAACAGTCATATTTGATCATTATGACAAATCTTATACCATGAACTTAGAGGATTTTACTTTTGCTTGCAAACTTCCACAATGGGGTAGTGCTAGTGATCCCTGTAAATATGAATTTAGAGATTTTCTTCCTGGTATAACTGTAGGGGAATCTAGAGATATAACACAAGCTACCATAGGGAGCATTCACTTTCCTGCTGTACATTATTTTGCTCTCTTCATAGGTAGGTGCATAACTGGTAAGGATGAAGCATGTCATATGTGTGTGCCTGACCTCAGTATTCTTAGGAGTGCTGTGTTAGGAGACCAATCTTATCATATGGGAGACATTGTAGCACGTAGGTTGCATCATAATAGATATAATGGATATTTCTTTGGAGGAATTTATGCAACCCGCTTAGCTAATTTTCTTGAGGTAGACGTTCGTGAGGATGATATGGAGTTGCCTCCTACTTATTTAAATTTTAATTCTATGGCCTCTCACCAGTTTGACGAGAGGAATGAATCACCTCTCCTGTATCGACTAATCTTTGACAAACGGCGTGTTGTCCGTATTACTCTCCCTGCTCCTGCCTTGTTTGATAATCAGGCAAAAGGAAGATATACTATTACCAGAGAGGAGGCAGATGAGTACTAGAGGAGAGCGGAGGCAGCTCGCCGCCACGCTGCAGCTCAGGAGGCGATAAACGCTGCATCACAATACGACCCTAGCTACACCTACGGATATCCGCCAGGCCATCCCTGGCAATAAACTAGCTTAGGCCAAAAGCCTAAGCTTGGGGGAGTACGTATTTCCCACCGACATTACATTTATGTTTTCACACACTCATTGCTAGATGTCGGTGCTCACTCTCTTTCACTGTAATATCCATGCTAGTTTATTTTCTTTTTCTTGCTTTCTTCTTGTGTGTTTTTTAAACCTTAAGAAAAACCAAAAAAATTAGTAATAGCTTCTAGCAAGTTTACTTTTCTTGTTGTAGTAGTATTAATTAAAAAGAAAACCCAAAAATATTTCCAGTTCTTCTTTTGTTTGTTGGGAGCTTTCCCGTGTAAATAGTTTTATTTCTTTTCTTTCCTTTGGGGGTCGATACGAGAAGACCATAATTAAATTTTTGAAGTGGCTCTTATATGCATTATTGTTGATTTAACCAAGAGCCCATATTGCCTTGTCTTCTCCTGTTTATAGAATGCTCGCAGATTCCAGCTTAGTCCAATGCACGTGCACTCTTATTATTATTCACATCGTTCGGTCGTGCAAGTGAAAGGCAATTATGATGATATATGATGGACCGACTGAGATGAGAAAAGCTGGTATGAACTCGACCTCTCTTGTTTTTGTAAATACGATGAGTTCATCGTTCTTGATTCAGCTTATTATGAATGAACATGTTTGCAATGACAATTAGAGATCATAGTTGCTTGTGCCATGCTTGATTAGCTATGAGTTATAATGGTTTACCTTGCGTGCCAACATGCTATTAAAATGGTTATGATGTGGTACAGTGGGGTGGTATGCTCGTTTGAATGATTTAAGTGACTTGACTTGGCACATGTTCACGCATGTAGTTGAAACAAAACCAACATAGCCTTCACGATATTTATGTTCATGGTCGATTATATCCTACTCCTGCTTGCATCCAATGTTTATTAATTTTAATGCATGTTCATGGCTATTGTCGCTCTCTAGTTGGTCGCTTCCCAGTCTTTTGCTAGCCTTCACTTGTACTAAGCGGGAATACTGCTTGTGCATCCAATCCCTTAAACCCCAAAGTTATTCCACATGAGTCCACTATACCTTCCTGTATACGGTATCTACCTGCCGCTCCAAGTAAATTTGTATGTGCCAAACTCTAAACCTTCAAATAAACGTTCTGTTTTGTATGCTCGAATAGCTCATGTATCAACTAGGGCTGCCCTTATCTTCCATGTTAGGCGGGTTATTCTCAAGAGGAGTGGACTCCGCTCCTCATTCACGAGAAAATGGCTTGTCTCCGGGATGCCCAGTCCCATGCTTTATGCAAACTCAATCAAAATAATTGCAAACAAAACTTCCCCTGGGACAATTGCTAGTTGGAGACACTCGTTGTTTCGAGCAAGTCATGGATTGATGCTTGTTGGTGGAGAGGGAGTATAAACTTTACCATTCTGTTTGGGAACCGCCTATAATATGTGTAGCATGGAAGATATCGCCATCTCTTAGTTGTTATGTTGACAATGAAAGTATACCGCTCAATATATTATTTATCTCTATTTCAAAACTGAGCTCGCACCTCTACAAATCCACCTTCCCTCTGCGAAGGGCCTATCTATTTACTTTTATGTTGATTCATCACCCTCTTATTAAAAAGCACTAGTGGAGAGCACAGCTGTCATTTGCATTCATTCTGTTAATTTATATTGGGTATGACTATGATTGGATCTCTTTACCATGAATAACAATGTCTAGTCGGTCCTTGATCTTTAAAGGTGCTCTGCATTTATGTTTTGCAAGTCGTAAAGGGCTAGCGAGATACCATCCTGTTATATCATATTATGATTGTTTTGAGAAAGTGTTGTCATCCGAGATTTATTATTATGGCTCGCTAGTTGATTATGCTATTGATATGAGTAAACATGAGACCTAAAAATTATTGCAAATGTAGTTAGTCATGATCTTTGCTGAAAACTTGAATGCTGGCTTTACATATTTACAACAACAAGAGCAAACAGAGTTTGTAAAAGTTTTTCTTTATCACTTTCAGTTTATCAACTGAATTGCTTGAGGACAAGCAAAGGTTTAAGCTTGGGGGAGTTGATACGTCTCCGTCGTATCTACTTTTCCAAACACTTTTGCCCTTGTTTTGGACTCTAACTTGCATGATTTGAATGGAACTAACCCCGCACTGACGCTATTTTCAGCAGACTTTCCATGGTGTTATTTGTGTGCAGAAACAAAAGTTCTCGGAATGACCTGAAACTCCATGGATCTTCTAGTAAAAAATAAAAAAAAAATCCTCGCCAAAATGAATACCAGGGGGCCCACACCCTGCCACGAGGGTGGGGGGCGCTCCCCCCTACCTCGTGGGCCCCCTGGACCTCCTCCGACGCCAACTCCAACTCTATATATTTGCTTTCAGGGAGAAACAAATAAAGGAGAAGAAATCATCGCGTTTTACGATACGGAGCCGCCGCCAAGCCACCTCTTGGGAGGGCTGATCTGGAGTCCGTTCGGGGCTCTGGAGAGGGGGATTCATCGCCGTCGTCATCATCAACCATCCTCCATCACCAATTTCATGATGCTTACCGCCGTGCGTGAGTAATTCCATCGTAGGCTTGCTGGACGGTGATGGGTTGGATGAGATCTATCATGTAATCGAGTTCGTTTTTTAGGGTTTGATCCCTAGTATCCACTATGTTCTGAGATTGATGTTGCTATGACTTTGCTATGCTTAATGCTTGTCACTAGGGCCCGAGTGCCATGATTTCAGATCTGAACCTATTATGTTTTCATGAATATATGTGTGTTCTTGATCCTATCTTGCAAGTCTATAGTCACCTACTATGTGTTATGATCCGCAACCTCAAGTGACAATAATCGGGACCACTCCCGGTGATGACCATAGTTTGAGGAGTTCATGTATTCACTATGTGCTAATGCTTTGTTCCGGTTGTCTATTAAAAGGAGGCCTTAATATCCCTTAGTTTCCATTAGAACCCCGCTGCCACGGGAGGGTAGGACAAAAGATGTCATGCAAGTTCTTTTCCGTAAGCACGTATGACTATATTTGGAATACATGCCTACATTACATTGATGAATTGGAGCTAGTTCTGTGTCACCCTGTGTTATGACTGTTACATAATGAACCGCATCCGGCATAATTATCCATCACCGATCCAATGCCTACGAGCTTTCCATATATTGGTTTACGCTTACTTACTTTCCCGTTGCTATTGTTACAATCATTACAAAACACCAAAAAATATTACTTTTTCTTTCATTACTCTTTTGTTACCGTTACCACTACTATCATATTACTTTGCTACTAAATACTTTGCTGCAGATATTAAGTTATCCAGGTGTGGCTGAATTGACAACTCAGTTGCTAATACTTGAGAATATTCTTTGGCTCCCCTTGTGTCGAATCAATAAATTTGGCTTGAATACTCTACCCTTGAAAGCTGTTGCGATCCCCTACATTTGTGGGTTATCACCTCTCACTATCTCTCTCACACACATGGCAAGCAAGGTACAAAACTGAATTTTGGAAATCTACAGAATAAACAAGCTAAGGGCTGCAAATGCCCGCAAGGCTTCAAGGGTGACGGCATAATGGCTCAGTGTTATTTAAGGGTTGGTTAGTGAGGAATTATCATGGTCTCATCATTTAGGGTTTGTCGGCACCGAGGCATCCTAAAAGCTAAGCTTTTATCATTTAGGGTTTGTCGATGCTGAGGCACCCTAAAAGCCTAAGCTTTCATCATTTAGGTTTTTATCGACACCGAGGCACCCTAAAAGCCAATGTTTTATCATTTAGGGTTTGTCGATGGTGAGGCACCTTAAATGCTAAGTTAAGTTTTCATCATTTAGGGTTTATCGATGCCGAGGCACCCTAGGTTGACTGATATATATGGGTATCTTCTAATAATATACCCTTTCAAGAAAAGGGAAGGAGAATTCTAAGTTGGACCTAATCACTTGGCTCTATTGCCACCTATGGCAGTTGCATATTAGTTGTGCAAAAAAATTTAAGAGCGGGCAGTAATGAATAATATTTAATGGGATACCTCATAAAGCTAATCTAGTATCTCCATTTAACAGTTTTCAACTAGAAAGTGCACAAAGTGCAACAAACAGATTATTTCAACCCCCCAAACAATAATGATAACATTCTTTTAGGACGCATTAGTCGCAAGTATATGTCCTATTTTTAGCAAAGTCATGCTAAAATTCACGGAAAATTTCAGCATGACCTTTGCTGAAAATAGGACATATGGAGTACCCGAATTTGCCGGAACGGAAGTTAATCAACATTCCGGCAAACTCAAGGGCCTCTCGGGGTACCTGCAAAATCATTATCCCCGTGTAATGAAGTCCCCAATGGGTCATTTCAGAAGATCACAAGTAGCAGCAACATCACTTGACAAAATCACAAGTAGCACAGCAGCAGCATCACAAGTAGTACAACAGCAGCAGTGAATACAGTGAGTATAGCAGCAGCAGCATCATAACAAGTATTGTGATGCCCCTTCAAACATCATCATCACAAGTACAGCAGCAACAGCAGTGAATACAGTGAGTACAGCAGTAGCAGCATCATCATCTCAAGAAGGAACAAACAAGAGCTACTACAATATTATGGTGGGTCTGGATGGTGTAACTAAGGGAGGGGGAGGTGGCCTGGACATGGGCCTATCTTGTTCTAAGCACTGCTATTTAAGAAGGGCTTTAGCATAAAAACTTTAGCTTTTTTGCGAAAACAGAGGTTGTGTTCTACTGGTGGTGTGGGGGGTTTAGTTTTGCAAAGTGACCAAGCTTCCCTATCAAGCACCAAAGATTCTTGGCAATGGGGGCAAGAGCTCCTTTCCCTTTTTTTGGCAGAAGTGACTTTAGTCATGTTAGTACTCCTACTACTATTACTACATTGTTTGGTTTTGATGCCCACTTTCTTTTTCCCCTGTCACTGTATCAGTTTCAGAACCACACAGTAAGTTTTGGCACAGAGGAAACAAACAAGAGGTCAGCAAACAAGGACCAATACACAATCTGCAGGTTCTCACCTAATAAAGTAACCCAGCTTAGTAGAGAGACTTTTGCAGTTCCCCATCTTGCTTTGCCTAGCCTATCGTACAAGTCCACTTTTTTTCCTCCAAAATTTTAGAATTTATGCTAATTTGAACTTATTTTAAACACACAGAGTAACACATTTGCATGCAACATGGCACCAAAGAACAATAAGCAATTTTCCAAAATGAAACCAAAAAAGAAGCAAGTGGAAATTAAAGCAGTGGCAAAGAGAAAGCAGAGGAACACGAGCCAGCCTGCCAAGCAAAACAGCAAGCAATGCTTTTGCTCCTCCCCACCACCCTTCTGATTCATCTCTTTAACTTCTTTTCTTGTAGCTTTGTAGTAGCTTTGAACAACTAAAGCTAGAGAGAATTGGGGAAACAAAGGTGAACCTCTCTCTTCTTGCACTCCTTGTAGTTGTCGACTACTGCTGGCACTTGCTCTTGTCCTGGTTGGTCTCCAGACCTGGAGACATGGCACATCATCAGAGATTTCATCAAATACACATGAAACAATAGATAGCTCGTTCCCTGATTACTAACAAAGGTAGCATACTTCCAATCAACATGAAAAGTGAAATACCAGGATGATTGAAGTTGTAGTCCTGAGCACTTGCAGATTCTTCAGCAGTTAAGCCACGGTAAAATGAAACCTAAGAAATTAATGGTCATACTGAAAATACTGACGAAACTGAACTAACTAACGAAAATACTGACGAAACAGAACTAAAATACTGAAAATACTGTAAAATGATGACTAGGACTTACAGGGCTGCGCAAAATTGTGGCCATGTTCAATTCAATGGGTCAAGAGGGGGTGAATAAGCATTTTCATCAACCTAGAATTGCACTTTCATCAACAAATCTTCTGCTCTAGAAAACCTAGGAGGTTAATTTCTGATCCGCTAGCATTCCACGGCATAGTGTCTGGCAGTAAGAATTTTGGCCTTGCCCGTGGGCGGGGGGATTTCTTGGGGATGGTTGCGATGGCGGCGGCGGTCTGGCGGCAGGTGGGAGGAGACGGGGCGACAACGGCGAGGCTTTCTGGGATCTGGGGTAGAGGAGAGGGCAGAGAGGGCGGGGGGAAGCGAAGGCGAGGGAGGGGGTGGGTGGGGGCGGTGGAACCCGGGAGCTAGGTCGGCGTCGGGGTAGTGTCGTGCTCGCCGGAGGTAGCCATGGTGGGAGGAGGCAAGAAAACCTAGGGGGAAGGGGGAGGGGAGGAGAGGGAGGAATCACCTGTGGGATAATGGCCGGCTACCGTAGGAGAACACCGGCGTCGAGGAGGCTGCGGGCGGCGGCGCGTCGAGAAGGCGGCACATCGAGGAGGCTGCGGGGGGCGGCGCGTCGAGGAGGCGGCACATCGAGGAGGCTGCGGGCGGCGACGCGTCGAGGAGGCGACACGTCGAGGAGGCTGCGGGCGGTGGTGCGTCGAGGAGGCGGCGCGTCCAGGAGGGGCGAGGTGGATCTGGCGAGGGAGGGAGAGAGCGAGAGGGAGAGGGGAGCAAGTGGAGTGGGCGGAGGGTTAGCAATGGCGCACCTTTTAGGGGTGCGCCCTAAACATACGTATACCAATGGCGCACCCAACCATGGTGCGCCATTACTATTTTTTTTTGGGATTTTTAGTTGCATGTAATAATTTTTTAGAAAATGACGATCAAATTTGAAAACATTTATGAATGTGGAAAAATATCATCAGATTTCAAAACATTTATGAAAAATATGAATATGAAAACATTTGTGAATATTAAAAAATATCATCAAATTTGTTATTTAAATTTTTTTTGGTTTTTTAGTTGCATCTAATAATTCTTTAGGAAACATTTATGAATATGAAAAAATATCACCAAATTTGAAAAAATATTCATGAATTCAAAAAGTGCCCATGAAATTTAAGCAGGAAAAGGAACACAGAAAAATAAAATACCAGAATAAACATAAATAAAAATTTGTATATCAATGGTGCACCTCCTTCGGGTGCGCCATAAATAACTTGATAGCAATGGCGCACCTTCCCCTGGTGCGCCATTCTAACTTTTTTTATTGGATTTTAGTTGCATCTAATAATTTTTTAGAAAATGACGATCAAATTTGAAAACATTTGTGAATGTGAAAAAATATCATCAGGTTTCAAAACATTTATGAAAAAATATGAATATGAAAACATTTATGAATATGAAAAGATACCATCAAATTTGTTATTTGAACATATTTTTTTGGATTTTTAGTTGCATCTAATAAATTTTTAGAAAACATTTATGAATATGAAAAAATATCATCAAATTTGAAAAAATATTCATGAATTCAAAAAGTGCCCATTTCCATATGTCGAAATACAATCAAGAAATGAAGGCTACAATTTAAATACAATCGATCTTAGCTATCTTTTCACAATCTTCTTGCCCTTCTTTTTCGCAAATGGAGTTCTTCTGTTCAACGGACGTCCTTTAGGTAGGGTGGTCCAGCTTCTTCTTGTGGTGTATGGCACCTCATCGTCGTCGTCATGTTCTTCGGGTTGCCGTACTTGTCGAAGTCTTGTTCATTGGCGACTCCATCCATTCCGATGATCTTCCTTTTGCCTCTCCTCACGACAACACGACTGGGCTTTGACGAGTCGGTAATGAAGAAGCATTGGTCCACTTGGGAAGCCAGTAGCCATGGCTCATTTTTTGCGATGAAGTTTGCGCCCGCGGTCTTGGATTTGGCTTTGGGTATAACCATGGTGGTGAAATACCGGTCTTCTTTTAGGACGCTCTTGGCCCATCTGACACGGAACATCGGGACCTTCTCTTCAGCGTACCTCAGCTCCCAGATCTCCTCGATCCTTCCGTAGTATCTGTCCTTGTCGTTACCGGTGTAGGATTCCATTGTTACCCGGAGTTCTGATAACCATCGCTCTTCATGTCCTTGTCCTCGGTGTAGAATTTGTAAGCATTGATATCGTACGCCTCATAGGTCATCAGGTTGTGCTCGGTGCCCTGTGACAAGGCAAATATGAGTTTTTCTTCCGCGGAAGAATCCTCATGTAAAGGGTACGACAGAAGCTTCTCCTTGAACCAACGCGTGAAACATGAGTTGTGCTCTTTGATTATATCTCCGTCCATCCTATGTTGGCCTCGGTCATTGTATGTCTTCTCAATAAAGGTTTTGTGCTCTTCCACCCAAGGATCGACCACTTCTATGTGTTGTCGCGCGATTAGGTTTGCTCTTTCAATGTCGGCGAGTCGACCCTCGAAGTCTACATGCATTTCACGGAGACCATCGCAGTGACCCCATCCAGCGAGCCTGCCGAGGTGCCTGTTGACGGGCAGACCAACGGGGTTCTCGATGCCTAGATAATTCGTGCAGTAGGAGATGCACTCTTTGGTCAGAAATCCCCTGGCTATGCTTCCCTCTGGATGTGACATGTTGCGAACGTATCCTTTGATGACACCATTCATCCTTTCGAATGGCATCATGCCGTGCAAGAACGTCGGCCCGAGTTGGATGATATCCTCCACGATATGGACCAGCAGATGCACCATAACATCGAAGAATGCGGGCGGGAAGTACATCTCAAGCTCGCATAGTATCACCACGATCTCTTCCTCAGTAGCTTCGAGTTGCCTCACGCCAACCGACTTCGAGAGATGACGCGAAAAAGTTGCATAGGCCAAATAGCGTTTCATGGACGTGCGCGTCCATGATCCCACGGATTGCAACTAGAAGTATCTGCGTCATCAAGACGTGATCGTCGTGGAGACTTCATCCCGCTGAACTTCGCTTCACTGAGTCTAGGTATCTCGCTTATCTTCCTCACAGAATCAGAAGGAAGTTTTACTCCTACGAGGCAGGTGAAAAACCGCTTGATCTCCTCCGGACTTAGAGTGAAGCACGCGGGAGGGTAGTCATTTCCGGTCTTCTTGGCCTTTTTGCCTTTGCGATGACTTTCCATGTCCTTCTTCGCCTCATCATCATCATCATTAGCGTGAAGCTCCTCCCTGATGCCCATTGATTTGAAGTCTGCCCTTCCTTTCGGCCCATCTTTGGTCCTCTCTGACATGTTGAGCAGGGTACCAAGGAGACTCTCGCACATTTTCTTGGTGATATGCATGACATCAAGGCTATGAAGCACACGGAGGATCTTCCAGTACGGCAAGTCCCAGAAAACAGACCTCGTTTTCCATACCTTCAGCAGGGGCTCTGGCGCCTTTCGCTTCTTTCCCGGCTCTGGAGCATTTTGCTTCTTTCCCGGCAGTGGGCAATCTTTCCAATTTTTCAACGACTCATCTATTTCCTCGCTGCTCCTCGTACACGGGCGTCTTCGGGGTTCGGTTTCACCATCGAACAGATCCTTGTGTTTTCTCCATGAGTCATCGTCGTGAAGCCACCTTCGATGTCCCATGAACACGGTTTTCAAAGACCAGGGATCTCTATCTAGCTGGCGATACATTGTGTCATCCATGCACCTGATGCATCCAGAAAATCCGTGGACCACCTGCCCCGCGACATATCCATAACCGAGATAGTCGTGCACCGTCGTGAGCAATGCGGCTCTCATAGGGAAATATTCTTTCTCTGCGGCATCTCACGTATTGGCTGGTGTTTTCCACAGCGTGTCTAGCTGTCGGGGAAGCTGATCGTGGCCCACGAACACCTATGGGACCTGGGTCCCTTGTGGTTCGGAAGGGGGCGGAGATTGCACAAAGAGCGGATCGAGGCGATGCACACGAGCAGATTTACCCAGCTTCGGAGCTCTCCGGAGAGATAATACTCCTACTGCTGCTTTGTGGATTATCTTGTGTTCTTGCTAGGGAGCAATGGGAGCTACAAAACCTAGCCTGAGTGTGGTCTCGTATGAGTAGAATGAACTAAGCCGGAGCCGAACCGAACCCTTTCTACGTTGCACTTGGGCCTCCTTTTATAGGCACAAGGGGTCACCACATGTGGCAGTAGACAAGGGTAAGATAGTAAAAACAGAGGTTGGTACACCGCTTTGTATAGTGTACAGTGATCTATACCTAACTCTGACGGCAAGGGACAAGAGTCATAAATGCCCGTCTCAGTCGCCTGAACAGTGTAACAGGGACCGTCAAGTGGGCCTCCGCTTGCCACGATGGTAGCTTGTCAGCGCCGCTTATCGCTGCTCCCCGCTGGCTGCACAGCCCGTCGACACGCGTGCTTGGGAGAGCCCGTGGTGACACGCTACGGATGAGCTGGAGCGGAGATGAAGAGAGGTCCTTGTCGTGGCGAGCACCTTGCCGCGCAAGGTTCTTGTCGCGCCGGAGCTTATCGCCACCAAGTTTTCCGCAAGCTCCTCTTGCCGGGCCTTGTTTCTTCGTGCCTCGAGTGGCCTTCCCGACAAGCTCCTCTTGCCGGGGCCTTGATTACTTAGTTCTTGAATGGCTCCAAAGGAGCCGCTGAGGATCTTGGCGATCATCAGGCCAGCCCTGCCGCGGGGTGCTGCAACTGCCCGTGCACGAGTTCGGGGTGCTAGGGGTACCCCTACTCTAGTACACCGACAGGAGCCCCCGGGCCTGGGCCACACACGGCGCCAAGCTCTGTTGGGCCAGGCCCAAAATAGTTCACGGGCACGCGTGGTCTTGATTACGCCGTTACTCGCCTTGGACCCACCACGCCTCCCACGAACGTCACGCACCGGACGTGGCGTCGTGGGGGAGATTGTGGGGTTTTCTTTAATGGGAAAAATCGGAACACCCATCCCCTCTCCCCTTTATAAGCAGGGGGAACAGGGGCAGGACGCCCACTTGCCCTTGCTGTCACATCAGAAAACCCCCGTCGCTTCCCCCTTTCTTCTCGAGCCCAAAGAGAATGACGCTCCGCCCCCTCCATTGCCACCGGTGCCACTAACGCCGCCGACCTCCTCCACCACCTCTCCCCATGGCTCAAGGCCGACAAGGAGAAGGCGGAATCGGCCGAGGCGCAGCGCTCAAGGGCGCCATGGAAGGAGCGGCCCTCTTCGACTTCGCTGACAGAAGGAGCTGCGGAGCTGTACTATCTCTTCCGGTCGACGGAGACCCGGCGCACTCAAGACACGAGAGTCATCTCCGCCGCTACATCCGAGAAGGTTTCCATCGGGTACCGCTTTTCGCTTTTCCATCTGCGGGCTCGCCCGCCTTTTCTGAATTTTTCTGTGATGTCATGAATACATATGGCCTCCGGCTCCTTGATTTCACCCCCAACGCCGTCCTCACCTTGGCTGCTGCACACCTCTGCGAGAACTTTGTCGGGTCCACCCAAATGTAGCACTCTTCCGCCATTACTTCATGCCCCGCAGAGAGAGAGGAGAGCCGCTTGTCGGGGATTGCATGGGTCTCTAGGATCGGCAAGAAGGAAGCGATTTTGACAGAGAGTTGCGAGCAAGTGGGAGGAGTGGAGAGCTGACCGGTGTTGGATCTTAGAAGAGGAGCCACAACCTTTCACCGCCTGCGCCAAACTCCCATAGTGCGCGATAATGACCGGAGTAACTTGGCGCGGAGGACGACAAGTTGAAGATTGTCGTGACTAGGATCTTATGCCTCCGCAAGCAGGGCTTACCGAGGAGCAGTTGGCGCGGACTTCCTTCGCTGCCGCATTGCACCCTTGCAGGAGAGGAGGAGGCCTGCTTGGGAATTCCAGAACGCGGCGATATCATGAGGCTGCGCCGGTCTAAACTGGAATTTTACTACCCCGAGCTGGACGGCATGCTGCGGGAGTTGTTCAAGCTCGATGCGGATCACCCCGAGTGGTGCATGTTGCCGAGGGGAGTCGTGCCTTGTGCAACAACTCGCCGCTTGACAAAGATCCGCGCGATGATGCTGCCAGCGATTCCCATGGAATCGCTCCAACTTGGCAGGAGCCCGCCGACGACGTCGCTCAGCAGTTCTTCGACAACTTGGTGGAGGTGCCGATCCGCGCCGACGAAAGCAGAGGCGGCTCACCCGCGACACCACCGACGAGATGGCGCGACGCCATTAAGGTTGGAGGAGGCGGCGGAAGCTGCCGCCGCCAGCGGTTTGGGTTCACCGCCGAGGAGGCGGAAACAGCCGAGGCGGCAAGCCTTGCCGACCGAGAAGAGCTTGTCGGTGAGGAGGAACAGGCCGAGCCCGACGCCAATCCGAAGAGCCGGCCGGTGGCGCTTCCCTCCGCCGCCAAGCAGCTTGCCGCAGGAGGAGCCCGCGCCCCGCTTAAGGAGACGCCCGCAAGACCGGAGAAGTGGCGGGCGGCAGACGGCCCAACAGACGCCTGTCGCCCGACGCGCTTCCACCGCTGCAAGCACTGTTGCTGGAGCGCCTCGCCGCCACGTAAACGGGAGCGGGTCTTCGAGTCGCGGCCTCGTGATCCGCCAAGCGCCCGAGGGAGTCTTCTCCACAATTGTCGCGCCGAGCTGACTCGATCTCTCCGCCTCAGCCCGAGGAAGAAGAGGAAGAGTAAGATCTTTTCGCAGCTACTTGCAATCCTCCAATTTATTGCTTTATTTTGTATCTGACCGGCTTCATTACGAACCTTCTCCTTCTTCGTGACACTAGCTCGTGAGGCGCCAAGAGGGCCAAGACTCGGTGGTTGTCGCTCAGATGATTCCCCAATGGCGGCAGGGGCACGTCTGGGACTCCCTTGCCGGACCCGCAAACCTTCGACAGAGCAGCCCCAAGACAGCCCCCAGCGTAAGTGTTTTGGTTTACTCGTGGTTAGGTGTGCTTGGGTGCTTCTCCGCCACCGATATCTGGTTTGTTGAATCATGTAGGAGCAGAGCAGCCACATCAGGAAGCACCGGAGGTCACTCCCGATGTTCTGCTTGCTTCAACTACGCCGCCAAGGGAGAACTCTCCGCCAAGGAGCGCCTCCGGCAAGGGAGGCCTCTCCGACAAGGGAGCTTCTCGACAAGGGTCAAGGCCGACGACCCTCCGGTTGTGGAGACCGCGGCAACAGATCCCATTGCAGGTAATTTTCTTGTTGGAAAATCTCCCTTGGATTATCTTTTCTTCTGTTCTTCCTTTTCGAACATTTGCTTGACTTGTTCTTTCTTCTTATGACCCTCAGATCCATCTGCCGGAGATCCGATGGAAATTGAGGCTGCCGGCGAGGAGGACGCTCGCGGCGACAATGTCGACGCCGCCAACATGGAGGAGGAGGCTGGCGCTGACGGGCCTACCGGCGAGGAGGCCGCCAAGGCTGCTGGCGTAGAGGCTGGGGAGGAATCTGGTGATCGCACTGACGGCCCTGAGGCCGCAGGAGCGCCAGGCGCTGCACCGACCGCTGATCCTCCCGCCACCGATGCCGCGCCAGGCTCCGAAGAGCCCCAGCCTGGCGCCTATCTGAAGGCCGGCGAGGGTGTCTTTATCAAGCTCCCCGGGCATCAAGCTCTGTGGCACCGCCGAGGGGAGACCTTCGACGCTGAACTGCTTGCCTCCGCCGGGCTGTCGCTGGTCGATGTTCCGAGCAGCAGCAGCGGTGAGCTCGAGGAGGAGCAGCTGCTAAGGAGGTTGTTGCCGCTCTACCGCGCCCGACAAGCCAAGCTGGAGTCTGTGGAGGCGCTTGTCGCGAGGGCGGCAACTGACTTGGAGAAACGCGCGGAAGAGCTCCGACGCGCCAACAAAGAGACTCTCCGGGATATAGCAGAGGCGCGGGAGCAGCTTGCTGAGGAGCGCACGACCTTCATCTTGGAGAAGGGCGAGGTCGAGGAGCAGCAGAAGCTTGCCGGCGAGAAGCTCTCTGCGCGAGAAGGTGAGCTGGCGCAGGGGAAGATCAACCTCGACAGCTATGACGAAGATCTCGCCGTGCGCGAGCAAACGATTGGCAGGCCACTTCAGGAGGCAAAGGATGCGACTGCGGCTGCCGAGGCCGCCAAGAAGGAATTGGAGACGAGGGTGGCTCAGCTGGAGTCCGCCCTCCAGAAGAGCGCCGAGGAGGTCACTGGGTTGAAGCGCGACCGTGAGAAGGACGCCTACACCCTCAGTGAGTTCCAGGGGTGCCTCGCTGAGAAGATCAAGGAGATCGACGCCGCCAAGGACTCCAAGGCGGATCTGGAGCTGAAACTGACCACCTTGACGGAGACGTTGGAAGGCGCCAAGGAGCGGGAAGTGGGCCTGCTGGAGAAGATCAAGGCCAACGAGGAACTGCTGCCGAATGCTGTGATCGCCTGAATAATCTCGAGAGACAGATAATGCATCGGATGTAAGGTCTTGTGGACACCGCCGCCGCATCCATAATGAGCCGATGGAGCTGGGATGGTGGATCTTGGGTACTCCACCGACGAGAACCTCCAACCCAGCGCCAAGCTCAGCCTGTTCTTCAAAGGCGTGCCGACGGGTCTCCAGCTGCCCGGAGGAAATCCCAAAGCAGCCTGGCGGAGGAGTCGCGCCAAGTTTGCGCCGGGCTCTCTGAAGGTGCCGATGAAGGTGGCCTTCCGCAACCCAAAGCGCCGATTTCACCAAAGTCCTCAAGTCCCCGCCTCCATCTGCTGACGTTGAAGCGCTCAAAACCCTTGTCGCACTCCATTGTGGACAGGGTGAGCGGAGTCAAGAGGTTCGATGGCGATCGCGTGGACTAGGTCGCCAAGCTTATCTTTCTCTTGTCGCAGAGATCATGTTTAGGCGAAAAATCTATTAGATCAGCGACAAGTCATTATGTAATATACACTATCTTAGGCAATCGAATGCAATGTTATTTCCTTTACTTGATTTTTTCCCTTGTATGTTTATGCCCTACGCTTTTAGGGGACTTGTCGGTGCGAACACCTTTGTCATGAAAGCGCTGAGTGCGGAACTTCAGCAGCCTCGTTGGCGATGCCGCCCCGACAAGCAACCTTGTCGCTACTAGTTGCAGCACACTTAAGTTGTTGAGCGGACTCAAACAAAGTAAGGCGCTAAGCTAGTCGTGAGTCGGTTCCTCCGCGCACAGGTTTTCCATACAAAGTACTATCGCTCGAGGAAGATAACTTAAAATTTAAAACTGGTCGCTTAAACTTAGCAACTTAGCTTCTCTCGTTGTCCATTTCCGGCAAGGCGATAGTCCTCGAGCGACGCCATGCCCACGCCATTATCTTCTCCTCCCCGGTTAACTTGTGGGTGGATGAACCTTCTTCTTGTTTGAGAAGAAAGAAGAGAAAATAAAGTTATGGAGCCTAGTGGCTCGTTATCGCCATCGGTGTGGATGCTGCACAAAATGTTAGATAACACATGCATATAAGATTATGAAAGCATGTAATGACATGTTGTACGCAACACATAGGCTTTATCGATCCGCTGGGTCCGCGCTCGCTCTGCATAAAGGATTACATGCAACAGCCGCAAGACTTGTGGTATAATGGTGGTTGCCGGAACGGTCCCGAATCGCGCTTTATGGGTAAAACTTGCGAAGATGCTCTATATTCCAGGAATTGCTCACCGAACGCCATCTTCGGTCTCAAAGCGGACAGCGCCGGGCCTAGTGACTCGTTTCACCCGATAAGGGCCTTCCCACTTCAAGGCCAACTTGTTGGAATTCTTGGCGGACTGAACGCGGCCAAGAACAAGGTCGCCTTCCTCGAAGCTTCGGCGTTAACTTTGCGGCTATGGTAGCGACGCAAAGCTTGTCGATAACGAGCAGCTCGAAAGCAGCTCAAGACGATCTTCCTCGAGGAGCAGCGTCATCTTGTCGCAGCTGCTCTTGCTCAAGCTCATCATAAGCTTAGTACTCGAGGTGACCCAGATACGAAGTTCCGTGGGGAGAACTGCCTCTGCTCCATAGACTAGAGCGAAGGTGTCCGCCGTGGCTCGATTTGGCGCCGCCCCGATCGACCAAAGAACCACCGCAGCTCCTCGATCCAGTTTCTTCCGACTTGCGCAGCCTCGTCGAAAGTTCTGGTCTTGAGTCCCCGCAGCACTTCAATGTTTGTTTCTTCGCTTGACCATTGCTTCTCGGTGAGCAACAGAATAATGCAGATCTTGGCGCCAAGATCTTGGGCGATCGCATGAAGGTGCGGCTCGTGAACTGTGTGCTGTTGTCGGTGATGATCCGTTAGGAATCCCAAAACGGCAAACAATTGACCAAGAACTTGATCGCCGATCGTGCTGTCACCTTTCTCACTGGTTCCACTTCCGCCACTTTGTGAACTTGTCGATTGCAACGCATAAGTACTCAAAGCCCCGACAGCTCGGGAAGGGGCCGAGGATGTCGAGCCCCTGCATCAAAAAGGGCCAGGATAAAGGGATCGTCTGGAGAGCTTGAGCTGGTTGGTGTATCTGCTTGGAATGGAACTGCACGCTTCACACTTTGTTACTTGTGCAGCTTGCATCCCGGAGGGCTTCGCCGAAGAAACCTTGCCGGAAAGCTTTGCCAGTTAGTGTTTTGCGCCAATGTGGTGACCACATATGCCTCCATGTATCTCTACCAACAGCTTCGTCCATCTTCCCGCAAATACACTTCAATTTCACACCGCTGAGTCTTCTTCTATACAGTGATGTTGTCAACAAACTGGTACATACTTGACTGCCGGGCTACTTTTTCCGCTTCTTCTTGCTCTTCGGAAGTTCTCCGTCTCAAGAAAATGAACGATTTGCTGCGCCCATGCCGGAGCCTCGTGGCTCGACAACAAGGACTAAAGGCTCGCTCTACCATCAAGGGAACATTAGCTTCCACGGCAAGAACCCGCGGTTCGCCAGAGTTGATGATCCCCGCAAGCTTGCCGGAGCAAAGCTTGTCGGGAGCGCCTCGCTTCAACGAAACAAACCACAGGGTTTGTCGGAGCAGCATCGCTCCTCGCTGATGTTTGCATTGATTTTAGGGACCTTCTTGGTGGCGGCTCCAGGAGCTCTCGCCGAAAGTAGTCGCCGGAAACCAATTTTTCTTCTTGCTCTGTCCGTTGATGGTGTTACGGTTATTGAGTCAGCTTGAGCACAAAATTCCTGGTTCCATTGTGTAACTTAAGTGCGGCACATTTGGAGAGGCCATCAACTATATCATTCTCGAGCTCTTGGAACATGTTCCATTTGCAGGCCTTCAAAGTGCTCTTCTAGCTTCCTCACTTCATCGACGTAGGCTTCCATCAACGGACTCTGATAATCCTTATTTACTTGGCGGACGACAAGTTGCGAGTCCCCCCTGACAATGAGCTTCTTGACCCCAAGGTCTACCACAATCCTTAGACCGGCAAGCAAACCTTCATACTTTGCAGTATTGTTCGTTGCTTGTTCCTTGGGAAAGTGCATCTGGACTATGTATTTGAGGTGCTCTCCGTGGGTGCGATAAGCAGCACGCCGCACCGGTGCCTTGCAGCAGAAGGCACCATCAAAGTACATCAGCCACTCTTTATTTCCTCCTTGACGGGATGCTCGCTCTCGAATTTCTTCATCTTGTGTTGGCCCACTCTGCTATGAATTCTGCCAATGCTCGCTTTGAATAGTTGAAGTGCTTTCAAACTTGAGACCAAAGCTTGACAATTCCAAAGGCCCACTCGACAATTCTGCCCCTGCTTCGGATTTTGCAAAATCCTCTTCAGCCGAAAGCGAGTGACAACTGTTATCTCGTGTGCTTGAAGTAATGGCGAGCTTTCGAGGCCATGAGGAGGCCGAAAAGCAACTTCGCACACCGTAGTACCTTGACCTAGCCCCCGCAGAAGGGAACTGACAAAGTAGACCGGGCGCTGCACCATCCTTTTTTGCATCTTGTCGCAACCCTGCGCTGATCCGTCCTTGTCGGGACCAGAGCTTGACGGCGAAGCCCCTTGCTTGTCGCTGGATGCACCCGCCTCGGTTGTCGGCTCATCATCCGCCTCCCTCTCCGCTACTAACGCAGCACTAACCACTTGATTGGTTGCCGCTATATACAGCAGCAACTTCTCTTGTGGCCTAGGTGCGACAAGTATTGGAGTGGAGGACAGGTATCTCTTCAAGTCCTGCAGCGCAGCCTCCGCTTCGAGTCCATTTCATTGACCTGCCTTTTTCAAAATCTTGAAAATGGCAGGCGTGCTCAGCAGACTTAGAAATAAACCTCATCGAGAGCAGCCACGCAACCGCAAGCCTTCCGACATGCTTGACGCGCTTTGGTGCTTCAATCTGCTCAATGGCCTTGATCTTGTCGGGATTGGCTTCGATTCCCGCGAGATACAAAGAACCCGAGAAGCTTGCGGAAGGGACTCCAAACACGCACTTTCGGGTTGGGCTTAAGGTTGATCTTACGCAGATTTGCAAATGTCTCATCCAAATCCTGAATCGAGTTGCTTTGTCCTTGCTCTTGACCACTATGTCATCCATGTAGGCTTCTACATTTCGTGTATCCGTGGCTCAAAGGCATCATGGACTACTCTTGCAAAGGTTGAACCAGCATTCTTTAAACCGAAAGGCATCCGTATGAAGCAAAGACGCGCTACATGGTGTAATGAAAGCGTTTTCTTCATCCTCTTCTCGCCATGAAGATCTGATGATATCCTGAATATGCATCAAGAAATGAAAGCAGATCACATCCAGCCGTGGAGTCAACAATCTGGTCGATACGTGGCAAGGGAAATGGGTCTTTGGGACAAGCTTTATTAACATCTGTAAAGTCAATACAAAGTCTCCATTTCCCATTTGCCTTACGCATAACCACCGGATTGGCCAACCACGGGATGGAGGACTCCTTTGACCAGGTCTCGCTGCTTCCAACTTCTTGATTTCTTCGCTATGAAGAATTCTTGGCGCCACACCGCTTGTTTCCTAACTTTTTCTTGACGGGCGCAAGGTGAGGACAGACAGCCTAGGTGGTGCTCAATTACTTTCCGGGAACACCGGGGATGTCAGATGGTTGCCATGCAAACAGATCAACATTCGCCCGCAGGAAAGCAACGAGCTCGCCTTCCTATTTAGGGTCAAGCATGGCACTGATGGTGAAAGTACCACCAGTGCCGTCCTCCTTGGCGGGCACCTTCTTGGTCTTCGACGGAGCTGCCACATCTTCTTGCACTTGCCGGTGGAGCTCGATGGTGCGTCGTCGACGGTAGCGCAGCACTCCGAAGAGGTGCGCTTGCCGGAGTGGGCATCAGAACTCTTGCCGGACTTGGTGGTCTTGTTCTTCCCCCCGGGAGCTTCAGCGGCAAGTGGTTTGCTATCTGTCGCGGCTGCTACATCCCGGTAAATCTTGTCGGCGCAGATAAGCGCATCCTTCTTGTCGCCATGGACAGAAATGACACTTATCGGGCGGGGCATCTTGAGTAAGTTGTAAGCATGATGAGAGTCGGCCATGAACTTGGCGAGTGCTGGACGGCCAAGTATGCCATTGTAGGGCAATGGAAAATCGGCAACGTCAAACGTGACCCTCTCAGTTCTGAAGTTGAGCTCGCTGCCAAATGTTACCGGCAACGTGATCTTCCCTTTGGGCTTGCTCCTTCCTGGATTGATTCCTTGGAAAGTACCAGTCTCTTCGAGCTCGCTGTCAGGGATTTGAAGCTTCTGGAGTACTGCAGAGGAGATCAGGTTCAGGCCGGCCCCGCCGTCAACCAACATCTTTGTGACCTTGAGGTTGCGGATGGTTGGTGAGACCAACATCGGCAAGCACCCGACCGCAGTTATGCGATCAGGGTGATCCTCAATGTCAAAGATGATGGGCGTGTTGGACCACTTCAGAGGTTTGCGCGACTCTACGGATGGTTCTACTACATTAACCTCGCGCATCCATTGCTTGAGTTGGCGGTGCGAGGTATGCAGAGAAGCTCCACCGTCAATGCAAAGAACCTCCGTTGCCTTCTGAAACTCCTTCTCATCAGCTTCATCGTCTTCCATGTCTTCGCCATCTTCATCTTCGTCTTCTTCTTTGTCGCGGCCGCGGGGAGGTCTGTCTCCTTGCCGCTGCTTGGCCTTGCTGCCGCGCCCTCCCCGACCGGGTCTCTTCTTACTTGTTGCACCTGCACCTTCCTCGGCCTTCTCCTTGTCTCGCCGTCAGATTCAGCTCTCTCAGAGCTCAACAAGCTGCTTGACTTTCTTGCAGCTTTGGAGATCGTGGCCCTTGGTGCGGTGGATCTTACAGTACTGCTTGTTGGAGCTGTCAGGCTTGTCGGCGGCCGCCACAGCTTGGCGGTCGGCGTCAGCGGCAACCTCCTTGCCGGAGCCGCTAGCCTTAGCCTTGCCGGTGCCACCTCCGCTGCCGGACTGCTCGACAACTAGTACTTGGTTTTTCTTCTTTATGTTGTTTCGCCGACGGCTCTTCCTTGCCGGGCGGTCTCCTCACCGCCGACTCGCTCCCACATTCTCTCCGGGAGTCTTCTTCCTTCTTCAGCGCAGGCACACTTGTCGGCCAGTATGAGCTTCTCACGACGTCTTTCACTTTGCACATCGCCATCTCCTCCTCATCCCGCGGTTTCGCACATTCTCGATGAAATGCACCGATCACCGCGCAGGTGGACATCTGGGATGTTGTAGTGCACTCGATGAATCTCTGGATGAACTTGCGCAGGACTCTCCTCCTTCGGGCAAGGAGGTGAAGGTCACTCTCCGGCCATGAGGCTTGTGGTCACCGTGAAGGCGCCGACAAACCGGTGGCACAAATCTGCCCAAGAAGAAATAGAGCTGTCCGCAAGTGCATGAGCAAAGACCGACGCTTGGCTTGAGCACCGAGGGAAATAGTTGGCGAGGATCTTGTCGCTCGCCCCCGCAGCCTGCACCGCGATGGTGTAGATGCCGAGGAACTCCGATGGGTGTGTCCTCGCCATCATACTTCTCCGCACATCCGCTTGAAGTTTTTCTTGTCGGGCCACCGGACTTGCCGCAGCTCACGAAAGTGAACGCAGGGCAACCTATCACAGACGGCAAGTCGCCTGGTTCTTCGGGCGCATGCATATCGATAGTGGGCCCGGCGCGCTGGTCGGATTGATGACGACTTTCTTCAGCGCCGATACGGGTTCGAAGCGCCTTCTTCTTGCTGTTCTCGAAGAACTTGGCGCTGGTCGCGACGAGCTCATGGATCCGACGACGCCGTGGAGTCGCTGCCGAGGTGGATCCGCGAGTCGGCGATCTTGGCCTTCGGGAAGGGGAGTGCACCGTGGCTGCACCTCGCAAGTCTCTGCCGCCGCGGCTCGTGCTCGGTCGCTTTGTCGTGGCTGCGAGGCGCTTGGTTTCGCGGACGCCGCCGCTGGCAAAGCCGGCGAGGCTCGATCGTGGCCCTCCATTCGCCGATTTTGTCGGCCGCTGGAGGGTAGTCTAGAAGTAGCTGGGCTCGCCAAGGCTTTTGCTGGTGTGGTGGTGGCAACGGCGACGAAGCGAGGAACGGATGTGCTCGACTCCTCACCAAGTTAGAGGAGCAGCATCCCGCCCTAGCGACCGTACTCCACTCGTACCGGCATGCTGGTGTGCATGCGGGTCTCAAGGGCCTCTGGATCCTCCAGCTTGGCCTTGATCCAACGAGCGTATGGTGCCGTGAGCATCATGACGCTGTCGGTCCCGCGCCCCCTGAGAAGGACGCGGTGCGGACTCGGACGCCGACGCCTGCGCTGCCTTGTCCTTGGACCTGGCGGCGTTGTGGGCTCTCTCGACGACGCCCGTTCCTCCGCCAGCGTTGCCCCCACCATCTGACAGCTCTGGTGGTGGTGGGTTCGACGCGGACGGCTCTGCTGCTGCCGAAGACTTCTTCTTCGGCGCCATGTTGATGCAGATGATGATGAAGTTGCTCGTGTGACCGCTGGATCAGGTTCACACAGCCTCGACGCCCCCTACCTGGCGCGCCAAAGATGTCGGGGAAGCTGATCGTGGCCCACAAACACCTACGGGACCTGGGTCCCTTGTGGTTCGGAGGGGAGCGGAGATTGCACAAAGAGCGGATCGAGGCAATGCACACGAACAGATTCACCCAGCTTCGGAGCTCTCCGGAGAGATAATACTCCTACTGCTGCTTTGTGGATTATCTTGTGTTCTTGCTAGGGAGCAATGGGAGCTACAAAATCTAGCCTGAGTGTGGTCTCGTATGAATAGAATGAACTAAGCTGGAGCCGAACCGAACCCTTTCTACGTTGCACTTGGGCCTCCTTTTATAGGCACAAGGGGTCACCACATGTGGCAAGTAGACAAGGGTAAGATAGTAAAACAGAGGTTGGTACACCGCTTTGTACAAAGGTACAGTGATCTATACCTAACTCGACGGCAAGGGACAAGAGTCATAAATGCCCGCCTCGATCGCTCGAATAGTGTAACAGGACCGCCAAGTGGGCCTCCGCTGCCACGATGGTAGCTTGTCGCCGCTATCGCTGCTCCTCGCTGGCTGCACAGCCCGTCGACACGCGTGCTTGGGAGAGCCCCATGGTGACACGTTGGCGGATGAGCTGGAGCGGAGATGAAGAGAGGTCACTTGCCGTGGCGAGCACCTTGCCGCGGCAAGGTTCTTGTCGCGCTCGGGAGCTTATCGCTCACCAAGCCTTTCCGGCAAGCTCCTCTTACCGGGGCCTTGTTTCCTTTGTGCCCTGAGTGGCCTTCCCGACAAGCTCCTCTTGCCAGGCCCTTGATTACTTTGTTCTTGAATGGCTCCAAAGGAGCCGCTGAGGATCTTAGCGATCATTAGGCCATCCCTACCGCGGGGTGCTGCAACTGCCCGTGCACGAGTTCGGGGTGCTAGGGGTACCCCTACTCTAGTACACCGACACTAGCTCCTCTTTAAGCAGCCCTAGATAGAGATTGATGTTGTTCCCTGGTTGTTTCGGCCCTTCAATTAGCATACTCATGTGAATGTACTTCCTCTTCATGCACAACCACAGGGGAAGGTTGTACATCCACACAAACACATGTCAAGTGCTATGTGTGCTTCTCCGCTGCCAAACGGATTGACTCCATCGTGCTCGCACTCAAAGACGATGTTCCTTGGATCGTCCCCAAATTCGGTGTTCGTTCAACGCTACACCGCTCGCATCCTTAGGGTGACTCAAAGATCTTGTCTTTTTATTTATCTCCGGATCATTTCCGTCATCTTCTCGCTTCTTCTCCTCCCTATCAGCGTGCCAATGCAAGAGCTTTGCTAGCTTAGGGTCTGCGAAATACCGCTGCAGACGAGGAGTGATCGGAAAGTACCACACCACTTTTCGAGGAGCTTTCTTCCTCTTCTTGTATCGAGTGACGCCGCACATCGTACACATGGTAGACTCCGCGTGCTCATCCCGATAAATGATGTAATTGTTCATGCACACACGGTATTTTACGTGCGGTAATTCTAGAGGACACGCGATTTTCTTCGCCTCCTCGAAACTGGTCGGGCACTTGTTCCCCTTGGGAAGACGCTCGTGCCAGAATGGCATGTTCTCGTTGAAGCATGAGTCGGTCATTTTGTGTTTTACCTTCATCTCCAGAGCCATGAGCGTTACTTTTAGGCGGGTATCCTCGGGCCTGCATCCTTCATACAATGGAGTAACCGGTTCTATCTCCAGGTTATCCAGCTTGGCTTTCTCTTTGGCAGCAGCTCTTGCGTTATCCGTCTGCTTGAGAAGCAACTCTTGAATATGAGGGTCCTGCACCCAGCCCATCGATGCTCCATCGTCGTCTGCTCCGGCATCCTCATCTTCATGATCATGCCCTTCGTCTGCTCTGACATACTCCTCATCATCATGTCCGGCATCTTTTACATGATGACTATGTACTGCATCTACTTCGTGATCATGTCCTGGAGATTCTTTGTCTTCTCGCCCGCCCTCGCCGCGGTTGTCTTGCTGCCCTTCCTCATTTCATGCCTGACCCCCATGGACGACTTCATAATCATCTTCATCACCTTGCCACGGATAGCCATCCATGAAACCACGCAAGAGCAGGTGGTCCCGCACCTGTACGGAATCCGGGTCCATCAGGCTCTTCAGCTTGCATCTTCGACACGGACATCTTATCTCCGCCTCGCTCTTTTGAAGCATCTCGCCTTCAGGAGCTCAAAAACCTATTCACGATGCCTTCGGTCATCGTGCGGACCATGGTCGCCTGTGGGGTAGAGCAAAACGATATTTTAGAACCAAAATTTTTTTGGCATGACTTTGCCTAAAAATAGGACAAAAAAGAATGCATAGTGCCAAATTCTCGCCAAAACGGAAATGAATCAACATTCCGGCAAAATATTGGTAACTATCGCATTTCAAATACTGGTACCTGCAAACACAAACATATGCAACACCACAAACATATGCAACACCACAAAATATGCAACACCACAAACATACGTAGATCTAGGCCATAAAAAGTGCATGTGCACGTTGTTGGAGGGAGAAAAAAGTAGATCTACAACATAAAGAGAGCTTTCCCCTTACTTACCTATCAAAAAAAGGTAACTTAACCACTTAATTTGGGTGAATCTATGGTGCAAATTAGGTGAGGAGGAGGAGGCAGCGAGACAAGCTTGGAGGAGGAGGTGGAGAGAATGAAGTGGGGAAAGTGAGTGTGGTAGGTGGCTGTCTAAAATATCTAGCTGCTCTCAGGTTACTAATGGCGCACCACCTAAAAATGCGCCATTAGTAACCCTGGTTACTAATGGCACTTGTTATGTGGTGCGCAATTACTAGTTTTGCAAAAAAAATAAAAAAAAATTGTTAGTAGTGGCGCACCATGGTTGTGGTGCGCCATTACTAGTTTCAACTAGTAATGGCGCACTATACACTGGTGCGCCATTACTAGTTTTGAAAAAAAAGTAAAAAAATTGTTAGTAGTGGTGCACTGAGTGTGTGGTGCGCCATTACTAGTTAAAACTAGTAATGGCGCACTATGCCCTAGTGCGCCATTACTAGTTTTGGAAAAAAAATTGTTAGTAGTGGCGCACCATGGGTGTGGTGCGCCATTAGTGATATGGACACTAATAGCGCACCTACACATGGTGCGCTGCTGCTATATAGCAGTGGCGCACCACATATGCGGTGCGCCATTAATGTCCATATTAGCTATAGCCCTTTTCCTAGTAGTGTGTCATAGTTACACCTTTCACACACGAGCGTATACATAAAACTGTGTGGGATTTACATACGAACGGAAACGTTTTCCCTGGATTGACTGTGTGGGATGTACATAAGAATGGAAACGTATTCCTTGGATTGACTGTGTGTGATATACATACGAACGGAAATGTTTTTCTGGGATTCACCGTGTGGGATGTACATACCTACGGAAATGTTTTTCTCGGATTACCGTGTGAGATGTACATACCTACGGAAATGATTGGATTTCAATGCCTCGCCCGATCGCACACGGCCCCAGCCTGTGTCCCAGGAGGGCCTAGCCCCGACGATTTCTGGGTCATGTGGAAAGGACCCCTATCACCCACACTCACTTGGCGACGGTTCCAAATGCCGTCGCGGAAAGGGGTTAAAAACCGTTTGTATAGCACCGCCGCGTACCAGTGTACGGCCCACGGTTCTACTGTTTATCGCATATTAAAACTAAAAATACCTTGCTGTATTTTTTCTTTACTTATTTTCTTTTCTATTTTTGTTCGATCTATCTATCTATCACCATACAATTTAATCTAGCAGGTAATCATCCAGGGATTGACAACCCCTTGTTCGCGTTGGGTTGCAAGGATTTGTTGTTTGTGTGGAGGTGCTACTAACAAGGTGTTGCGTGGTTCTCCTACTGGATCGATAACATTGGTTCTTAACTGAGGGAAATACTTATCTCTATTGTACAACATCATCCTCTCCTCTCCGAGGAAATCCCAATGTAGTTCACAAGTAGCAGCTTCCCAGACTTAAATGTAACTAGGAAATTATGTACTTGTCCATACCCGCCAGTTTTAGCATATATTGCGATCGAATGGCCTATAAAAGACGGTGAATGTTTAGGTACATTGGTGCAAATCCTGCTGGGATAATTTATTAGAATAGTCGTGCACATAGTTTCGGACGAGCTTGAAATTGACCTGTATCTCTAGAATAACTTCAACATTAATAATTAAAATTTAACTAGTCAAAAAAAGTAATAATTAAAAGCTGTCAACATGTTAGTGCCTTGTGGGTTCTCCTCATGGGAGATGCAATGGGGAAGACAAGCAAGTGCTATTTGTGGTAGGTAGGTGAGAGAGTAATTGTGGTCGTGATCCTTACTTCCATATGCTCTATCAAATATTCTGATAGATGCAGGCCATAACATGTCTCTGTAGAATGTTTAATGTTTGCCACCAAATCACTCTACCCCTTCGTTGGAAACATGTTGCATAAACTACTTTTAGGTGTGTGTAATTCTTGCGAGTACAACTGAGTACTCACCTCGCTTAATTTAATCTTTTTCCCTAGAGGGTTGCCATCCAATCGGCAGCTATTCAGGAAGCAGGTTTGTTGATGGATGATGTTAGTTGGTTATCCCCCAAAAAATGGTCTGGGTAGGGATATGGGTTCCTTTGATTTTTCTTAAGACTTCTTAACGCAATATGTACTCTTAACTATCTAAGGTATATTTGCTTCTGTGGATGAGTTGTACCTTGGTCGAGAGAACTAGTTGTATTCATTTGCTAAATTTGACTCCTCGGAGTTGTTGTGAATGTACACCCTTGTTGTTGCAAATTATTTCATTATTTGTGCTATGATACCAACCGTTTCACCACATGGTGGTGCATGAGGAAGTGAGCGTAGAAAACTTGGCTAGTGGAGTGGATGTATAAGCCAGCCACCTAGGTTCAAGTCCTCGCGGGCGCGAATTTGGGTTCTTATTATTTAAAAAAACTCGCTATGGGGGGCTTCCCCCATCGCTTTCCTTTAAAAACATGTGGTGCGTGTTTCAACGTGTTCGTTATGTGAAGGTGGTTCCTTAGGATCGTCAATATGTGTAGGCTAATGGAGATTGCAACATCTGCATAGTGTCGATACAGAGGTGCTACACATGGTTTAGGTGGGGTGGCTCCATGGCAGAAGCAGGGTGGCAGTGGTGTTGTGGTTTTAAAGGAGAGGACTACGATGGATAGGAAAGGGATTCGACATGGAAGGGGAAGGGTCTGAAAAAATGTTAAGGGGTGGGGCTGGGTTGTTGTTGTGGATAGTCCAGATTCCCTACTCCTCCCCTCGATTTGGAATAGGGCTAATGGATTTTGCACAGACTGGGCCGAAATGAGGGAGCCCGCTGTATCGCAAAACCTATGTGGATTGTCCTCTTAGGCCACACGGGTGCGGAATGGGGGAGCCCATTGGAGATGCATCTTCAGCCAAATCATGTCTTCCTGACCTTCAACCATTGAGACAGAGAAGAGACTAAGTAAGAGGAGACCAAACTTGTCCTTCTTTTACGGGCGTCTCCCTGAAAGTGCAATTGTCTCTCCTAGTTATGTAGTTGTGTGGTTAGGAAGACTTGTTGTGATGAGTATTGAGAGGGGAACCATGCAAGGCACAAGCCCTTGCTGGTTCAAATCTTTTGAAGAAGGACACAACCATTTCCAAAAACTTACTCGCTGGTTTTGCCAGGATTTTCTGTTGTTGTTTTCTAAGGAGGACGAAATTATCACTTTATAGTAGCAGGGATATTAGGTATTATATCATCATAAATGGATGACACGTATATTTCGATAAAAGGCATACTTTATTGACACAAAATGTCACATCAATCGAATCAAGATATGGAGCTCACACTCTGTCTCTGCAAAATTTGTATTCACATATCGAACACCAACACATGCACACTAAGTAGCACAATGGCCAAAAGCAAAGCCATACGTGACCAAAGATGGTAGGAAATAAATTATATGCATCTTAAAATAAACTTTATCTCAAATTAATGGAATAATAAACTCCCTCCAATATTCTTAGTTTGGAACAAACTCAGAAGTTTTATATAAAAGTAGTAAGTGGGCACCCCTGCTACCCTTGTAAAGAATAAAACTGATAAGCAAAAAGAGGTGGTGCCTATTAACTACCGTCCATAAACTTAGATGAAAATTTCTCACATTAAAAGCAATCATGTACTCCTCTCACACAATGAATGTATGCTTTAAATATCTTAGATATGTTAGTTCACCTAGCTAGGCAAACAATCTCAAAAATGTGTGTTTGATGGTTGCTGGGGTGCCGATCCTGTCGACCGTCGATCCAAGAGCTCCCTAGCAAGGGCTTGCAAGTCATCGCCATTGGAGTTGGTGTTGCCTCTACCGCTGGAGCCTTCCCCCGACTGGCCATATGGTTGTTGGTGTTGCTGCTGGAAGGCCCACTGCATCGACGGGTCAAACAACGAAGATAGTTCGACGGTGTTTGGGACATTGGACAATGACGCCAGTTCAGAAATGGAGAACTCGGTGGTCATGGGCATGTACGAAGGGGACGGAAAAGGAGGCGGTGAAGGCTGTTGCAGTGTCGTGAGGTGAACCTGTAGGGAGGCGACTTCAGCCTGGAGGTTCGCTACCTGGAGGAGATCGATCAATATATCAATCATGACAAAACCATGAAAGAGCAATATGATCAGATCATTGAAATGGATACAAACTTCACATGGCATCTTCCTACGTAACAACATAATATGATAAAATTAAGCAACAAATAGTTTAATGAAATGCGCAAAAACCGTGTTGCGAAAAATTAATGTATCCAATAAAAGAGTTTGGTGGGTGGGTATCTATCTACCACTTCAAGATTTGCGTTAGCATAGACTTATTTCACACATGTTAGGATGTGAGGATTAGGGCCTATGTCCCTTGTTGGTTTGTAAAAAAGGAACATACCAACTAGGAGTATGGTGATTTAACACATGCATGTACCAAGAAACTATCATGCATGAAGAACAAAAATAAATGAAGAAAATAATGGTAGATGAGAGTATTAATGGTGGTACGATGTGGATGTGCAACAAATTATACAAAGTTCCTTCTACATTGACTCCTTTAATTTGCTTGACTTGCTGGTTTTTCGTGTTACAAATGGAGGCCCATTCCCTACCTTGGAAGAAGGCACAAACAACTCCAATAGGCAAAATCAGCACTAAAATAGTATCACATCAAAGTGCACTTTCCAAAGAACAGATTCAATATCTGCCGATCATTATCTTGCAATTATATGACAAAGAGAGATCGATAGTATACATAGTATTCAGGGTGTTCATACACATACCCGTTGTTGGAGGGCGAAGATGTCGCCGACACAGCCGTAGATAGGGTCACGGAGGCGCGCCTTTGCCTCATAACATACAGTGATGGCGGCATCAAAGCGCTTGTGGGGAGGGGCTTGATTAAGGATCTTGGAAACATTGCTGGCACCGAACACCTTGTGCACCGCGGTGAAGTGCTCCACCCCTTGCTCTGAGCCGAAATAAGGTGCAAAGATGCAATCATCTGCGCACTTGCGTCGCAGGAACTTGCATGCCCCGCACGGCCCTCCACTACTACCACCTGGCCTGCCGCCAACTCTGATGCCTGCACTAGTCGATGACCCACTCATTCTCGAATGGAATGGTACCTAGCTCCTCAGTTTCTAGACTATCCTAGCTTCTCGAACTTTGAGAGGCTTAAAATGTCTAGAAGAGAGATGGAAGGGAATTTGTGGGCATTTTTTATGGTATGTAGACACACACAAGAATTGGTTGTGCGAGCAATTAGTTCATACAATCGTAGGAGGGTGGTATGTGTGTGTATATATACTAGTAGTCATTAATAGTTTCCAACTTTGTGTTGCCATTTTTTGGCTATTCCATAAATACTTTAGGCCTATCTTCTTGGGTTTTTGTTATGGATAACGAGCCATGGCAAGGACATAATTACCAAATAAATATAACTCGCCTTAGCCAGCTAGTGATACACTTCTCTTCTTGAAGGTCTAGAATATTTGTGTGAAGCTAACTGACTGCAAGCAAACAAGACCGGATGCACTTAGTGAACTAACACATATTATGGGTTTTCTATGTCTATGTTGGGGTGATATTCATGTTCTTGCATGCCAATAAAGATTTCAAGTAGACTATGTGAGGATGACATCAAGTGGAGATGTTCATCAATCTGAAAAGTGCAAGTTCAAGATGAGCATCCTGAGGTATCATATGCTCGAAGCTTGCGGTCCATATGATAATGTACTGGTATTTGATTAGAGAAGTAGCCCACGATATGAAGCATGCAACGAGATCGTGAAGAAATTAGACGGCCCAAAATGCCTAAAACTGAACGTCTGATGGCTCCAAACGCTACTGGTTTGAGATGTATGGAAAGTTGCATGGTGATATGTCCATTTTGCATCAATAGTTCTTATTATATTTTCCTTTCTATTATCAATATTTTTCATACTATAGCACAATTGCAATGCCCTTTTCCCTTCAATTGCATGAACTACATCGAGAGGGGAATTACCAAAAATACGGAGATTATAAACAAAGTAATGGCAATGAAGAAAGGAATTTTTCCAAGTTTGATAAATTTCCAAAAAATTACAGAAAATCTTTTAGGAGAAAACGTCCATGGAGCCAGAAGATGGGTCCATGGGGTTCCTATTGGGCCCACGCCGACACTGTTGGATTTCGGGTTTCGGCAAAACCCTTGAGGTTCGAACACTGGGGTGCACACAAAGATTTCCCCGTACCTAACCACGCCCTCAACCTCGTCGTGATCTCAAGGCCTAGCTCGATGAACTCGTAACACAAGGGACACAAGATTTATACTGGTTCGAGCCACCATTGTGGTGTAATACCCTACTCCAGTGTGGTGTGGTGGATTTCCTCTTGGGCTGAGGATGAACATTACAAGGGGAAGAACAGCCTCCTGAGGAGAGGTGTTCTTGTGCTTGGTGGTGTGAGGATGATCTAAATCAGTTTGGTTCAGTTTTCCTCTCTACTGAGGTGGCTAGTCCTATTTATAGAGGCACTGGTCCTCTCCCCAAATATTGAGCGGGAAGGGACCAACAACGGCCAATTTGAAAGGGGACAACTAGGACAAGCTATCCTGACTAAAGGTGGTCTTCGCTTGCCAAAGGCTCTGGTGATGACGCTGTCTTGGGCTCCACGGTGACCTCCATCCTGCCGTCCTGCTGGTCTTGGTCTTGTTGCACCGATATGGAAACCTTTGCCTCATGCCTCGATACTCATCGCCTGCGCTTTCCTCCTTAGCACCAAAGAGGAAACGAGGACACTGTGCGCGCTGGCGCCCGCCTGGTCTTGGTCGTCATGGCTGACGTTGTAGGAACCTCGCGAGGTTCGCCTTGCCTTGATCTCTCCGCCCCTCACGAGCCAGCCTGGTGAGGCCGCTGCCGAGGAGGTCTTGTATCATCCGCCTCACGATGCTTGGCCCCTCGCGAGGGTATTGAATATTTGTTGGTGAAGACAGGCCATATTGGCCGCGAGTGGAGCCACGCCGCGGGCCGCAGGTAGGCAAGTCTGGGGATCCCCGTTCCCAGAAAGCCGACAGTAGCCCCCGGGCCCAAGGCGCGCTCGGACTTGGCTTTGAGGCGAAGCCCAAGGGCAAGTGTGGAGCACCGCGGGCCCCAACAACCTGTGGCCTTGGTCGACGCGTGGCGATTGATTGGATGTGGGCGGCCCCGCTTCCCCATGCAGCCTGGAAATCCGCCTGGCTAGGCGGCCACGGCATCCTACACAGTTATTCCCCCATTGCTGGCAATGCACTCCCCAACTTCTTTGCTTCCCCGTACCTCTGCTTCCTCTTCCAATTCGGCTCGAGCTTGTCCTCAGCCAGCTCACCTCCGGCCGTCCAGCCCACCGTTGGCCGATCGCGGGTGCTCAACCAGGAGGCCATGGATAAGGTCTGTCCTGCGCTTTCTACCAGCTTCAACGAATGGGGAGGTACGATGGCCTAGCCTGCGTCCCGAAACTCCGTTGATAGGATGGCCACCGAGGTACAGTTCTTCGTCGACGCCCTGTGGGCTGGCCTGGTTCCTCCCTTCTCCACCTTTTTCGATGTCGCGCTTTCCCATTACCAGATCCATATGATGCACCTTGATCCCCAATCTATCGCCCTTCTCGCCGTCTTCGCCTTTGTGCTGCAAGGCCATGGTGGGCATTGCTCCTTTTATGGCCCTCTTGCGCCATTTCTTCTCGCTGCACCTGACCAACCCCCGGCAGTGCTCGGGGTGCCTGAGCTTCTATGCCATGGCGGCGACAGCCGGTTTAGGGATTGACTTCGATCTCCCGCCGTCTACGAGCAAGTTTAGAAGGCGGTGGGTGTACGTTGATGTTGGGGTACTCAGCCTCCCGCTCTCGCCTCCTTCGTCCCCCGCCATCCCCAGCTCCGGCTGGGGTCACGAGGAGCTCGTGAGCTCCCGTCTCTCTTTCGTATGGTTCCGGCTGAGGAGGCTGAAGGATCTTGGTGTGACTGCGCATAAGGTGATGAAGGAATTCCTCCGGCGCCATATCTCCCCACTCCAGCGCCATTCCCAGCCGATGTGGGCTCTGACCGGCGACCAGGATCACATGAGGCTTCAGGAGTCAGGGCTTCCGGCCGAGGCACGAAGGACGGTGGTCAAAGTCTTTTCCAGTGACCCCTCGCCGGGTGATTTGTCGCGGGGGGGGGGGTTGTTGCTTGTACAACTACTCGAACAGGATGGAGATTGCGGGGCAGATGCTCCCCTTTGATGAATGGGGGCTGCGTCCAGTCGGCCTTGTGGGGCCTCATGAGAATCTCGTCACCGTGGTTCCTCTTCTTGTCACCGGCTCCAAGCTTGTCCCAAGAGTGGACGTAGGGAGGCAAGCACCGCTGGAGGCGGAGGCGCGGGCGCTGAGGTGTCGATGCTGCCTGAGGCTCCCGGGGCATCATCCTCGGGAGTCCGTGAATCTCATCTTGGGGCGGCGGCTAAGGGGGTGACGCAGCTTGCCTCTCATGAGGCCAAGGCTCCTGAGGCCTCGACAGGTCGTTGTGAGGCGGAGCCCGACAGCTCTCTCCAGCCTGGCGCTCCTGATGTCGTCTCCTTGGGCGCTTCGCCAGCCGCGCCCCATGCTGGTCACCACTTACAATGGTTGGGCCGGTTCCACGTGGACTTCGCCGTGCTCCGTAAGAGGAAGGGGTCTCCAAGCTGCAGTAGTGGCACTGTCCGGCCATTGAAACATAGTAAGTACATCGCCATCGACGAGTAAGTACCTTATTTTTGTAATTCCTCGAGTGCTTCTTCCCTTCCTGACGGTGGCTCTCTAGGATCCCTTCCACCAAGGCCGTGGAGTGTCCTGATGAGCAAACCCCTCCCACCTCAACTTCCTCGCTAGCCTTGAGCGCCCCAAGCCGGTGCGCCGCCTCCGGCGCGGGGTCGGCTGGAGAAGCAAGCCTGCCTACGGCTCGCCTCGAGCCCGTGTCCTTGCTATCTCTCCTTCGCGGCCTTGCTTGGAGTGTGGCCGGCGTGCCGAGGGCTCCTCCTCTGGTCATGGACGGCGGCTGGATGGCTTTGATCTTGGGCTCCCCTTCAAGCAGTGGGTCTGCGCCTACCCGTGTCCCTTGCGGGGCCTGGCCAGCGACAAAGGGGGCGCCAATTGTCTGTGTCAAAACCGGCGGATCTCGGGTAGGGGGTCCCGAACTGTGCGTCTAGGATCGATGGTAACAGGAGACGGGGGACACAATGTTTACCCAGGTTCAGGCCCTCTCTATGGAGGTAATACCCTACTTCCTGCTTGATTGATCTTGATGAATATGAGTATAACAAGAGTTGATCTACCACGAGATCGTAATGGCTAAACCCTAGAAGTCTAGCTTGTATGACTATGGTTATGAGTATCGCCGATCCTGACTAAGCCCTCCGGTTTATATAGACACTGGAGGGATCTAGGGTTACATAAGATCGGTTACAAAGAAAGGAAATCTTCATATTTGATCACCAAGCTTTCCTTCCATGCCAAGGAGAGTCCCATCCAGACACGGGTGGAATCTTCGGTCTTCGTATCTTCACAGCTCATCAGTCCAGCCCCTGGCTAACAGGCCAGACGCCTGAGGACCCCTTAGTCCAGGACTCTCTTAGTAGCACCTGAACTAGGCTTCAATGACGAAGTGTCCGGTGTGCAGATTGTCTTTGGCATTGCAAGGCGGGTTCCCTTTCCTGAATAATCCAAGATAGTCTTTGAACACGAAGAATGTATCCGGACCTGTAACACAAGCACCACACATAGCCGCAGAGAGTATAATATTCCACGAGTCTAATCCGCTGACAACTTTTTTGTAATGTGACATCACATCCACCCGGTCATTATTTCGAACCGTTTTCGTCTGTCGTTCCGCATTTCGAGATGCGGTTTCCATTGGCACGTCTTGTCAAAGCAGATATCGTGTCCTCTTATTGCGGGATTCTCATCAATACGGGCGTGGGTAACCCAACCGTGCCGTGTGCACAGCTCTTGGGAATAGGCGAGTTTTAAGGCGAGTGGGGAGGCGCTTGATATTTACTGCCTTTATAAGGGGAAAAGGATTCCCTTTCTTCAGCCACGCCTTCTCTCTCTCTCTGCTCTTCCATTCTCAAGCTCCAGCGCCCAAGTTCTTGCCTTTTCCACCCCAAGAAAGCATTCCACTATGTCCGGATCTGGAGGGAAAGGCAAATGGATGGCCTCCTCCATCAAGGAGAAGGACATCGTCAAGCTTCGAGAGCCCGGGTATCTGGCGAAAGAAATCGCCCACCGGCTTCCAGCCAAGGGGCAAGTCGTCCCCACACCGAAGCCCAGCGAGAGGGCGGTGTTCCTCCCTCATTTTGTTCGTGGGCTTGGGTTTCCACTCCACCCTTTCGTCCGCGGACTGATGTTCTATTACCTGCTAGACTTTCATGATCTAGCTCCAAACTCCTTCCTCAACATCTTGGCATTCATCGTCGTGTGCGAGGCTTTCCTCCGCATCCATCCCCACTTCAGGCTGTGGCTCAAGATCTTCAACGTGAAGCCGAAGGTGGTGGATGGCCAAAACGCGGAGTGCAGAGGAGCCATGGTGAGCAAGATGCCCAACGTCACATGGCCTAAAGGTACGTTTGTGGAGACCGTCAAGGAGTGGCAGAAGTAGTGGTTCTATATCACAGAGCCTCGTGACGCCACTTGGGCCACGGCTCCAGAGTTCAAGTCCGGAGCTCCAATGCGGCTCACCTCCTAGCTAAAGAAGGGCCTAGACTGGTCTTCGTCGGACAAACTGATAGCGCTGCAAATGCGCATCAAGAGCATGGTGGATAAAAACATCAAGCTCGTCAATGTGATCCAGGTGATGCTTGTTCGCCGGATCCTTCCATGCCAGAGTTGAACATGCCCTTTGTGGGAATTTGATTCGGAGAAGCACCAAACTTTGGAGAGGCTCTTCAGAACCACTCACGAAGATGTCTGGAAGTTTCTCTTCAAGTGCACCAAGACGCCGCCGGCCATAGACTCAGACCGTGGGCACAATCTTGCCCACCCCGCCAGTGCGGTAAGTCATTTATGTCTCAAGGTGCATCCTCCTCTTAGTTATTCAGGGAAGATATCTAAAAACTTTACTATTCACTTTTCAGGCATGGACAGAGAAAGCAGAGCGGATTCGATGTCCGGCTCCGATGCCCGAAGAACTAGTCATCCCGCTCCTAGAGAAGATGCTGGTTCCAGCGCCCTACAAGGCGCCGGAGAAGAAGGCCAAGAAAAAGGCCAAGGGGGTCCAAAGTGGCCCCCGCCGTAAGGGAGCTTCGGACATGTCATCTGAAGAAAAATCTCACTCCTCGGCCACCGAAGAAGACGAGGAGGAGGAGGAAGAAATCAACTCCCCCCCTGAGGGGGGAAGGAAGAAGAGGGCGGCCTCTACAAATTTGGAGGCAGAGGCGCCCAAGAGGGGAAAAAGCCCCCTCGCGGATAACTCCGCGTGGGATGTCGACAGCAGTCCGGAGCGCCCCCCCGGGACCAAGCCCCTGGCCGCATCGTAAGTACTAAAAACTTGTGCATGTCCATGTGTCCGGCCTCATGGTATTAATATATTAAATTTTGCTATTACAGTCCGGCCCACGGCAGCTCCCAGCGATCCTCCTCAAGAGGTTCCCTGGATTCAAAGGCGATGGCCAGCGAGTCACCGCCGACCGCTCACTCTCCCATGGTCAAGGGCGACGACGAGGTGGTGTCCCAAAGGACCTTCCCAGGCAAGGGGGAGGTTCAGGAGGCAGTCCGGGTCGCGCACGAGGATGACTCCTCGGCCGCCGGACACATGGGGGAGAAAGCCCCCATGGAGACTGGCGATGGGGGCCATGTCCAGTTCGGCCCCCAGCTGAATACCCTTCCAGAGACCTACACGTCTCTAGAGTCAAGCGGGCAGCCTTCCCCGAAAGGAGGAGGGGTGCCTGTTCCGCCGGTGACCTCTGTCCAACCAGAGGCACCGGATAATCTGCTGGAAGCGTTTCGAGGCGCTTCCATTGTGGATGAGCACCGTATCCTTATGGGTACGGTGATTAAGAAGGATTAGTCCATCAAGAGCGGACTGACCAAAGCCTGCAGCAATATGCTGACCAGCTTTGAGGTAAGCGGCGCGAAAGAAAAAGTACGAATATAGACAGTAGCCCCTGAGACACTGTCCGGTGTTCGGAAAGAGAAAGCCGGACAGAGGATCAATACCCTGCACGAAACTAACTGGATATGTCTTATGTGACTGAGTAGGCGTCGCTGCTGGCCGCGACCTCACATGCTGCCGAAGTCTCCGGACTGAAGTAGAAACTGGAGCGGGCCGAGGACGAGCTCGGCCAAGCGAGGAAGCAGCTGGAAGACCAGCAAGGTATATAATGACTCGCTATATATTTGGAAAGAATAAATGATGTTTTATCAACCGTAATGTCATGATGTGTGTAGGAGCGACGAGCGAGGTCGAGGCCCTAAAAAAGGCCCTGGCCGAAGCCGAGGGGAAAGCTGTCAAGGAGCAAGCTGCTCGTAAGAAGCTCAAGGCCAGGCTTAACGAGGTGCAGCAGGAGCTCCAGGATGCTGTTAGAAAATGCGAGACCTTGGAGGGCGACGTTTCGGCTCGAGACACTGAACTCACCAAGGCTCGCCAAATCGCAGAAGAGACCCGGGTTGAAGCTCAGGGCGCCCTCCAGGAGATCCAGGAGGCCAAGAAGATTGCGGTGGGTAAGGCGTTTAGTATGCAAAGCAAGTATGTGAAGAAGAAGTGCGTCCGACACTGCGGAGTTCTCTAGGGGTGTTTGCGGATCTGCCGCACAGTGCGTCCGACGCTGCGGAGTTCTTCCAGGCCGATGAAGAGAGCTCAATGGAGAAGCTGTTCTGGTCCCAGTACCTTGCACCAGAACATCCAGTGCCCTTCAGCGATCAGCTGAAATAGCTGGTCAAACTGCATAGGACGGCCGAACTGGCCATGAAGGATTTGATAATCCGGCTGTGGCCTGCCGAAGCTATACCCAGCAGCTACTTCGGCCTCGTGAAGCGGCTGGTGAATGCATGTCCTTGGCTGGATGTTTTCACTACAAAAAAATACACTTCCGTGATGATACGTGTTTGTCACGGTAGGTCACGTTTTCTGTCATGCATGTACATCCATGACAATTTTATGACGTAATCAAGATAGTCATACCGTGTTTGTCAGAGAAGTGTTCCATGACATTACCAAAATTATGATCACAGAAGTGTCCACTTCCGTGACGATAAATAGCGTGTCACAGAAGTGCTTTCGCCAAGGGTGACCGACACGTGGCATCCACCGTAACGGAACACCGTTTAGCTATCGGGTCCGGTTTTGGATCCGATAACCCGTTAACAGCCCGGACCAATGGGGATTTTCCATGTGTAAAATTCTGATTGGCTGACGGAAACATGTGTTGATGAGGACATGTACCTAGGGTCACATGCCTGACCTAAATACCCTCCCCAAGGACATCACCCTAGAACCAGAAGCATTTGAAGAAGAATCATCATCCACTCGACCATGAAGCGTTCTACTCGACAAACTTGAAGTCACTCAACCATGGAGATTATCACTTGACCGGCAGAAGATCTAAAGCCACTCCGTACTGCAATGGTCGGTCATTATGTCGTAGCTTTAATGGTCATTATGTCTCTTTATTACTAGCGTTACCAGTAACGCCCTGCCTTAATGTACCTTAAACCCTGTGTAATTGAGGGCCGGAGGGGTCTGGCGAACTCTATATAAGCCAACCCCTCCTCAGTGACAAGGGTTCGCACCCCCTGTAACACACACGTATATAATCAAGTCGGCCGTCTCTGGGCACCGAGACGTAGGGCTGTTAGTTCCTCCGAGAAGGGCCTGAACTCGTAAAACTCGTGCGTACAACTTCTCCATAGCTAAGATCTTGCCTCTACATACCTACCCCCATTCTACTGTCATACTTAGAACCACGACAGTTGGCGCCCACCATGGGGCAGGTGTCTTAGCGACTTACTGGAGAAGTTGCGATTTTTCCGATCCCCATCAGCATGGTTTCTGGCGGTGGATTGGCCGAGGGTCGCGAGATCCATCTCGGCGTGCTCGTGTTCGTTGCCGACGACTCTGCATGGCTCCAAGAGGCTCCACTCGACGTCGAGGCGCTCCCCGTCCGCGGGGCAACACACTTTCGCGCGTGCGTCCGCAGCATCCTCCTGTGGCAGCCGTCGACCCAGTATCGGTCGGCTCCTGTGACGTCTTCACTCCCTGCTGCCCGCCGGCGCAAGCGTTCCGGTCGATCGAGGCTCCAGCTGTGGGTGAGGCACACGGTGGCTCGCCAGTCGGCCACCCCCAAGTCACGGCAATCGAGCCCGACAAAACGCTCTACGGCCTATTCGACGGTTCGCTGAGACTACGTCCGAAAAGCGACATCGCGACATGCCGGGCGGAAGTCTTGATGGTCAACGGACCGCAGTCCCCCGGCTTTCCTCATGACGACGGTGGTGATGGAGGAGGCGATCCGCCACGGTCCACGAGGAGTACCGCCCAGCCCTCTCTTCGCAGCAGAGGGAAGAGCTTCGCCACCAGAACATGGATGCACTTCACACTCCTATCGCTGGGGAAACCCCGAGGTCTGGCCTTGAAGAGGCACGCTAATAACTTGGCTGAGCGCGACTAATCGGAAAACCTCCAGCACGCATTCGACGAGCGTGCTCGGCAGAGGGTTCCTGAGTCCAGTCGACGACAAATTTTTCCGCCTCCCACCAAGGTATATCAAACTCCGATCCAGAATCTCACAGCTGCGGCCCGAATAGCAGAATCGATTCAGCCTTCCCAGTCGGAAGCTGGTAGGGGTTTGATGCAGATCCAAGCTTTGCTCCGGGCAGCGGGGGAGCAGAACACAGTAGTGTCACACTCTCGGAATAGGATTCATAGTAGATCTGTAATGGCAGACACAGTTCAGTCGGCTCACAGCCCAAGATCGCCTCCAAGATGTGAGGGACGTGGAGATCGACAGGATCAGTATAGAAACCGTGAGCAGTATGATCGTCATCGAGCGCCAACACCCCCCCACCCCCCAAGGAGTGGGTCGTACGCGCCTCGGCAACACGATGAGAGACGCCCTCATAGTGGAGGGCAAAGGATTCCAGTCGACCCCCGGGAGCCGGGCTTTGACGCGAGATCCATTCTTGTTCAAGGTCTGGTTGACAGGAACAGGGCACACAGAGATGGCCACGATAGAGATTACCCAACCGGCAACAGAGTGCATGTTTCGGGTCCCGAGTGTTTCAGCAGAGCCATCAGAGCAGCAGTGATTCCTCCCAACTTCAGGTTGGCGACTGGAGTCAGCAAATTCACTGGTGAGTCCAAGCCTGACACTTGGCTTGAGGACTACCCAGTAGCTGTGCAAATTGGTGGTGGCAATGATGAAGTGGCCATGAAGCACCTTCCTCTGATGTTGGAGGGCTCGGCCAGAGCGTGGTTGAATCAGTTAGCACCTGGCAGTATTTATAGCTGGGAAGAGCTTGCCCGAGTGTTTTTCAGAACATTTGAAGGTACATGCAAACGGCCAGTAGGGCTAACAGAGTTACAATCTTGTGTGCAGAAGCCGAATGAAACTTTGAGGGATTATATCCAGAGATGGATCACGTTGCACCACACAGTGGAGAATGTGTCTGACCACCAAGAAGTTTGTGCGTTCAAGGAAGGTGTAAAGTATCGAGAATTGAATCTGAAGTTCGGTCGGACCGGAGATATGTCTCTGAGTCGAATGATGGAAATTTCCACCAAGTATGCTAATGGTGAAGAGGAGGATCGGCCCGGAGTGGCAAGCACAAAACAGTCGCCCACTTAAACCGGGAGGGAATTCAATGGAAGCAGTAAGTTAAAGTCGAGCCAGCTGCTCCTGGAGAAGCCTTAGCCATGACTCAAGGAAAGTACAAGGGGAAGCCCAAAGGGCCATGGAACCCCAAGAAAGTAAAAGATCAAGACGGAAATGATGTGTTGGATTTACCATGCCACATTCACACCAAAAAATATGAGGAGGGTAATCTCATTTACCCGAAACATACTACTCGACAGTGTCGGCTCCTAATTCAGCAGTTCCGAGATAAACAACCCAAAGAGAAGGAGAAAGAATCGGACAAAGTTGAGGATAAAGAAGAGGACGATGATGGTTACCCCCACGTCAATTCCACTATGTTGATTTTTGCTAATGTTGAGAGAAAAAGTCGACTGAAAGTCATCAACAGAGAAGTGAACATGGTCGCTCCGGCGACGCCCAATTATTTGAAGTGGTCTCAGACTGCCATTACATTTGACCAGTCTGATCACCCAACACACATAGCCACCCCTGGGAGGCAAGCGTTGGTGGTCGACCCAGTCGTCGGAGGCACTCGATTGACTAAGGTTCTGATGGATGGTGGCAGTGGACTAAATATACTGTATGTGGAGACCTTGAAAGGAATGGACATTCCGATGTCTAGACTCAGTGAAAGCAATATGAGTTTCCATGGAGTTATTCCTGGCAAGAAGGCTGAGTCACTCGGCCAGGTCGCCCTCGATGTGGTTTTCGGTGATTCCAAGAATTACCGCAAAGAAAAGTTGACGTTTGAAGTCGTGGATTTCCAGAGTGCTTATCATGCTATTCCGGGCAGGCCAGCTTATGCACGTTTTATGGCTCAACCATGTTATGTGTACCTCAAATTGAAGATGCCTGGTCCTAAATGAGTGATCACTATCACTGACAATCGGAAGAAGGCAGAAGAGTCCTTCCAGAAGGGCTCAAAGATCGCCGATGCGCAAATGGCAGTAGTGGAATTGCAGGAGTATCAAAAAAATGCAGATCCGAGTGATTTGTTGTGAGCTAAGAAGCCTGCCACGGATTCAGTATTTCAGTCGTCTGGTGAAGCGAAGCCGATTCATATTCACCCGACCGATCCCAATGCTGCTCCGACTCACATTTCGACAACACTCGACTCCAAATAGGAAGAAGCGCTCATCCAGTTCCTCCGTGAGAACTGGGATATCTTTGCATGGAAACCTTCTGACATGCCAGGTGTTCTCAAGGGGCTGGCTGAGCACCGTTTGCGAGTCGACCCAAAAGTGAAACCAGTCAAAGAACATCTTCAATGGTCCGCCGTATAGGAGAGACAAGCAATCGGTGAAGAAGTGGCTCGGCTCCTAGGAGCTGAGTTTATCCGAGAGATTTACCACTCCGAGTGGCTAGCCAATGTCGTCATGGTACCCAAGAAGGACGACTCACTTTGCATGTGCATTGAATTCAAACATATCAATCGGGCCTGCCCGAAAGATCACTTTCCTCTCCCCCGCATCGACCAAATAGTCGACTCGACTGCGGGGTGTGAGCGCTTGTCCTTTTTGGACGCTTATTCCGGGTATCATCAGATCCGACTGTATGGACCCGATGAGATAAAAACATCTTTCATCACCCCATTTGGGTGCTTCTGTTATGTCACCATGCCATTCGACTTGAAGAACGCTGGACCCACATTCATGAGGATGATTCAGAAGTGCTCACTCACTCAAATCAGTCGGAATGTGGAAGCATACATGGATGACATTATGGTCAAGTCATGTAAAGGTTCCGATCTGCTGGCTGACCAAGCTGAAACTTTTGCCAACCTCAGAAGGTATGATATCAAGCTTAATCCATCGAAGTGCACATTCGGAGTTCCGGGCGAAAAATTACTCGGTTTTCTCGTTTCCGAACGAGGGATCGACGCTAACCCGTAGAAAGTGGGTGCCATATCTCGATGAAACGCCCGTGCGTGTGCACGGCGTCCGAAGCTTATGGTTGTTTGGCGCTTTAAGTCGATTCATTTTCGCCTCGTGAAAAGGCATTGCCACTTTAACGATCGATGAAAAGTCTGATAAGTTCGAGTGGACTCCTGAAGCTGATGCAACGTTTGTAGAGCTCAAAGCCCTACTTTCCACCCAGCCGGTGCTTGCTGCCCCAATCAGCAAGGAGCCCTTACTGCTTTACATTGCAGCCACTGGACAAGTTGTCAGTACAGTACTTACGGTCGAGCGGGAAGAAGAGGGAAAAGCCTATAAGGTTTAGCGCCTAGTATACTATGTTTCTGAAGTTCTGACTCCGTCAAAGCAAAGATATCCACATGATCAGAAGCTTGTTTATGGGATTTATATTACCACGAAGAAGGTTGCACACTATTTCTCTGACCACTCTGTTATAGTCGTCAGCGACGCTCCATTATTAGAGATTCTAAACAACAGAGATGCAACTGGTCGAGTGGCAAAGTGGGCGATTGAACTCCTTCCCTTGGATATCAAGTTTGAGGCAAAGAAGTCTATCAAGTCCCAAGCAATAGCAGATTTCCTCGCCGAGTGGATCGAATAGCAACTGCCAAATCAAGTTCACTCGGAGCACTGGACCATGTTCTTTGATGGCTCCAAGATGTTGAATGGTTCCGGTGCTGGGGTGGTACTGGTATCCCCCTGAGGAGACAAGCTCAGAAATGTTCTCCAGATTCACTTTGATTCCTCCAATAAAGAAGCGGAATATGAAGCACTCTTATATGGGTTACGTATGGCCATTTCACTCGGCGTCCATCGCCTCATGGTCTATGGCGACTCAGATTTGGTAGTCAATCAAGTGATGAAGGAGTGGGATGTCAGAAGCCCAGCTATGACTGGTTACTGTAATGCGGTGAGGAAGTTGGAGAAGAAGTTTGAGGGGTTAGAGCTCCAACATATACCCCGACTGAAAAATCAAGCAGCCGATGATTTGGAAAAGATAGGTTCCAAGAGGGAAGCCATTCTCAACAATGTGGTTTTTGAACACATTCATACACCTTCAGTTCAAGAAGATCCTTTCACTGAATAGCCCCTGCAGCCTAAGAGTGCCACAGATCCGACTGAAGTAGAAGTCCCAGCCGTGGTCGACCTGATCATGGAGGTTTTGGTCATCACTCCCGACTGGACAGTGCCATACATTGCGCATATCCTTAGGAAGGAACTCCCAGAGGATGAAGAAGAGGCTTGACAGATCGTCCATCGATCCAAAGCCTTTACTGTGATAAGAGGACAACTGTTCAGGGAAAGCGTAACCGGAGTCAGCCAGAAATGCATAACACCAGAAGAAGGTCGAGTGATCCTCAACGACATCCACTCGGGGACCTGTGGCCACCATGCGTCCTCTCGGACCATTGTGGCCAAACCATACCAAGCTAGATTTTATTGGCCACGAGCAAATGAAATGTCGAAAGATATAGTAGACAAATGTGAAGGCTGCCAGTTTTACTCCAATATGTCCCACAAGCCCGCGTCAGCCCTAAAGACCATTCCACTCGTCTGGCCCTTTGCTGTTTGGGGATTTGATATGGTTGGACCCCTGAGGACTGGTAGGAGCGGCTTCACTCATGTGCTTGTAGCAGCCGACAAGTTTACCAAATGGATTGAAGCCAAGCCTATCAAGAATCTTGAAGCCAGTACTGCCATCAGCTTCATCAGAGAATTGACATTCAGATATGGAGTTCCACACAACATCATCACTGACAATGGGTCGAACTTCGATTCTGATGAGTTCAGGGCCTTCTGTGCTTCCCATGGCACACGAGTCGACTATGCTTCAGTCGCCCACCCCCAGTCGAATGGACAAGCAGAAAGAGCAAATGGCTTGATTCTCAAAGGACTGAAACCCCGACTAATGTGTGATCTCAAGCACGCAGCATGCGCTTGGGTCGATGAACTTCCATCAGTTCTTTGGGGATTGAGCACAACTCCCAATCGGTCAACTGGCCGAACTCCATTCTTCTTGGTCTATGGAGCAGAAGCTGTTCTACCGAGTGACTTGCTTCACAATGCACCCCAAGTCGAGCTCTTCTCTGAAGATGAAGCAGAACTGGCCCGACAGGACGTAGTCGATCTCCTAGAGGAGGAAAGAGAGATGGCCTTAATCCGGTCGACCATTTATCAGCAAGACTTGCGTCGATTCCACGCCAGAAACATGAGGGGCCGAGGAGGGAGACTTGGTTCTTCGAGTGGATCAGCAGAAACCACACAAGCTCACCCCTGCTTGGGAAGGTCCCTTCATTGTCACCAGAGTTCTCTACAATGGAGCATACCATCTTTACAATGTCGAGCATCAGAAAGACGAGCCACGGGCTTGGAATGCGGAGCTGCTCCGCCCCTTTTATACTTAAGTACTCATTCGGATGAGGTGTAATAAGAAATACCTTTGTAGTTTGTTTATCAAAGACAAGAGCTTTACAGTCTTCTTAAATGATTGTTGTTGCTTTTGTTTGCATCTGAAATCCCGCAGTGGGTGACTTTGCCGCGAATCCGTTTCGCCTAAGTTTGAAAAATCCTACCGAGTAATGAGCAAGCCTCTCACTCGGAGGCTTAGCTGTAGTCCAGTACTCGCCTAAGTTTGAAAAATCCTACCGAGTGATGAGCAAGCCTCTCACTCGGAGGCTTAGGTGATGTCCAGTACTTTCCTAAGTCTGAAAAATCCTACCACGTGGCGGTGAGCAACCCTCCCACTCGGAGGCTTAGCTGCAGTCCAGTACTCGCCTAAGTTTGAAAAATCCTACCAAGTGGTGAGCAACCTCTCACTCTGTGGCTTAGCTGCAGTCCAAGACTACTTAAGTTTGTAAAATCCTATCGAGTGGTGAGCAACCTCCCACTGGAGCTTAGCTGCAGCCCAAGACTCGCCTAAGTTTGTAAAATCCCACCGAGTGGTGAGCAACCTCCCACTGGGGCTTAGCTGCAGTCCAAGACTCGCCTAAGTTTGTAAATCCTCACCGAGTGGTGAGCAACCTCTCACTGGGGCTTAGCTGTAGTCAAGCACTCACCTAAGTTTGTAAAATCCTACCGAGTGGTGAGCAACCTCCCACTGGGGATTAGCTGCAGTCCAAGACTCGCTAAAGTTTGTAAAATCCCACCGAGTGGTGAGCAACCTCCCACTGGGGCTTAGCTGCAGTCCAGTACTCGACTAAGTTTGTAAAATCCTACCGAGTTGTGAGCAACCCTCTTAGTCCGGGGCTTAGCTGCAGTCCAGTACTCGCCTAAGTTTGTAAAATCCTACCGAGTGGTGAGCAACCCTCCCACTCGGGGGCTTTGCTGCAGTCCAGTACTCGCCTAAGTTTACGCTCCATCCCTATCCGCAAGGACGACGAGGTGCAGGTCGACTGCAACCTTCTCCTTAGGGACTGCATCACAAGTGCAACATGCACTCCATCCCTATCCGCAAGGACGACGAGGTGGAGGTCGACTGCAACCTTCTCCTTCGGAGCCGCGTCACAAGTACAACGCGTGCTCCACCCTTATCTGCAAGGACGACGAGGTGCAAGTCGACTGGAGTATCCACCTCAGAGCTACATCTCAAGCACAAAGATTATTCCGTGTGGAGAACTAATTCCACTCGAAGGCAAATGCAAGCATATTCAGAGATAAATTAAGTTCAGATAAATCCTAAAGTTCAAGACCACAGATCGAAGTACTTGGGCTTCAAACCCGAAGGAGTTTAACGATTACAAAATCACTCGGCATTCCGAGGCAAATTTAAGGCAGGGCATAAAAGTTTTCTCACTCTGCATGAGGAGGGCTGGCAGGCTCGACGAATTTGTCCAGGTCGATCCCGTCAGCAATCCGAGTAGCGGTAGCAATGAAAGTCTCCATGAAGGACTGGAAGTCGTGCCTCTTGGTGTTAGCAACTTTAATCGTCGACAGCTTCTCTTCCCGAGCTTCTCGACAGTGGACGCGAACCAGAGATAGAGCCACATCAGCGCCGCACCGGGGAAAAGACTTCTTCCATTCTTGAATTCTACTAGGAACTTCATTGAGCAGAGGCATCATAGACTCGAGGTCATTCTAAAGTGTTGCCATGGGCCAGAGAGCTGTGTCAATCCGCGACATTGCGACTTTCAGTCGGGCGAGATAATCAACAACACCAGTCATGCGGGATTCCAGTTGGAGCACATTCATTGAAGCTTCATCCTTCACTGGAGAGTTGATGGGGTCCAAGCTTGGTTCAATTCGCCGGTCTCTTCCTCAAGTCTCGCAAAACTCGCATGCACAATTCAAGGGTGAGTCAATGATCATATGTCGAGTCGACAAGAACAAACCAATGGATCAAAGAAAACACCTTCAAGCATGACTTAACAACTTCTTAGCAAGGCTTCCCAGATAACTCTCCGTGATCATTCCTCCTGCGGCAATACCTTCCATCTTCTCGCTCATATTTTCCTTGTCCTTCTTCGGGCGAGTCGCTTCCTTATTGGCTTCGTTAAGGGCAGTTTTCATCTTGGAGTTTTCTTCCTCCAATTTGCCGACTGAAGCCAACTTCTGTTCAGCGAGCGTGGTTTTCTCATCAGCTTTTTTTTGCATGGCTGCCAGATCTTGATCCTTTTTCGTCAGAGCTTGGTTCAGTTTCTTTGAAAGAAATAATGCTTGATTTAGAAAAAGTAGAATGAAATCTGGTTCAGGGATAACTCAGTCGACTGGTCTTCCTTACCAGCGGCGTCATCCTTGGCTTTCTGCAGTTCTGTCTTGGCCAGCTCCAGATCGAGGTTAAGTTGAATCTGCTGCTTCTCCAGGTCAGCAAAACGAGCTCCAAGATCACAAGATTTCTGCAACCAAAGAATAGGTCAGTCGACGGGTGAAAAGATTGGTTATTTCAGAGAGATAAAAGGATAAAGCCAACAAATTCTAAGACTACTACCGAATCAAACATCCAATTGTAGTCTCGGGGACTACATGCAGTGGGTGCACTTGGCGTGCCCCCACTGGTCCAATTTTCACTCGACACGGTCTATCCAAGTTGAGTGTAAAATAAGGAAGATTGCTCTTAGACCATAGTCGACTGCCCGAAGTCGACCACGGTCTCGGGGACTACACCCAGTGGGTGCACTCAGCGTGCCCCCATCGTTTGTGTTCCACTGCCATGGTCCATCCAGCCGAAAGTGAAGAAATTTCGATGCTCAGATTACAACGATCGCCTGCATCAATTATGGTCTTGGGGACTACACCCAGTGGGTGCACTCAGCGTGCCCCCACTGGTCAAAAGATTCAATCGACAACAACATTATCAGCTCAAAATGCGAGCCAGTTCAATGACAAATCAAAACACCCAGTGGGTGTACAGATACAAGGCACAGACAGATGCAAAGATTCTTTGAAAGAAAGTTTTTAGGTACCATATCCTAACAGAACAAGCCAGAAGAGTCAGTCGACGATCTGCTAACCTTGACGTTGCTCTAGAGAGCGGAGCTGGCATCATAAGCAGCTTGGTTGACTTCCGGCACCATCTTCATCTTCTCCATCATAATGCCCGCCTGGCGTATGGCCTCTTTTGCAGCACCTACCTAGTCCTCTGGGACGTGATGCGCAACCAAAATGGATGGTGGGTCGACGGGAGTCTGTGTGGCTGACACCGAAGGCTGACCACTCAACGACGCTATGGCGAAGGAGACAAAAGCCCGATTGGCATCGCCGGCGTCTTGAATTACCGGTTCCACCACCGGCGTTGACTAAGGCATCTTGCCAGCGGACATTTTCCTGTTTCTCCTCACCAAGGGCCTCTGTGGCTCGTCCTCATCGTCGCCGGGGAGGTCAATAATGTTGAGAGGAGCTGTAAAAGATCAGTCGCCAAAAGATCATCTTTGATTGGTTATATCGCAGTTCAAACGACAAAGCAAAGACAAGATCCCAAAGATAATACCTGGCCGGGACGTAACCGCATCTTCCATGTTCTCATCCTCGTTTTTGTAAGCAGAGGTCCCAGAGGTAGCGTCACTGCTAGTTTCAAGATTCGATTGGTCAAACCAAGGAAAAACAAACAACACAGAACGTCGAGTAAAAATGAAAGAAGAACACTCACGTAGAAGCAACAGGAACGTCAATTTTGATTCTCGGTAGCGCCTTCCGAGTCTTCTGCACTACAACCTTGGACTGCTTTGGAGCCTTTTCAGTTGGTGCCAGAGAGGACGTCCGAGGATGTTTTGACGACTGCCCAGTTTGAACGGCCTCCATGTCACGGGCGCTCGTCGGGTCGTGAGTAAGTTTGGATCGCCTTTCCCTGCGGGGAGGAGAGTGGACCTCTTCTTCGTCACTCGGGTCGTCGCTCTCCTCGTCCCCCTCTCCGTCGAAATGCCACTCGCCGCTTTCACCTCCGCTTGCCTCCCCCTCCGAGTCCTGCTCATGCTCTCCGTTGGGCATCGAATACATTTCAGTAAGGGCCTAGAAGAAAACAAGCAAGAAAAAGTCAGTCGGTGAAGCATAAACAGTTGCATGCTAAATCAAGATGACACTCGATAATTCAGAATCGGACCTGGTCTGGTTCATAGGACTGGTCAAGTGGAGGGATTCTCCTGGCTCCTCTGGGGTTGTCCTTGTTGCCGGTGATGTCCTTCAGCCACTTCTCCACCGTATCCTCGTCAACCTCTTTTGGGTGGATCCGAGTGGAATCGTCAATGCCCGAATACATCCACATCGGATGGTCACGAGCTTGAAGCGGCTGAATGCGTCATCTGAGCAAGACTTCCAACAGATCCATGCCAGTCATGCCGTCACGGATGAGCTGGACCACTCGCTCAACCAACACCTGCACTTCCGCTTTCTCTCCTGGGGTCACTTTCAAGGCAGAAGGTTTTTCTACTCGGGCCATGGAAAAGGGTGGAAGCCCAGTCGACTAACCCGGGGTCGGCTGGTCTTTGCAGTAGAACCAGGTCGACCGCCACCCTCGGACTGACTCAGGAAGGATTATGGCTGGGTAAGAACTCTTACCCCTCATCTGAATCCCAAGACTCCCACACATCTGGATCACTTGGGTCCTCTCGTCACTCGGGTTGGCCTTTTTGACCGACTGGGAGCGACACGTGAAAATGTGCTTGAAGAGACCCCAGTGTGGTCGACAACCCAAGAAGTTTTCGCACAGAGGCACGAAAGCAGCAAGATACACGATGGTGTTGGGGGGAAAAGTGATGAAGTTGTGCTCCAAAGAAATTCAAGAAAGCTCGAAAAAAGATGCGGAGGCAAAGAAAATCCTCGGTCGATGTGAGTGGCGAGGAGGATGCACTCACCCTCCCGCGGTCGAGGTTCGGTCTCATCCTCCGGGAGCCGCACCGATCCGTGAGGAATCAACCCCTCCTCCGCCAGATTGTCGAGGTCGTCCTGGCGGATCATCGACCGGATCCAGTCGCCCTGGATCCAACCGCATGGCAAACCGGACCGCGACAAGGATCCGCCTCGGCTGTACTTTTTCCCCTTCGGCTTCGCCGTCGTCTTCTCCGCGCGCTCTAGAGCCACCGTCTTTTCTTTCCCCATCACCGCGAACGGAGCTCGAATGGAGCAGCGGCGCTGGAGCAGGAGCAGGCGCAGTGGGGAAACCGAGAAGGGAGAAGAAGAATGTGGATGCACTGTTCAAAAACCCCGGTCCGGCACCTTATATGGGGTTGCTTCCGAGTAACTGACGTATAGGCCCGCGCGATCTTATCAAATCCTACAATAGTCGCGCGCGGGATACATGGCAAAAACGGCGGCGCAGGAATCGAGGCGGCCTTGCCTTATCCAGCCCGACTACTGCGACCTCCTCCGCCCCGCACGCTTCCCGAAATTTGAATCCCGCGAGATCCGCGGGCAGCAGAACAACGTGTCAGACGGAAGATCTCCTCCACATTAGCACTCGGACCTCTTCCAGCAAAAGTTCACTCGACAAAACCAGGAATGGATCAAGCCAACTGAAAAAGAAGTTGGTGTCACCACCTTGGTTCGTTGATCCAAAACAAGACACACCTGAAGTGCGAAAAATGAGTCGGAAGTATTTTCAAGTCCTTCTCCACTCAAACCCTGATCCATTTGGGGACTAATGATGAGGACATGTACCTAGGGTAGGGTCACAGGCCTAACCTAAATACCCTCCCCAAGGACATCACCCTAGAACCAGAAGCATTCGAAGAAGAATCATCATCCACTCGACCATGAAGCGTTCTACTCGACAGACTTGAAGTCACTTGACCATGGAGATTATCACTCGACCGGCAGAAGATCTAAAGCCACTCAGTACTGCAACGGTCGGTCATTACGTCGTAGCTTTAATGGTCATTATGTCTCTTTATTACTAGCGTTACCAGTAACACCCTGTCTTATTGTACCTTAAACCCTGTGTAATTGAGGGCCGGAGGGGTCTGGCGAACTCTATATAAGCCACCCCCATCCTCAGTGACAAGGGTTCGCACCCCCTGTAACACACACGCATATAACCCAGTCGACCGCCTCTGGGCACCGAGACGTAGGGTTGTTACTTCCTCCGAGAAGGGCCTGAACTCGTAAAACTCGTGCGTACAACTTCTCCATAGCTAAGATCTTGCCTCTACATACCTAACCCCCATTCTACTGTGAGACTTAGAACCACGACACGTGTCAGCTCTGCGTTGGCACATGTGTCACTCATCCAATGGGCGAGATGCGCCTATGATATGTTGACATGTGGACTGGCCCAAAAGTGGCCCATAAAGTTTAAATGGGCCGGCCCAACTAAAGGCCCGCAAGATTTTGCGGACCATAGTGGGTCGGCCCAGCTAAAGGCCCATGAGATTTTGAGGACCATAATGGGCTGGCCCAGCTAAAGGCCCACAAGATTTTTGCGGGCCATAATGTGCCGGCCGAGGTAAAGGCCCACAAGATTTTTGCGGGCCGTAATGGGCCGGCCCAGGAGAAGGCCCACAAGATTTTTGTGGACCATAATGGGCTGGCCTAGCTGAAGGACCACGAGATTTCGCCGACATTAATGGGCCAGCCCAGCTGTAGGCCCACAAGATTTTGAGGACCGTAGTAGGCCGGCCCATTAACTGGCTGCCATGTATTGGGCCAAATGCCGGCCCATATTTGATCCGGTCTATTAATGGCCTGCCATGTTCCGGGCCTCACAATGGCCCATATGAGATCCGGCCCATTAAAAGCCTACCACGTTCTGGGCCAAATTACGGCCCAGATCAGGTCCGGCCCTTTAAGAGCCTTTGGGCTAAATTATGGCCCATATCAGATTCGGCCCGTCAAATGGACGCTATGCTTTTGGGCCCACTTGCTAAAGGCCCATTTAGTAGTTCAACCTGATATTAGTTTCGGCCTGTTAAGGGCCCGTTTAACATTTCAGTCCTATATTAATTTCGGCTTGTTAAAAGCCTGTCATATAGTTGGGCCTAACTACGGCCCGGCTTGCATCCGGCCTGCTCGCAGCAGATAATCTGATTGGGCCAAACAAGGACCGAGACAATTTTGGCGTGTTAAAAGCCCGTGATTTGATTGGCACAATCATGGGCCGGGGTCCATTTCAGGCTTCTGCCAGCCCGTGAGCTGTTCGACACGTTTCAGGCCCAACCTACTTCTCAGTCTCCTAAAAGACCATTGAGTTTTCTTGCGAAAAGAGGGCCGACGGTTTACACGGCCTATTAAAGGCCCGACTCTACTAGTGGGAAAGTTTACATTTAGGCCTTCTAACAGACCAAGATGACGGGGCCCATGTTGCAGATCATACATCATGATTGCATGACGGCCCGATTATGTACCGTAATTTTATGGTTTGGCCGGTTTACTGCGAAGACAAATATATACAGTAAAATAACTGCAGCATCGTGAATAAGAAAAAAAACCTAGACTATACAATAAAGAAATTATGGCATATTACATCCACTGGGCATCAAAGTTCGCCACTATGATAATAAAGCACAAGCAGACAATAGATTACATACACGGGGCATCAAAGATCGCCACTGGTGCAACTAAACACGCCGACAAAATAATATACAAAACCGACAACACTTCAATAGAGTTCAAGAAAGGTTAGCCCTGCTGGGGAGCTATAGCGCAAGCAGCTGAGCAAGCTGATGAGACTGCTCTTGTTTAACACTTATATCCTCCTCACTCTGAAAGATAAACAAGCAGACAGATGACAGGTTTTGCACATGGAAGTATCGAGTTTGACAATTCATCACATTTCTTCTCGATTTAATAAAGTGACACAGTTTAAAATTGCATTAACACAATATGGTATTGTTCAGGTCAAGACATGGCAGGAAATGACATAGTGAAGGAGTTGGCAGCTTCACGAAATCACTCGATTACAGATCAAGAACTCATAAGTATCAATGGTTAGTGTGCTGTCAATTTATCCCATTTCAGATTGGCAAATAAAGAGAAGGTTTAAATAATAGTATAATGATATGACATTATTCATAGTTAAGACATTGCAGAATATGACATTGTGCTGTAGTGGGTAGGTTCACCACACCACTAGATTACGGATCAAGAACAGAAGCATATATGCAGTGCAAAACAAGATCACTTGCTCTATATAGTTTAATTTACATGGTATGAAGAAGGAACTTGGTTGTACAACTGAAAACTTAAATTGAGAAGGACAAACTTTTGTTTATGAACTACATAATAAACTTTAAACATGTAACTACTAGAAATACCACTACTAATGGCGCACCTAATATGGCCATTAATGGCGCATCGAGGTGCGCCATTGACAAGACGCCATTAGTAATTTTATTAATGGCGCACCACCTGGTGCGCCATTAGTATTCGAGTATATTAATGGCGCACCACCTGGTGCGCCATTAGTATATGCAAGGGTGCGCCATTAGTATGCCTCCTGTGGGGCATGTATACCAGTGCTTTGGAGATACTAATGGCGCACCACCCCGGATGCGCTTATTAGTAATCAAGAACATACTAATGGCGCACTTCCGGTGATGCGCCATTAGTATGACTGTCATACTAATGGCGCATCGTCATGTGATGCGCCATTAGTATGAATATTAGGTTTTTTATTTTTTATTTTCTGTTTTTGCACAGGTTACAAAATGTATAATTTGACAAAATATAGACAGCACACATCAACAATAGATTCATCAAATACAATAGAAGATTAGTCCTTGAATACAATTCATCATATTAGTCTCCTAATACAATTCATCATATTAGTCTCCGAATTGAAAAGACCGAACAAAGATAGAACATTATATTACAAGTCTCGAGACCGCGAGTAGCGAAGTTTATCTTCGCATTACAAGTCGATATCGATCATCTAAACTACCATCACATAGAAGAGAGCTGCGGTCATCACGATGAGCATCATCACGATGAAACTCGCCTTCATCCGGTTCCTCCAACGCCCCTCCTCTCCCGCTAGATAGCGGGCGATCTAGATTCGCCTCGCCCTAGTGGTGTACCTTTGTAACTGTTACCGCTGAATCGGTGAACCTGTCTCCGACACTCCTCCCACCATCGAGACTCCGAACCTTACCCTTGTACACGACATACGCCGGCATCGCTATGCACTAGCCAAACGTAAACGTTAGTACCAATTCACGCACAATACATAAGCAATATATAAGTATGCAATGAACGATCGGAAGAGAAAAGCAAGACATTAATAGCATCGATTACATCTAAGTTGAACGACTCTCAAACCAAAGAGACATACTACAAGTTCATTAAAGTTTAATTACAACATGACCCAATCGATGTTTCAGAACTAGACAACTCGACTCAAGGGATCGGAGCGTGGATGAAGCCGCCGCTCATCGTGGGAGTCATGAAAGAACGGGCGTTGTCATCCTGCATTTGTAGCATTGTGTCGATGTCACCGTTGGACGGTTGATTTCGAGGTAGAACTGCCCCGAGGTACGGCGACATCTTGATGGATGATTTCCGCAAACTCCGATGGATGCGAAAGAATTTTGTCGAGGTCCGCGCCCTGGATTGCCGACACGCCGCGCCCAATCTTGAGTTTACTCGGTAGCGAAGTTGATGATGGTCCCGCACGATCGCCTCGCATGTGATGGATGGCGAGTAGGCACCCTTCGATCGCCAGCGGCTGCTTGACGCAGCAGAACGTCAGATTGTGGGAGAACACGTGCTTGCCGTGATTTCATTTAATAGGCCTGGTGAAGGTGCCTCCAGATTTGGCGAGCCGGGAGAACATCATCAAGAACCTTCTTGACATTTGTGTAGTCTACGCTCGATCGACGGTCCGGTCGAAATACGTGGCCATGGAATATTTAGGGCTTAGGAGGATGAGCGGCAACGGTGTCACCGCAGAAAACACGGAATGTTAAAAGAAAACGATCGAAATGTAAGAATTCATATGTTACGGGCGGTTGAGGGAGGACTTACTCGGAAAGTAAGGCACGAGGAAGTTATCCTTATCTTGGTTTGCCGTAATGACGCTTCGAGGTAAGAACTCGCGACTTGCCGGTCCCCAGCGCTGCCCAAGATCTTGGCACGCATGTAGAAGGGGTCGACTATCACGATGTCCGGGTCTTGTCGCTAATGATCCGCATTCCATACTCAGCTAAAATAGCCGAACGAAGGTGTAGTGCAGCGGATGAAGGTTCAACATAGCGTGGATGTCATCAAACGCAGGACGATCGTGACGCCCGATGGAGTTATCCACAAAGCCCTTGCCCTCCGCACCTTGGCCGCAAAACCGGTATGCCACATCCTTCTCCCCGAGACGCCGCTTCTCCAAAGAAAGAACACCGTCATGCAGACTCCGTGATAGCACCGGTTGCAGCATTGAGCATATTTGTCGGTAGCATCGCCCTACCCGCCACATGCACCTCCTCGAGATATCCTGCGGTGAAGGTGGCCCGCCCCGAGCACGGATCGCATTTCGGTGCCGGCTGGCTCGCACCCTTCTTAGTCTTTCTTTTGCGTGCCTTCTTCTTCTCCCGTAATGGGACCGAGTTTTGCTCACTGCACCGCCTTCTTGAGTGTGTTGGGGCTGATATATTTCGCACCTCGCCTATCCGAGGCTCGGTGAAGTCGGCAGTGGAGGCGCCTCCGAGAGCTGAACGCCGACGGCGCCTATTGCAACTTGGCTTCTCCGCTGCACGAGCTAGATCGCACACGCCTTTTGTTGGGTTTGGTTCTTGAGAAGGAGGCCCCATGAAGTCGCCATCGCACTCCATGCTCGGCAAAGTAATCGATCGACGCTGCCAAATGTATCATAGTCGCCGCCGCCGCCATTCTCGATCCCGTGCCATATGCATGTTTGGATCCAGTGGCATAGGGATGTCCGCACCGTTACGGCGGTCTTGCCATGGGGCCGACTTGGCGCCGCACGACCGGGCGGTGTTGTCTTTGGGTGGTGTCCCCGCCTCAAACGAATCCGCTCTTCGCCAAAGCAGGGCCAGCTCAGCAGCGCCGAGGGTCATCACGTCATCATCGCCGCCCCGACGGGTCGATTCGAGGTAACAAGTCGTCGCAGCTCGGCAGCACCAACCAGTTGAACCCTAAACAAGTTGGGTGGCATCCGGTACCGTGGAACAAGGTTGCCCGTTGAACGATTTTGCCCTTGGCGACATCGACCAACTCGTTGTTCACGGCGGAGGAGAGTGCACGGAACGTCGGCGGCGCCCGCGAAAACATGTAGGGCGCCAGGATGCCCACCAAAGGCAAGGAGATGAAGTCCTCGGCGAGAGAGGCTTAATTAGTTACCGTGATGATGGCGCCGAGCTCGGCTATCGTAGAGGCACCGCCAACGGCGGGCGGCAGCTGACGGAGGGGCCGCTTGCTGCAGAGGTGCCGGCCGGCGACACCCGGTGCATTAAGCTCCGTGCGGCGCCGGAGACACCAATGCCGCCCGCTGGAGGCACCAATGGCCCCGCCATCGCATTATGCGAAGTTGCTGGTCGTGAAGCTAGGAATCGGGCGGCCTCGCTACGCCCGCAATCCACGACTCAACCCCGAGATCAAGGTAGGCACAAGGGCGGTGATCGTCGCCCGAGTCGTTGTTCCACTTGCTCTTGGACAATCTCCGAATCCGCGCCACCTGTGCCTTTGAGTTCTTGAACCTCTCGCTACCGCTTTCCGAGCTGGTCTTTTTCTCCTTCCGCACACCAGCTGTATAGTATGACCCCATTTTGTCGACAAGCCTTTGCCGCCACACGACCAGCCGACGCCGGCCATCGAGCTTATCCTTGTTCTTCATTACATTCAACCCCTATTTAGAGTGGTGTCCCAAGGGTTGCTCGAGTCGACCCCGCCATCGCTTTCATCGCTGCGGAAGGAATGTGAACCATTTAGAAATTCGCTTCATTAATTAGAATGCAACCATATGGAGCTAATTACGCTGGGTGTATTCCTTACGTAACAAGCTCTGCTGCATGGTCTTCGGATCCGTGGTAAGCTCCTTTGTTTTCGGTCCTTCTTGTACCGGCCCCGACAAAGTTCCTGGTCCGCTTGTCACCGCCAGATGTATCAAGAGGGGCGGTAGGCCTTGCTCGCACGGTCCGCCTCCTCCTTGTCCCATATAGGCTCCGCCACTCAGAACCGCCGGGACCGAGTGTGTGTTCCCCATGTTCAGCTCCCGATTTGTTTCCACTCACTTGATTGGGAGCTTATGTGCTCGAGCAATTGATCTTGAAGTCGCTAGTAGTCATCTTCGTGATCAAGGATTTTTCTCCTTGATCTTCTCATAACTCTCACCTTTCTCGATCATTCTCTTCACATTGCTTTTCCAAGTAGACAGGGCCTTGCTCATCTTCGTGAGGGCAGCATTGTTCACTTTATTCCCTTTGAGGCTTGTGTTTTCAAATTCAGCGGGAACTTGTATCGCTCGTGCAGCTTCGTGAAGAGGAGGTTGCGCAAATTCCCTCGGTCAGATGCCTCGTGTTCTCGGTGTTGATCGAGACGGTGCTCGGACAATGCACCCGAGCTGAAGCGAGTACCCTTGACTATTCGCTCGGCGCCGCTGGATTCCGCTGGAGTCCACTTCAAGAACTTCCTCCTTGAGGGTGCGGAGCACGATCGGGCGCCGTCCTTCCGCTGCCTCTTCGGCTGGCTGCCATCAGCGCGGCGCCGCCATCATCGATGGTGGCATCTCGGCGGCACCATCGGTGGTGGCATCAGTGTGGTCATCCTCGGCGGCACCATCCGTGGTCTCAGGATCGGTGGGAAGGCGGCGGCCTCATACAAGTGAGGTTGTTCCTCCATCTCCGGGACAGCTCCTGAATGCCTTGCCGCCTCAACCCCGCCTCATCATTGTGGGCCATGTTTCTCTAAATAGAAACAAAGTTTGGTCAAAAGTTGGTTATTGTCAAGGAACAAGATCATGGTCTCATCATTTAGGGTTTGTCGACACCGAGGCATCCTAAAATCTAAGCTTTTATCATTGAGGGTTTTTCGACGCCAAGGCACCCTAAAAGCCTAACTTTTCATCATTTCGGTTTTTATCGACACCGAGGCACCCTAAAAGCTATGCATTAGTCACAAGTACGCCGGGCACTTGATCCTACTTAATTAACTACTAAGATACCTGCCCATGCATTAGTCACAGTATTTCATATGTCCTATTTTAGCAAAGTCATGCTAAAATTCACGGAAAATTTCAGCATGACCTTTGCTGAAAATAGGACATATGGAGTACCAATTTGCCGGAACGGAAGTTAATCGACATTCCGCAAACTCAAGGGCCTCTCGGGTACCTGCAAAATCATTATCCCCGCGTAATGAAGTCGCCAATGGGTCATTTCAGAAGATCACAATGAGACTACCCTTGACAATTGTATTGAACCCAACTCAAGACTTTTGTCATGGGATTCCACAAGCCCACATTGGTAACAATTGTACTTCAAACATGCTGTTATCCAACAACAACTCCGTAACGGAGTTAGCAGAGAAGAAAAGCACTATAGACATTCATCTAAAAACTCTTAAACGCACAAATGCAGAATCGTAAGCAAGATAGCAGGTGAAGCAACTACATCATACATTAGCAGCAGTTCATAGCAAAACTAGATGAATGTTTGGCCTCTTGATAAAAAACCATACATCAGCAAAGATCACATACATCATAGTGATACAGAAGCAATTGATCAGCAGCATGTTGATGACTTCTAATTTAACAAAGTATCCTATTATTTTACCCTAATGAGACTAACCAACTGTTGAGGAGTTTGGCATATCTTCATTTTGCACCACAAATATAGCACCACAAATATACTTTTGCTTGCAAGGCTACATGTCTGAATTTTGACTGCATTCCAACACCAATATAAATTTTTGTTACTGCATTCTATGGTCTGTCTGAATTTGACAGAGTTATAAATGGCGTTGAGCAACAATTTAATGTACATTTACATGTTTTGTCATACTACACAACACAACTGCACAAACCGCCGCTGATCATCCTCTATTCGAGCAAGCTACAAGATAAAAAATTCAATTATACACAAAAAATTCCTCCAAACACACAGAAATTCTTGCCTCACCAGAGGAACACGGGTGAACAGAAAGATTAGGGCCTAACACCAGTGTTTAACAAGTATTGTTGATGATGTGCTTGATAGACACCAAGCAACACATCTCCCAAAAGAACCAAGACTGAACATGAAAATTTGAATGTAAAGTGGCCTGCTCATTAGTATTAGAGCTATGCAACCACCTCAAGACATAATTAAAATGGTAGTAGGTCACTCTACCCAAAGGAGATTAATACACTATCTATCTAAGACGGGAAATGAGGAATGAACTACAGGGTTTTGCCCTACAATAATCTTGCAACACAAACAAATGAAAGGTATTTTATCCTAAGCGTAACCCACAAATTATCAAGGTTGAATGGAACTCATATTTGTACTCACTTGGATGAAACTTTTGTCAAACTTAATGTGCCAATTACTATTATATCCAAAGCAATACAGCAGTAAACCCCGGTGTTGCCCATCCTCTTCCTTAATGCCCATCAAAGTAATTGCATATCTAGCGATGATTATCTCGATTAAGTCTAGTAGAATTGTGTTGTCCTTGTACATAAACATCCAGCAAAAGGGATTGTCATCTCAAGGTAATAAACTATGGAAATGCAAATATGTTTGGGAAATGCAAATAGAAGTAGTGCTATGAGAGTAATTTTTTTCAATTTTCATTGATGTTTCAAATTAGATCGGTGCACATGTGGCTGCAATTTCTATTGGTCATCCAAGATGGGTGTTCATAGTAAAGTACTATATAGTGGCACTAACATAACCAAGGATTGCTTTTAAAAAACATAACCAAGAATCACCTTCCACGTGGCTTCTTCTCTTTAGCCCGGCTTCCTTCTCGCAAAGTGGGCAAATACTTCTCTGCTGCAGAGGTACTTCATCGCCCTTTCCTTCTTGTTCTGTGATCAAAACCACGATGAGAATGCAATACACACCAAAGAATATCATATACAAGAATTGTAGAAACTAAACAAGGTCGACTCCACACTATCTATTCTTTCTTCATGGCGAATATCATATACAAGCACCTAATTTTGTTCACATTTATATAGCAACAAATTTTATGCTTTTTCAAAGGCCTATTGTTGGGCATAAGGTATATATGCCCGGTTGTTGCAACGCAAAGTTTTGTCACCTATTCATCCATTCGATGCCAAGAAAACACCTATTCATCATTAAGCATGGAAATACAAATGTTCTTGTAATTCACGAAGTTTCTAGTTGAGCTCCATGGACTGTAAGATGATTTTCAACATCATGGCAAGATAAAAACACTTGTAGCATCAGTTTGTTATTCAGCAGGTTGCAACATCGATGCTCGTTATCATTGAGGCAGTAGCTGCACTTTGGTACGCCCCTCCCCGAGCTAGTAACAGGGAGGCAACTATGGTGACTAGAGAAGTTCCCTAGGCGAGCCGGTGTAATACAGCTTCTGATTCCTACCAAGAAGGCAGCAGCAAAGAAATATCTATGTCGCTACCACCATGGGCGTTCATCGTCCATGTAAAAGTTGACTGAATCTCAAAGGTCGGACACCTGTCTCGCAGAGCGCCAATGAAGACACATGATCCGCACTAATTTACATCAGGCCGACACTTGCATAGATAATTGCTCGATCGGCCATTTGGCAGCACTGTTGGCGATAGTTACAGCGGATCAGAACATGTCATCTCCATTGATTTAGTTTTGAGGGGGAGGAGGAGGATGAGGAGGAGGGGGAGCTCACGGGGGTGGTGGTGCTCCGGCGACGGTGGTGTGGACGGGGCGGGGTCGAGGTGGGGCAGCGGCGGCTGGGCGGGGTCGAGGCGGCGCTGGGCGGCGGGGCAGCGCCCGGGCGGCGGGGTCGGGCGGCGTCGGGCGCGCCCGGGCGGCGGGGTCGGGCGGCGTCTGGGCGGCGCCCGGGCGGGGCGGGTCGGGCGGCGTCTGGGCGGCGGGTCGGGCGGGTCGAGGCAAGCAAGGCCAAGGCGGGCAAGGCCCGGGCGGGCGAGGAGAGGGCGAGGGAGGAGAGGGCGAGGGCGAGGGCGAGGGCGAGGGCGGCGGGCGGCGGCGGGGGCGAGAGGGAGAGAATCTGGCGAGGGGATCGGGCGAAGGGGATCGGGCGAAGGGGGATCGGGCGAAGGGGGTTACAATACTAATGGCGCACCTCACCGCTGATGCGCCATTAGCAAGTCACACTAATGGCGCACCTCACCGTGGTGCGCCATTAGTATTTTTTTTATTTCCACAAAAGCCAAAAGGTTATCTACTACTGTAACCTATCCATGTCAAGCCCACTCTACTAGCTCGACTGGTCAGCCTCCAGCTCACACCAGAGGTCCCGGGTTCACTCCTAGGCTCCACAAATTTTTTTAGCATTTAAAAGCTATTTGATACTTATTTATGTTTAAATATGTTCAAACTTGTTTAAATAATAACAGTAATATTTTTTATAAGACAAGAGCATTTAAAAAGCTGTTTGATACTTATTTTTTTATAAGACGGTGCTGGAAAAGGGGGTCGGGGCGGCGGTTGAGTAGGGGAATCGAGGGTGCGGGGGGTCAAGTGGCGGCCGGTGGACTGGGGGTGCTCGGCGAGGGGGACCGGATCTGGCGAGGTGGGACAGCGACGAGATGGAGGGGATCGAGGTGGGCTCCACAAATTTTTTTAGCATTTAAAAAGCTGTTTGATACTTATTTGTGTTTAAAATGTTCAAACTTGTTTAAATAATAACAGTAATATTTTTTATAAGACAGTAGCATTTAAAAGCTGTTTGATACTTATTTTTATAAGACAAGAGTATTTTTTTATAAGACAGTAGCATTTTTTTTATAAGACAGAGCATTTAAAAGCCATTTTAAAAGATGGAGGGGAATCGAGGGTGCGGGGTCGGCGCGGCCGTGGACTGGGGGTGCTCGGCGGCGAGGGGGCCGGATCTGGCGAGGTGGGATAGCGATCGAGATGGAGGGGATCGAGATCGAGTGTCCATGAAATTTAAAAATATTCATGATAGTTCAAAAGTACCCATGAAATACAATCGAGAAATGAAGGCTACGATTTAAATACAATCGATCTTAGCTAGCTATCTGTTCACAATCTTCTTGCCCTTCTTTTTCGCAAATGGAGTTCTTCGTGGAACGGACGCCCTTAGGTAGGGTGGTCCCGCTTCTTCTTGTGGTGTATGCTGCTACTTCATCATCGTCGCCATGTTCGATCCTCGGTCGCCGATTTGTCAAGTCTTGCTCATTGGCTACTCCATCCATTCCGATGATCTTCCTTTGCCTCTCCTCACGACAACACGACCGGGCTTTGGCGGTCGGTAATGAAGAAGCATTGGTCCACTTGGGAAGCCAGTACCCATGGCTCATTTTTCGCGGTGACGCTTATGCCGCGGGTCTTGGATTTGGCTTCGTATAACCATGGTGGTGAAATACCGGTCTTCTTTTATGACGTTTTGGCCCATCTCGACACGGAACATCGACCTTCTCTCGGCAGTAGCTCAGCTCCCAGATCTCCTCGATCCTTCCGTAGTATCTGTCCTTGTCGTTACCGTGTAGGATTCCATCGTTACCCCGGAGTTACGATAACCATCGCTCTTCATGTCCTTGGCCTCGTGTAGAATGTGTAGTCATGATATCGTGACGCCTCATAGGTCATCGTTGTGCTCGGCGCCTGTGACAAGGCGAATATGAGTTGTTCTTCCGCCGAAGAATCCTCATGTAAAGGGTACGCATGAAGCTTATGCTTGAACCAACGCGTGAAACATGAGTTGTGCTCTTTGAGTGTATCTCCGCCCGCCCTCTCGCTGGCCTCGGTCATTGTACGCCTTTTTAATAAAGGTTTTGTGCTCTACCACCCAAGGATCGACCACGCCTATGTGTTGTAGCGCCGACTAGGTTTGCTCTTTCAAAGTCGGCGAGTCGACCTCGAAGTCGACATGCATTTCGGGCGACCTCACGGTGACCCCATCCAGCGAGCCTGCCGAGGTGCCCGCTGACGGCAGACCAACGGGTTCTCGATGCCTAGATAATTCATGCAGTAGGAGATGCACTCTTCGTCGAAAGCCCCGCTATGCTTCCTTCTCGACGTGACATGTTGCGAACGATCCTTTGATGACACCATTCATCCTTTCGAACGCATCATGCTGTGCAGGAACGCCGCCCGAGTTGGATGATATCCTCCACTATATGGACCAGCAGATGCACCATAACGTCAAGAATGCGGGCGGAAGTACATCTCAAGCTCGCATAGTATCACCACGATCTCTTCCTCGTAGCCTTCGAGTTGCCTCACGCCAATCGACTTCCGAGATGACGTCAAGAAGTTGCATAGGCCAAATAGCTTTTCACGGACGTGCGCGCCCATGATCCCAATGGATTGCAATCGAAGTATCTGCGTCATCAGACGTGATGTCGTGAGACTTCATCCCGCTGAACTTCGCTTCACTGGGTCTAGGTATCCGCTTATCTTCCAGCAGAATCAGAAGGAAGTTTTACTCCTAGGAGGCAGGTGAAAACTGCTCGATCTCCTCCCGACTTAGAGTGAAGCACGCGGGAGGGTAGTCATTTCCGGTCTTCTTGGCCTTTTTGCCTTTGGCGACGACTTTTTCGTGGTCCCGCTTCATCATCATCATCATCATCATCATCATCATATAGCGTGAAGCTCCCGCCCGATGCCCATTGATTTCAAGTCTGCCCTTGCTTTCGCCCATCTTTGGTCCTCTCTCGCATGTTGAGCAGGGTACCAAGCAGACTCTCGCACACGCTCTTCGTGATATGCATGACATCAAGGCTGTGAGGCACACGGTGGATCTTCCAAGACGGCAAGTCCCGTAAAACAGACCTCGCTTTCCATACCTTCAGCAGCGGCTCGCGCTTTCGCTTTTTTCCTGCTCGCGCCTTTTGCTTCTTTCGGCGGTGGGCAGTCTTTCCAATTTTCCAACAGCTTGTCTATTTCCTCGCCGCTCCTCGTGACATCGGGCGCTGGGTTCGGTTTCACCATCGAACAGATCCTTGCGCTTCTCCACGGGTCATCGCCACGGCCACCTTCGATGTCCCATGAACACGGTTTTCAAGACCCGGATCTCTATCTAGCTGGCGATACGTTGTGTCATCCATGCACCTTACGCATCCGAAAATCCGTGGACTACCTGCCCCGCGACATATCCAGAATCGAGATAGTCATGCACCGTCGTGAGCAGTGCGGCTCTCATAGGGAAATATTCTTTCTCGGCGCCCCACGATTGGCTGGCGTTTTCCACAGCGTGTCAAGCTCCTCTTCAGCAGCCCCTGACATGATTGATGTCGCTCCCTGGTTGTTTCGCCCTTCAATTAGCATACTCATGTGAATGTACTTCCTCTTCATGCACAACCAGGGGGAAGGTTGTACATCCACACAAACACAGGCCAGGTGCTATGTGTGCTTCTCACGGCTGCCAAACGGATTGACTCCATCGGTGCTCGCGCCAAAGACGATGTTCCTTGGATCGCTCCCAAATTCGAGTCTTGAAGTTCAACGCTTGCCACCGCTCGCATCCTTAGGGTGACTCAGCATCTTGTCTTTTTATCTATCTCCGGATCATTTGCGCCATCTTCCGCTTCTTCTCCTCCCTATCCGCTGCTAACGCAGGAGCTTTGCTACCTTAGGGTCCGCGAAATAGCGCTGCAGACGAGGAGTGATCGGAAAGTACCACACCACTTTTCGAGGAGCTTTCTTCCTCTTCTTGTATCGAGTGACGCCGCACACCGGACATATGGTAGACTCGCGTGCTCGCCCCGATAAATGATGCAATTGTTCATGCACACATGGTATTTCACGGCGGTAAATCCAGAGGACACACGATTTTCTTCGCCCTCCAAACTGGTCGGGCACTTGTTCCCCTTGGGAAGACGTTCGTGCCAGAATGACATGTTCTCGTTGAAGCATGCGTCGGTCATTTTGTGTTTTACAATGGAGTAACCGCGTCTAACTCAAGTTGATCCATCTTGGCTTTCTCTCGGGCGGCAGCTCTTGCGTTATCCGCCCGCTTGAGAAGCAGCTCTTGAATATGAGGGTCCTGCACCCAGCCCATCGATGGTCCAGTTGTCGCTCGCTCCGCTGGCATCATCATCTTCATGATCATGCCCGTCGCCTGCTCCGCATCTTCCTCATCATCATGTCCTGCATCTTCTACATGATGATCGTGGTACAACATCACGCCGTGATCATCTCCGGGATTCTTCGCCTTCTCGCCCGCCCGAGCCGCGGTGGTTGTCTTGCTGCCCTTCCTCATTTCTTGCCCGCCCGCATGGACGACTTCGTAGTCATCTTCATCACCTTGCCACCGATAGCCATCCATGAAACCACGCAACAGCAGGTGGTCCCGCACCTGCCCGAATCCGGGTCCGCAATAAGGCTCTTCACTTGCATCTTCGACACGGACATCTTATCTCCGCCTCGCTCTTTTGAAGCATCTCGCCTTCGCGGACCTCAAAACCTATTCACGATGCCTTCGGTCATCGTGCGGACCATGGTCGTCTGCGGGTAGAGCAAAACGATATTTTAGAACCAAGAAAAATTTGGCATGACTTTCCTAAAAATAGGACCAAAAGGATGCTTAATGCCAAAATTCTCGCTAAACGGAAATGAATCAACATTCCGCAAAATATTGGCAACTATCGATTTCAAATACCGTACACCTCCAAACACAAACACATATGCAAACACCACAAACATATGCAACACCACTAACATACATAGATCTAGCTAGGCAGTAAAAAGTGCATGTGCACATTGTTGTAAGGAGAACAACCTAAATATAGCTTCCCCCCTTACTTACCTATTAAAACAAGGTAATTTAACCACTTAATTTGAATGAATCTATGGTGGAAATGAGGTGAAAAAGAGGAGGCACCCGAGACAAGGAGGAGGTGGAGAGAATGAAGTGGGGAGAAAGTGAGTGTGTGGGTAGGAGAGGTTGTCCCAAATATCTTGTTGCTGCCCACTTACTAATGGCGCACCTCTTGCATGGTGCGCCATTAGTAGTTACCACTACTAATGGCGCACCTAAGCAGGATGCGCCATTAGTATGTTTGGACAGGCGCACTAGTTCAAAAAAAAAGTTTCTATACTAATGGCGCACCCACACCCTGGTGCGCCATTAGTAGTTACAACTACTAATGGCGCACTGGGCAGGATGCGCCATTAGTATGTTTGGACAAAGCACTAGTTCAAAAAAGTTTATATACTAATGGCGCACCCACATTTGGTGCGCCATTAGTAGTTACAACTACTAATGGCGACTTGGGCAGGATGCGCCATTAGTATGTTTGGACAGCGCACTAGTTTAAAAAATTTAGTACTAATGGCGCACCCGAAGCATGGTGCGCCATTAGTAGTTTAGACTCTAATGGCGCATCGGATGGTGGTGCGCCATTAGTATATACTAATGGCGCACCATCTTTCCGGTGCGCCATTAGTGTCATTTCCATCTATAGCCCTTTTCCTAGTAGTGTGCAATTTAATGCAAACAAAAAAATAAAGAGCTGTTGCAGTCATGCCTAACCAAATATACACAACAAGTTTGAGGGCTTGAGAAGGACAAACTTACATTATTTATTGGTGAAGGCGGGCTCTATAAAGCCCTTGTCCATGCTGATGGGGGCGCAATTCAAGAAGTTTACCACAGAATCTTCTCCATAAGCATTGCCTTTATTCTACATTTTGTTAAGAGTAAATATAGATGTGACAATATAAGAAAAAATGGAGAATATTTAAGATAATATGAAGAGTGATGCTACATAACCAAGTAGCTATAAATGTAAGTACAGCGATACAGGCAAAAGGTACAGCCAAGAGCAATGCAGAGCTAAACTTCTTCAGTACCATCAGTGTTATCCAACCTTATGGTAAGAGTAAATATAGATCTTATGTGTAGAAAATGGAGGGCAAAGGAAAATAAGCTCTAGAGTGATGGTAGATGAACAACTACCTGCCAATATAAGTACACTGATAAAGGACAGCAGGTACTTACAAGAAAAATGCAGAGCTAAAAAATTTCATTGGCATCGGATATATTCTACACTAATGTAACCATTCATACAGATCAGATAATTTGGAGCAAATAATTGATAAGCAAGCTATCATGCATACTGCTGTCACATAATGAACCAGGTATGCATGCAAGTAGAGTGATACAGGACAACAGGTACTAACAAGAGCAAAGCAGCGGACAGCATATTTGCGATATCCTGTCGTTCTTTTCAAACCAGAATTCTTTTTCGAGCAGATTTCCTGCAAAAAAGATCCGTAAGGCACATGCGGAAAAGTAGAAGTTCAAATTGTAATGCGATATCATAGACGGTACCTCATCCTCGGAACGAGACCAGTGCATAACAAGGTTTTTCCATTCAATGTCTTCTTAATTTAGCACAGGAGACTTTACCAGAAATTCGTTTATATACTTGCCATCAAAGTGTGATTTCCTTAGGTAACACCAATACTGTTGCAATGCTTCCTTGAAAAGCACAAGAAAGCTTTGCTTGTCATGACTATCCAGATTTACCCTCGCCTACTTACAACAATGTAATGTAAATCATTGATGTGTTGAATCAGCAGAAAACAGGAAAATAATCACCATGAATAATAGCACTTACACGTAAGTGGGACAGGAAGATGTGAAAATGGTGTTTGTCATCACTATAATCTTCCCATGATGGGAATATATGCACGTAGTCCCTAACAACATTGAAAGCATTGTCTTTTAAACTGGGAATAACTAGAATGTGGTTCCAATCTGCAGGAATTGGCCGTCCCTGCAGTTGGGATAGGTCGGCTGGTGGACTTGCTGTACTTTTTGGTGGAGTGGGATTTTTCTGTGGTACGGCTGGTGATATGGCAACTGAAATCGGCATACCTTTTGCTAGAGTGCAGGTCTTGTGTGGTGCAGCTAGTGGTGTGGCCAGTGAAGTATGGGTACAGTTTGCTGGAGTCGGTCCTACGTTTTGTGTCACTGGTTGTACAACCAATATAAGTGGGGTGCTGTCTGATTTCTCCGGGACAACCACGTTTTTCAAGGACTTTGCTGGTGCTCCTTTAGGTTCAGCAATCACCCTCTTGCTTTTTGATGTCTGATGCACAAGAACAACATTTGAGTGGAAAAACATGGTATGATGACATATGGAATATGTATTTATAATGGATGGGCATGTCATCTCGACATATATGATGAGTAAACTAAGCAGATGGCGGCGCAACAAAGTAGATGAAATGCAAGACAACATATGCAAGATACGCGCACTCAATAAAACCTTGCCAAATTAGAACAGGCACCTTGATGGGTGAACAGGACAGGCCATTTGCCTTTGACTCCTCGAGGTTAGAATAGTCATTAGGATCATATTCTGAACAAGAATCAACAGGTGGTGAGCGTATGAGTTTCATTGCATCCAGAATGGCACTCAATGGCTTGGTGCCAATTTTGTAAGTCATTGCGGTGTTTAGCTTCAAGAGAGGACTGCTGCTAGTGCGACACAAAGCAGCTACACAGATCATAGTGTAGATATAACGGCAAAACCGTAAGAATCAGAGTAAAATCAGCAAAGTGGAACTTGCTGGAATATATGTGCTACTATTGCCGGTACGGCTAGAAAGGCTTCGGATACCAGCTCTCTTCAACTGAAGGTGCGGTACTGTTAATATCAGTGTAACTCTCAAAGGCGACACCCACATTCCCTTGCTATTCTTATAGGATTCAAGTGGGAAGGCCACTACAGATCCTATTCCCATGTTTACAAAATCCTACGAATCAAAGAGGCCCGATGAGTTCAAAGTGTCCATACCAACCGACCGTATAGACCTCTACACTGCAAATGCCCCTGCTCATATTCACTACAAGGAACATACTGTACTACTATCATACTCCCTCCGTTCCAAAATATAAGTCTTGGTAGAGATTTCCCCTATGGATCATATACAGATGTATCCAGATACATTTTAGAGTGTAGATTCAGCCATTTTGCTCCATATGTAGTCCATGGTGGAATCTATACAAAGACTTGTATTTAGGAACGGAGAGAGTACTTATTAAAGAAGAACGGAAGAGGAACATGCTAAAGAAGAGCAAGCAGATTTTGGATAATAAAATGTTCGCTATGCAGGTTCCCACACATGATGAACCAGAGCGCATTAAGAAAGCAACTCCTTGTTGTCTCTATATGTGGTGCACGTGCTTTTTCGAAAGTAAAGTAGGAACATTAGCTGACCAATTAAATGTTATCTGTTTTAGTAATATCAGCATCATATCAGATTCGTACTTGAGCAACAAGTTTGGAATTATGAGTGGCACGTTGTTTAGCTTGATGCATTCAGGAGCATTGCTAAGAAGGTACGATGATGGTACTGAATATAAAGGCACGTCTGCATTTGGGTCAGTCGACCATTTCAGGCGGTTGGACGAAGATCCTATGTCACCTAACCCTTCTTCTTCCTCGTCTCTGATTCTTCCCATATAGAACACCGCACGGGCAGTCGGCGGGACCATCGGCCCCCACCGCTTGTTTTCCTCCGCCACCCCCACCCCCCACCCCCGCCCCCACCCGCGTCGAGTTTTCTTTGTTCGGCGAGGCCCCACCACCGCCCCCCACAACCAAAGTCCCCAGCCGAGCCCCTTTGTTCGCACCGGCGAACTTCGGCGAGCTCTAAAAAAATCGACTGACCCAATTTTGAAATTTAGTCTACTGTGATTTAACTAGTGTAGAATATAAAAGGAGAAAACCATAAGCGTTGGGAGTATAGTGTTGAGTGTGCCATGGAGGATCTGAAGGTGCAAACCGGACAAAGGCAAATTCGCAACCAATGTTTGCTCTCAACTAGCAAGTAAGTGATGGACAAGAAATCAGAGTAAAGCAGTTGCGATCTATTTTCTTGCTGTGATAAATAAGTTGAGCAGATACGAAAGAGTACCGCCTCTGGTGCGGCGCCGTGTATGCATCTGCTAAGAATTTGACGGTGCTGCGGTAGCTAAGGCTGTCGGCAGCGTGGAAGCAGATCTAGGAGGACGAGACGGTCGTAGGAGCGGCGCCAACAAGGTGGACGACGACGGGGATGAAGCGAGAGGACGGGATGCAAGGATCCCAGTCCGAAGCCGTGGATGAGAGAGGTCGATCTCTTGTAATGGACGGCGGCGTCGGGGTTTCAGCTCCGGCATGGGGGAGGAGGACGGCGGTGGATGGGGTGGCGGACAGAGGTGGCTGGGGTGGAGAGGGTGTTTTGGCGCCCATGGAGCATGAATGGGGAAATGGAGGTGGAGAGGAAGGGGGAACCATGTCTTCAGGGCGCGCTTGTCTCAAATGCGAGGAAATTTACAAACTTAGCCCCCGTTTCAAATTTCCTACATCACAACAATATTAGTCGGTTGGGGATAGGACGGTAATCTCGCATACATCAAATATTTGCCGATTTAGAGTTTGTTTTTGGCGCCCTTGTGTATGAATCGGGAGGAGTCGATTTGGCCGAGGACACATTGTGTTCTGGCGCCCACCGTGTATGAATCCGGGTGAGAGGCGGTTATGTCACGTTTGAGTGAAATTACAAACCTACCCCTATCGAAACCTATAGAAATCGTGCAGGTAGGCTTTGAGTGGCAGGGATAGGCAGTAGTAATTTCCATCTCGCAGATTTTGCTTTCGGGTGGTTACTGCGACTTTCCCAGCTTCGTTCAAATTTTGCCGAGTGCACGTTTACCGTGCCAACTCAATTCGAATCCCGTTTGTATTCTATTTTTTTCGGGCGAGATCCATTTTCGATTGGAATAGAATTCTATATACATCATTTTTATATATACTTTCAAAAGCACAACAAAGAATTCTGCTCCTTTTTATGTATAATATGATTTACAAATACAATGATCTCAAAATCATAAGGTTGAATTCAAAAAATTAAACCAAATTATGTTCTACTAAAATGTATGGATCAGTAATATCTACATATTAAATAACATAGCTGCACGTGAATTCATATGAGTATGCATGTTTGATAGATCAATTTTGGTTCAAGTATGGATTACATGTATCATCATCACGAATTCAAATATTTGAATCCCTTTTATGTTCACTCCTTTCATGGCCATCTATCTCGCATGCATGCTCCTTCATGTAGCTATCACTCTCTTTTCTCTAGCTCACCCGCACGCTCACTTCATGTTTCTCCTATCCTCGCAAACATGGTCTCTCGACGCCTCCCATGAGAAGTGTCACACTCTCCCTATCATTATACATTACACGGTTTTCATTATCTCTCACGTCTCTACCGTTCTCTCGTATCACTAGGTACCTAAGCTTTCTTTTTCACCGCCACACACACAGTCTCCACTGATCTTTCACTTTGTGTTTCTCTCTATGGGATTCTGTCACACACCCTATATGTCTCTAGATATGAATCATACCACTAAAATTACTCTCTCTCTCTCTCCTGTAGACACGACATTTGTTGTGGTCTCCTTTTCATCTCCATCCCAGACTGACATTATTCATTTGTTTACGGATCAGACAAACTCCCCCCTCTCTCTCTCTCACACACACACACAACTCCTGCTTCCACTCCCCTTCCCGACTACCGTCTCTCTCTCACACACAAAACTCTCGCTTTCGCACCCCCGACTCGTATTTCTCTCACAAACATCTATCGACTAGCCTCTAGATAGGTTTATACACCCGCACACTCGTGCTTCCACTATCGCATACATGTCTCTCTCCCGCTCCTTGTATCTATGTAGAGTTTTCTTCCCATCTTGAGACACGCCCTCCCGATCGTGCACACACACACTATCGCCTCATTTTAGGTTGATACCTCTCGCACACACACTCTTTGTGTCTTTGTCACACAAGCACTCCATCCTCCTCCTCTCTCCCTCTCTCTCTCACACACATGGGCTTTTTGCAACAACTAGCAAGATGCCCATGCATTGCACGAAACATGAAGATGCATTTGTATGAGTAGTTTATCTTGTGGGAGAAAAGGATGAACAAGGGAAGGCCTTATTTGCAAGTGTGGAGAGGGGTGTGGGTATCTTTTTGCAAAATTGCCATAGTTTCCTTCCTATCGGTCAGATATAGATCGGACGGCCTATATTGCAGGATGGCAGGCACACTATCATCACCGACTATGCTTTTTATAAGAGTAGGGATAAAAAACAGAGTTGGTGATGATGGTGGGCCTACCATCCTGCAATATAGGCCGTCCGATTTATATCTGACGGATAGGAACGAAACTATGGCAATTTACCCGCACTCCTCTCCACATTTGCAGATAAGGCCTTCCCTCGTTCATCCTTTTCTCCCACAAGATCTTGATGTTCAGTGCAACGCACGGGCATCTTGCTAGTAAGAGTAGAAATTAGACATATACCACTTCTCGAATCTTGAAACCAACAACATTCCTCCCTTATCTCTTCAAAACCGCCAAAGGAATATATTTTGAGTGAAACATAACATTTTTTTAGTGATATACGTATTTCAAAACTAGACTTTTTTTCTATCAAATCGGTGAATATGTATTGATCAACTCTGATCGTGTGGCAATGCATTGGCACATTGCTAGTAGTTATTATAATTTTTTGGACACCAGACAAACGGTGGAGTACATATACTAAGAGAAGAGGCGCACGCACACAGTCGGTCTCTCGGTGTCTCGCACACATGAGTGTTACGTAAAGGAAACGTTAACAAATAAACCCAAAAACCCTAGGTGCATGATTGCTGCATTCACGGGTACCGGGTACATGGTGGAGCGCACCTTTGTAGGAATAGTCAGCTCGCGTGATAATTTGATCCATCGGAGGTGATGATCAGGACCACAGGTGAACGACTTGGAGGCGGTGGCTCGCCAGTTGCCACAGATCGAGTAGCCACGTTTAAAATATCATTTTTTAGCAGGGTTAAGAGTTCCGATTTTCAATGGCGCGTTATAAGTACTAAGTAGTTTATAGAACGATTGGTATGGAGCGAAAATGGAATTCATAGTACTACGTACCTCCTTGGCGTATGGTTGTATGGGTTTATGTTGCGAGATATTGAACCTGGTAGTTATAGGGCAAATACTATGTTTAGATTTAGATGTTGGTTTTCAGTAATGAATATTGGAAGGGCAAACCCTTCTTTGATTAAAAAAAACTACTACCTCTGTTCTGGTTTATTGTCCCCTTCGTTTTTTGGGTCAAAGTTTGTCCACGAATTTTACTTGTAAAATGTGAATGGAAAACGAGATTTTGTTATACGCAAACAAAAAAGGACTGGATGGAGTGATTGCTCTGACACGGACGCGACCTCTCATAGCACAGGCATTGAACCGGTGCGCTGGCCAAGAGGGCCCCACTCACTGCAGGCCCGGCTGAACATGCCTCCTCGCCGCATGCAACCGACTTCAGACTGCCCCGCCTGCCTTCATTGATTCCACGCGTGTGCCGGCAACACGACCTTCCACGAGCTGGCCGGCATTTTAGAACACAAAACATGACCAAAATATAATTAATTATGCATGGTCTTGACTTGCCGTGCTCGCACTGGTAGCAGGAACTAAAGGTTTTTCTTTATTCATAACTCTCCTCAACTTTTTTGGCTTTGAGGTGAATCTTGGTTGTGGAGATTATGTATGAATGTGGAGATATCTGTGAACATGAGTTTGATGTGGAAGTTGAACTTGGAATGTCGGGCTTGCGCGTGAACTGTACCATGTCCAATGCTTCATCTGTTATTGTTTGGAAAGTAATTACTGTTATTACATGACCCAAAAATATATATTTTGTGCCACATCAGTAGATGCGCGGACATCACAACAGGCATGCTGACTAGATAAACATTTGAACCTAGATACTATGAAGGAAATTTTGTATTGACAACAGTTTTAGATAGCAGGAGACGCCTAGCCTGCTCTGCCTCTTCTAGCTTATTTCTGGCTTCTTCCATCTCTTCTTTGGCATGGGTGAAGAGAGCATCTGGTTGCTCTTTTCGCTTCTTCAGGAACTCAGCTACATTCTCAAGGGCTACTGCACGCTTTCTTTCAGCCTTTACTAGAGCCACGAGGACACGAACAGCTGACGACTCCACCTGGCTTGTGTGTAATCCAGCATCATCTAGGAATTTGCACCTTGTGTCTAATCCAAAATCATTAGGGAACTGGCACCTTGTGTGTAATCCAGCCTCATTCTGGAAACATGATCTCGAGGTTGACCATACTTCCCTCCTTGTAGGAACTGCATCCTGACATGAAGTTACTTCTTTTTTAGATAATTACTCAGAGCAACCCGGATTCATTTAGTAGAAGCCAGATAAACAGAACTACGAGAAGTGAATTCAAAAGGAAAAAAAATATAAAAACAGACTACAAGGTGAGAAGACCCACTTCCTACAGCAAGCTAAAAACAAAAGCATTAGGACGATTAAGACTCTTCTTATGACACATCGAAGAACACGAGGCTTAAGAGAAATAGAAACTACAACATATACACATCGAAGCACACGAGGCTAAACAAAAGTAATTGAAAGGGTGTTACTTACCAAAGCTCGTTTTACAGGTTCGGTGCAGCTCCTCCTTAAGTTGCCACGCCCCTTGAAGATGTCCCCAATATCCCGTGTTTGGTCTTCATTGCTCCTCTGCATGTTCGCACTCGTGGTTTTAAAATCTCAACATGGCAAGAAAAATATACTACTAGTAGTACTCACATCTTGTGGGCAACATTAAAGCACTCCTCTTCCATGTTAGAGCATCTCCAACAGAATCGCAACGCGCGGCCCTTTAAAAAAGCGTTTACGGTGCTAAGATCGAGAAGTAGAGATAGAGAGTAGAGGATAGTTCTCAGCATAGATAGATAAAAAAATAGATTATTCAACTACACCTCGTCGTCTGACTCCTCCTCGGTGATGTCCTCCTCCGACATCTGACTGTAGGCGTGAAGATACCGATCGTTGTCGGATTCCCAGGGCGACGCTGCTCCTAGCCTCATGTTGAATTGAGCGTCCGCTTTTCGCCTACACTTGTCCTCGCGATAGGCGGCTCGCTCCGCCCTCCTTTGCTCGTAGAACTCACGCTCGTCGATGATGTCCTGCGGGAAGCGTTGGCGCCACAGTGCCATAGCTTCCTCGTCCATCTCGGTGATGCCGAGACGGTGCTCCCGCCTCTGGTTGTCGCGACGATCCTCGTCGGTGATAAGCCACGGCAAAGGCGCGAGCTCCTGTGCCCGCTCGCGCGCCGGCACGTTGGGGAAGTCCAATGTTCTATGAGGCCACCGGAGGCGCCACGCCGCTGCGTCGTACGCGCTGCCAGCCTCGTTGCCGGTGTCGAAATTGCCGAGGCCGAGGCGCATCCTGCGGAACCGGATCTCGGCGAAGAAGCCACTGGAGGGGCGCGCGCGGATGCCGCGGTATCCCCAAGTTTCCCGGCGACGCGGTGGCATGGTGGCGCGACAGCGGCGAGGCGAGAAAGAGCGGGGAGAGAGCGGTAGCGAGGCACAGAGTGGTGGCAAGGCACAAAGCGGTGGGAGGGCGTTGGATTTTATAAAGCAAGTCGGACGCCGCACGCCAAAACAAGCGCACGCACGGCCACTTTTTCCTGCGCGCGCACAATCCTTTCCCGACGTCTCTGCTATCTCTACTCTCTTCTCTACTGTTATATTTATTTTATATTTAATATTTATCTCTACTTCTCTACTCTCTATTTTTTTCTCTTCTTTTTCCCTACTCTTATAAAAAAACAGAGTTGGTGATGATGGTGTTCCTGCCATCCTGCATTATAGGGCATCCGATTTATATCCGACGGATAGGAACGAAACTGTGGCAATTTTGCAAAAAGATACCCACACCCCTCTCCGCATTTGCAAATAAGGCATTCCCTCATACATCCTTTTCTCCCACAAGATAAACTACTCATACAAATGCATCTTGATGCGTGCAATGCATGGGCATCTTGCTAGTTCTAAAAAACTATCCATCATTTGCCACACTACTAGTTGCAGATGAAATACCTACCCAAGCACAACGCGATACAGGAGCAACGCACAATTGCAAGCTGATATTCTGTTGGACAATGGAGGCTATAACCAATTACTTTTACGGGAACAATAGCACCCAGGAAATTTGAAGGGTAGGTATGAACAAAATTGGAACTACACATGTACTGCTAAGTGAGTCAATACACACATTACCAATCGAGGAGGAGAACGATGGTCGCGGCGGCCTCTGTGAATCATGGTCGGCAACGGGAGTCAGTTCATTGTCCATGACGGTGGTGCTTCTGCGCTTGGCGTCGGCTTCCGGGAAGCAGATCCGAGGCCATGAAAGACGGTGCCGGGGAAGAGGCTCCGTGTATGACGATGACGGTGGACCGGCTCCAGTGCGGCGTACGAGGTCATCGATGAGGTAGATGCGCTGCGGTGGATGAGTGCGCTGATGTAGAAGGGGAGGAGCACGAAGGCTGCGGTGCCGTGGAGAAGACTATTTTGTGGTGGGGATAGAAAATGGGGAGTATTCATGTGTACTACTCTAGGTGCCGGGGTGGGGTTGGCTGGGTAGGGTGAACCTGAAGTTACCAAAACAGCCCCCTACCAACCATCATCCGTAGGCCTGTTCCGATGGCTATGATGGTAACTTCCCACTGCTCGAATCAGGGTCGCAGGAGATTATCCCGCCGACCTCAACATTTTGTGACACTGAACTCCCCGTGTGGCGTGTTGGGTGATTCAGGTAAGCAACTAGCGAGTAGTACTAGTAAACTCTGCATATTAGGTTTGACCGAAGTCAAACTTCCTAAAGTTTGACCAAGTTTATAGAAAAATATAAACATTTACCATAACAGATATGTATGATGTGAAAGTACATTCAATAATGAATCTAATGGTATTTATTTGTTATTGTATGTGTTAATATTTTTTTGTTATAAACTTCCTGAGAGTTTACAAAACTTGACTTTGACCAATGCTAATATGCAGACTTAAATAAAAACGAAGGGTGTACACATTTTTTTTCTTAGTATATAGTGAATTAATCATTTGTTGAAATTGTGAAATAAATATATTAGGCTACTAACTTCGAATGTAATGGTCTATACAATTCAATAGTTACAATCATTGTAGAATTCCAAGATGTATACGAGGTCTATAGTACATCACAACATGCTGAAACTCGCATAATCCCAGTCAAATGACAATCAAAATGCATTTCATTATTACTTTGTAGGATGCAACAAAACCAACAATAACTCTACATCAGCCATTATAAAAGCAACATTTTGAACATATCCCAATGTGTGAATGAAACGTGCAGAGAGAGCTTGCGAAGATGGAGCAGATAGGGCGGGAAAGATTGTATGTATGTGGATGAGAGAGTAGGAGACAAACCTAAAGAAACAAGAGAGAGGGAGATAGAGAGAGAAAGAGAGGGGAAGAAGTTAGGTCTGTGAGAAAGATGGAGACATGTAATATTCATGAGATGCGTGTGGATCCGAATTCTGTACACGTGGAAGGAGAAGAGACAACAGGTTTGATGAGAGAGCTAGAAAAACATGGACGAGAGGGGAAGGATCTCGTGAGTTGAGGGGATTGATAAATTTGTGCGGGGCAGAGAGGGATTGGTAATTTTGTGCGAGAGAGAGAGAGGGTGGGGGGAGGAGTCAGTCAGCCGTCGTCACATCATCCTGCTTCCAAATGGCCCTGCATTCTCTAGCGCAGTGTGGTCGCCGTCTTCGATCTCCTCGATGTCCTCTTTGAAGATTGAGGTGTTGTGCATGCTGGGGTGCAGACAAGCAAAAGCGAGAGTGGTCTCCATATAACCTTCTATGCGGATGAATTGTGTGCTCGGGGGAGGGGGTATGTGTGTGCTGTGTGTTGTCTGTGTGTGTGTGTGTGTGTGTGTGTGTGTGTGTGTGTGTGTCAGATATTGAGAGAAAACAAACCTAAGGAGAGAAATGTGTGTGTATGTGACGGAAAGCTACTTGCTAAACAGGGTATTCATGAAGAGATTGTGCGTGTGAGATAGAGAGCGATGTGTGGGCCTTGAGGTGGGCAGGGGGCGGGTGAGGGTGTCAAAATGTGCGCGTTGATGCATGTGTTACATGCGATCGTGCGAGGGACTGACGAATCGAGAGAGATGGTTGTTGTGTTACGGATGCTCCTCTCTCTCTCTCTCTCTCACACACACACACACAAGTAAAATAGAAGACCGTTCTCTCATGTATACACAACGTATCGGCATCTGTCTATGTCTCACTCAAGCATGATGATTTGCACATTCACACCTCTGTATGTCTCTGTCACACGCACACCGTCTCCACATTGCCCTTCCACCACAACACACATATGGACACATACACACGTTCTCTTTCAGTCACACACACTTTGGACGCCAAACATTGGCAAAAGTTGGCAAAAAACTGTCTCTATGACAAGTGGTCCATAGGGGCAATAAAGTGTGGCAAGCCAAAGTGTGGCAAAAACAAAACATATGCCAACTAAACTGTGGCGGCCAAATTTTGGCTTGGCAAACGGTGGCTGGGAACCAAACAGCCCCAAAATCAGTATTAAAAAAACTAGGGCGCACCTAAAATATCCAAATCCAAATAAACACAAACTCGAGCTAAATTCAAATATATGGAAATATTGTAGCGTCAAGAACTTTTCCCGAAAAAAAGTTGAGTAATATTCAGGGATTGTTTTCACAAACACAAAAAAGGTTCGGTGGATGTCCTTCAAGCGCGACACGGTGACGCACCGTTCGATCGACCGCACGGCCGCGGTTCATGCGCTTGCACAGGATTCCGTATCGTGGCAGTTGTAACTAATAAAAGTGCTGCCTAAGTCTAATGTTTACGTGTACTAGTATGGTTTTCTTTTAAGTTTGACCAACCCTATATAAAACTAAACTAAGCTCCCATACGCGCACTCATCAATATGCTGCCGCCGCCGTTGCGCATGCTGGCGCCTGCCTCCTCCGGCCAACAATTTCTCGCCCATCACCGCCGTGTCGCCGCCAAGCCGAAGGCTCGCCCGCTCACGTCATCTGCAGTCCCTCCTCGTGATGTCGCCACGCTGCCAAGCACGCGAGCAGCTGGTGGAGCCGCGTCTATGCACGCAACGTACGAAGAGGAGGACGAGCGCGTGCTCCAGCACGCCGGCGAGGAGGAACTAGCGTGTCATTGTCGTCTCCGCCCGCGCGGAGGAGGCGCGCATGGTGGCTGTCGCGGCGGAAGCCGGTCGCGCGGGTGTTGAGCCCGCAAACCGGGTGGGACGCGGAATCTACCTTCGAGACCTTGAATGCCACGTGGTTCCTGCAATCTTAAGGAGCAATTTGGGTCAGTCAACTCTTGTGAGCCGTTTGATGCAATATGGATGGCTAGAAGGGCTTCTTCAACCTCCGAAATAGATGCACGGTTCATCTTCTCAGCCCACCACACGCCTAACCGCCTGCCGCCGCCGCCGCGTCCTCCCCTGAACCGCCTAACACCGCCATGCTCGCCCACCCGCGCCATCCGTTTAACCCCGGGCACGATCCATTTTTTTCCGGCAAACTGCATTCCACACCCAACACGCATAAGATAGACATGGGCACCCTGCCGTCTTCTTCCTTCACTCCGTCGAACTTCTTTCACAAATCGACTGACCCAAATTATACTACTAGTACGAACGTATTAACTACAGTAGGAACACGAAGATACGAGCAGTAGTACCAATTGCAAGAAGAACAGTTGTAAGACATAGTACTAGTACTACTGTACTACTAAAGAGTTCAAATAACGAGAAAGAACATAAACATAGTTCTGTCGGGGCCTCAACACAACACACCCTTGAAAATAAAATAAGCAACTAGTCCACTTGACACTTCAGTAGAACCAGCATGAGCGACGGCACTGCCACCTACTCGGAGTTCGAGTCCACGTCCTCGACTTCGTCCCCGTCCCTCTTCATCTTCCTCTTCACCGACGCTTCTTTGCTTGAACCGGACACTGGGCTCTGCTTCTTCATCCAACCCTTGTAGATATTTAAACAAAGTTAGGCATCCATTGCTACTTACAGGATGTGATCTTCATCTAATGTCTTTGACTCCCATGCATGATGAAACTTGTGGTGAGGTTTCTTTAGTTTAGCGTACGAACAATCAATCATGGCTGCTGCCAGGGTCAGCATTGAAGGCTGAGAGGAGGACACCAGGCTTGCCTTCTGGAGATCGAAGGGCTAGCCTACAATGAGTCCTATCCGACCCAGGATTTCCTTGACATTCCTAAAGTCTACAGTAACGAATTTGACTCGGCCGCCCTTGAGGAACTTCTTAAATTCCTCGCACTCAACGTCGGCATGGCATATGTGGTAGACCAAGCATAAGTAATGCACGCAAACCTGGATCACGGCGGGCTTCTTCTTCTCTGCCTCCTTTAGTTTCTTCTCGCTTCCCAGGACTGTGGTGTACTCAACATCTAGCCCAGCGACCCACTCATCATTTGAGTTTTTGAACATGCGTTTGAAGCGAGCAAGGCATTCTTTCACCGTTGTGGAAGAACCGGTGTAGATGGCGTCGAACTCATCGCTGGTGATGGTTCTAACATCGTCCTGCTACAGAATAGTCCGGGCCCTCTTTGTAGTGTCCGGGAGTTCGGCCGCCGAATTAAGGTTCTGCTTGAAAAGGCCGCTCTGTACCTCTGCTGCTAGGGCAGCGGTGTGCTCCTCGGTATGGAGGGAGTATTCCTTGTTTCCATTGACTATTATGACGCCACGTGGTCCGGGCATCTTGAGCTTCAGATAAGCATAGTGTGGCACCGCGTTCAAACGAGCAAATGCGGTTCGTCCAAGCAGTGCGTGATAGCCGCTGCGGAAGGGGACGATATCAAAGATTAGCTCTTCGGTTCGGAAGTTGTCCGAAGATCCGAAGACAACCTCTAGTGTGATTGAGCCCGTACAGCGGGCCTCTACACCTGGTATGACTCCTTTAAAGGTAGTCTTTGTGGGCTTAATCCGTGACGGGTTAATGCCCATTTTGCACACTGTATCCTGATAAAGCAGGTTGAGGCTGCTACCACCATCCATCAGGACCCGTGTGAGGTGGAATCCTTTGATGATTGGATCGAGGACCAGTCCGGCCGACCCGCCATGACGGACACTGGTCGGATGGTCTCGATGATCAAATGTGATCTGGAAGGAGGACCATGGATTGAATTTTGGGGCGACTGGCTCCATCCCGTAGACGTCCCTGAGTGCACACTTGCGTTCCCTCTTGGGGATGTGGGTAGCATATATCATATTCACCGTTTTGACCTGAGGGAGGGATTTCTTTTATCCCCCTATGTTCGGTGGCCGAGTATCCTCTTTATCGTCCTTGCTCTGCGACCCCTTCCCCTTGTTGTCGGCATTTAACTTGCTGGCATGTTTAAAGACCCAACAATCTCTGTTGGTGTGGTTGGCTGGTTTTTCTGGGGTGCCATGTATCTAGCACGGACGATCGAGTATGCGTTCCAGACTAGATGAGCTTCTGAATCCGGCGTTGACCGCCGTGTCATTGGTATGGTTGCCGTTGATTCGACGCTTGTGTCTGTTGCGTCGGGGCTTGCCGTTGCTATCCTTGGCTTCAGAGGTGCCAGGTTCTCTTGCATTATTGTTGCAACGGGCTAGCGAACTATATTCGCCCGCGCAAAAGCGGGTCATAAGTGTTGTAAGAGCCGCCATGGACTTCGGCTTTTCCTGCCTGAGAAGTCGGGAGAGCCATTCATCGCGGATGCTATGCTTAAAGGCCGCCAGGGCTTCGGCATCCAGACAGTCGACTATCTGGTTCTTTTTAGTTAAGAACCTAGTGCATAATTTCCTGGCGGATTCCCTAGGCTGTTGGACTATATGAATTAAATCATCTGCATCCGGAGGTCGGACGTATGTTCCTTGGAAGTTGTCCAAGAAGGCTTCTTCCAAATTTTCCCAGCTGTCGATAGAGTTTTCTGGCATGCTGTTCAACCAGTACTGGGCTGGTCCTTTTAGTTTTAGTGGGAGATATTTGATGGCGTGGAGATCATCACCACGAGCCATATGAATATGGAGGAGAAAATCCTCGATCCAGACCGCGGGGTCTGTTGTCCCATCATATGATTCGATGTTTACGGGTTTAAACCCTTCTCGGAATTCATGATCCGTTACTTCATCAGTGAAGCAAAGACGGTGTGCGGCGCCTCTATATCGGGCCACATCACGAGGTAGCTCTGATGGAGTCCGTCTACGGAGTTCGGCCCGAGAGTGACTAGGCTTGTTGCGTCCGAATAGGTGGCCGTCGTCACGTGTCGGGGCACGCCCTCGCGGTCCATAGATCGATCTAGTATGTCCTGCATTATTATCCAATTTTTGCCGCAGGTCGTAGGTATGTCCCCGAGCTGTTTTATTTCTACCCTTACGGTGAGGTGGAGCAGGCTCGTGTTCGGCTTGAGTTGCCACTTTGTCCTGACCCCGTGGTGGTCGGTCATTCGCATTGCGCGCTGATGATATGGGCTCCAACGCCTCATTGTCAAACTGAGGTAGCAATTTACGCTGCGGGTAACTTTTGGCTGGGCGCTTAAGGCTGTATTCCTCGGCTGCCAGGACATCAGTCCATTTATCGTTGAGCAAATCTTGATCAGCTTGAAGCTGCTGCTGCTTGTTTTTCAGGCTCCTTGTAGTGGCTATTAGCTGGCGCTTAAAGCGCTCCTGCTCGAGGGGTTCCTCAGGCACGATAAATCCTCGTTGCCGAGGCTCACCTCCTCCTCGGAGAGCGGATGATAACTACCATCCTCCGAGTCTTCATTTATGGCCTGTTCGTTAGGGCTGACTTGCCCATCCTCCTTATTGTCATGTTCGGTAGTTTGTTCGTCGTGGTCTTCTATGTCTTCGGCACCGTCAGGAGTGTTGTCGTCTCCTGTGCCGGTGTTGCTGTCCTTGCTGCGGCGTGGTTTAGAGTGGCGCCGCTGACGTCGGCACTTTGGTTGTGTCTTAGGGGGGTCAACCTCCACTGTGTTTTCCTTGTCATCACCGCTATTATCTTTTGGCGTATCCACCATATATACGTCATATGAGGAAGTGGCCGTCCATCGTCCGGTGAATGGTGTGGCTTGGGCCTCCTCTTCTCCGGCATCGTCATCCATACCGTCGATGTCTTCGGAGTCATAATCGAGTGTGTCGGTTAAGTCATCGACAGTGGCTATGAAGTGGGTGGTGGGTGGGAAGAGAAATTCTCCATCGTCGGCATCCAGTTCGAACCGGACATAATTCGGCTGTGAGTCCCCCGCCAAGGACAGAATTTTTAATGAGCTTAGTACATTGCCAAAAGGCGAGTGTCGAAAGATGTCAGCGGTGCTGAATTCGAAGATCGATAACCGATCAATCTCGGCGGACGCACATGGTTTGGAACTCATAGCCGGCAACGAGTCGAGAGTTCCGGTGACACAGATATCACATGAGGCTAAGTCTGTGTGCGGCTCCAACACCGCAGAATCTGTGGCCTCCATGGCAGGGTTGGGCTTCCCGTCCTCGGATGGTGCGATTTGCTCCGGATCTAAGGCCAGAGTAGTTACAGGAGCTATCTCCTGAATGTGGTCTAATGATAGATTTAAGTCATGTTCATCGAGGTAACAGGGAGCGGCTACCGCGGTCTCGAATCCATCGAAGATCAAGTCTCCGTGGATGTTAGCGACGTAATTCAAGCTCTCGAATCTGACCTGATGACCAGGGGCGTAGCTTTCGATCTGCTCCAGATGGCCAAGTGAGTTGGCCCGCAGTGCGAAGCTGCCGAATACGAAGATCTGTCCAGGGAGGAAGACTTCTCCTGGGACAGCGTCATTGTAGATGATCGAAGGGGCCATCAAACCTCTTGACGACAGCACAGTTGAACTCTCAATGAAAGCACCAATGTCGGTGTCAAAACCGGCGGATCTCGGGTAGGGGGTCCTGAACTGTGCTTCTAGGATCGATGGTAACAGGAGATGGGGGACACAATTTTTACCCAGGTTCGGGCCCTCTCTATGGAGGTAATACCATATTTCCTGCTTGATTGATCTTGATGAATATGAGTATTACAAGAGTTGATCTACCACGAGATCGTTATGGCTAAACCCTAGAAGTCTACCTTGTATGACTATGTTTATGAGTATCCGCTGATCCGGACTAAGCTCTCCGGTTTATATAGACACCGGAGGGATCTAGGGTTACATAAGGTCGGTTACAGAGAAAGGAAATCTTCATATTTGATCGCCAAGCTTGCCTTCCACGTCAAGGAGAGTCCCAGCCGGACACGGGTGGAGTCTTCGGTCTTCGTATCTTCATAGCACATCAGTCCGGCCCCTGGCTAAAAGGCCGCACGCCCGAGGACCCCATAGTCCAGGACTCCTGTCGGATTTCGGGATCCGGCAGACCCTCTAGGTTCAAACTTTCGGGTGCACGCAGAGATCGCACCTCCAACCTACCTACGTCTCGTCGGCTCGCAAGGATCCAAACTACACAAAGAACAACACAAGGGACACGAGGTTTATACTGGTTCAGGCCACCGTTGTGGTGTAATACCCTACTCTAGTGTGTGGTGTGGTGGATTGCCTCTGGGCTGATGATGAACAGTACAAGGGAAGAACAGCCTCGCGAGGGTCTGTTCTTGAGCTTGTGCGATGAACTGCGAGGGGAGTTCAGTCGCCTTTCTTTCTCTCTCTCTAGATGTCGATTCAGATCGATCCCCTTGCCTTGGTGGTGGCTAGTCCTATTTATAGGCGGAGGCCCTGGGCCTCTCCCCAAATATTGAGCGGGAAGGGCGCTAACAATTGGCCATTTTGAAGGGGAACATCTAGTACACTTATCCTGACTAAAGTCGGTCCTCGCCTGCCAAAGACTCTAACGGTGACGCCGGCTTGGGCTCCATGATGACCTCCTTCCTGCCGTTCTGCTGGTCTTGGTCTTGTTGCACCGAAATGGTTGCCTTTGCCTGATGCATTGGCCTGTGCTTGCCTCCTTTGCACCAAAGGGGAAATGAGGACCTTTGTGCGGGCTGGCGCCCGGCCTGGCGCCCTCGGTGCGTCATGGCTTGCGTCCATGGGTACCTCGTGAGGTACCCGCCTTAATCTCTCCACCTCCTCGCGAGCCAGCTGACGAGGCCGTGCTGAGAAGCTTCTGTCGTCGCCCATGAGGCTTGGCCCCTCGCGAGGGTCTTGAGCTTGTGTTGATGAAGATGGGCCGTACTGGGCCACTCCTTGAGCCACTCCGCAGGCCGCAGGCAGGAAAGTCTGGGTAACCCCATTCCCAGAACGCCGACAGTAGCCCCCGGGCCCAAGGCGCGCCTGGACTTGGCTTAGCAGAGAAGCGAAAGGGTGCGAAGCACCGCGGGCCGCAACAGCCTGCGGCCTTGGGCGCCGCGTGGCGATTGGTTGGTCGTGGGCGTCTCCACTTCCTCACGATGCCTTGGGAACCGCATGACTTGACAAGCCCCTGCATGAAGAAACGGGTCATGATTACCTGCGATCGTGGAGGTCGACGATTGGCCTCCTCCGGCTATATGTACGGAACGTCGCAAGCTCTTCCAGCCCATATCTTCTTACTTCTCCCTCTTCTCCATGGCTCTGTCGAAGAGGTTCTCGACCGCGGAGAAGGGAAAGGCCCGCCAGGTGGAGCCTGACTCTCCCCCGGCCATGCGCGGTCGAGGCCGTCCTCGCAAGCACCCTGTGGCTCCCGCAGCGGCTTCCCGCGGCTGTGGAGGCGATCTCCTGCGCGGCGATGGGCGCCAGGCCGTTGATGGGGGGCGTGCTACGACCGCGCGACCTCCTAGGCCGCGCTTCCACTCGGCAGAGGTGCTCCCGGAGTTTGTCGTGTGGTCGGTGGAGCCGACCAGCACCTGGCTCCAGCTTCCCCGCTTCATTTTAGGTGAACTTCCAGCCGGCGCCCCGGGCGGCCTCTCGCTCCAGGCGAACGGCTGCTGCAGCCGGGCCTCCTGGGCTTCACTGGAGGTCTCCACCGCCGGGAGTGTGGCCCTGACCCGCGGCTGGCAAATGTTTTCCCGCGCGCGTGGTCTAAGCCGGCGGTGCACTCTGCACTTCAAGTTCGACGTCGATGCCACCCTCTACGCGAGGGTGTTTGGGGAAGACGGTCTCCGCGCTGGATGCTGCCCCGAGGATGACGACAGCGGTCGTGGGCCTAGCCCCGGCAACGATCGGGATGAAGATGACAACGCGCGCGTGGTCAGTGGCGCTTGGGGCTCGTCGAGCTTCGGCGGCTCTCCTTCGGACAACAGCTCCTCCAGCGGTGGCCGCGACCAGCCTCCGCGCCGCCGCGCCCGGCTGGATGGAGGTAGCGGATCTGCCTGCCGTCGCGCCCGGGTGAAGCGCGAGAGGGAGTCCGCCTGAGCTCCCGAGGCAGTATGGGCCTTCGTCGCGAGCTGGTGCCAAGCGAGTCGCACCTATTTTGTCCTTCTCCTTTTCCTACGCAAAGAGACAGTAGTGTAGGGCCCCGCGGGGGCGTGCTTGGACTGTTGCTGTTAATTATCGTGTTGTTTCCGCTATTTTTGTATTATGCTTTTGTGCCACACGCCTGCACGTAGAAATTACTTAGCTCAAGGGGGACCTGTCGCGGTATTCGCTTCCCGAGGCCGAGGCCTCGCTTCATGTCTTGCAAAGATTAGCCAGGAGGGGTAGCTTCCTGCCTCAGTTTTGGAGGCGACCGACCCAGGCCCTGTGTTCGCGTTGCGGTGCCCGTGGGGCACGGACTAGGAGGGGTGCTCCCGTAGCGGACCCGGCTTGGGAAACCTCAAATGATAGGGGTAGAAAACACTCGCGAGGGTGCCCGCGCCGCTCCCTCATGAGACTTGCGCGAGAGAAATCGAGGCAGGAGAGCGAAAAAGGCAAAGAGTCACAAGCAAAATACGACAACAACTTCAATGAAACTTCAAATGGGAATGAAAAAGCCAACTGCATAAAGCAAATGAAAAAGCCGCGTCCGACACCTAATCTAGTCTTCGACGTCTTCTCACCAGCGCGGAGCTAAGTGCTTCCACTGGGCGTGGGAGGGAGCCCAGGGCCCGAGGCCAGGCGCTCCGAGACTCTCGGCGTGTACAACCCCAACTCATTATTACGTGAGAGTGTCACGGGCGGCGAGCTTCACAGGCATTGGCCTTCTTCACAGGCTCCGGGCCTTTCTTGGGGCAAATGAGCTTCACAGGCGTTGGCCTTCTTCACAGGCTCTGGGCCTTTCTCAGAAAAACAAGCTTCACAGGTGTTTGCCTTCTTCACATGCACCGGGCCTTTCTTAGAAAAACAAGCTTCACAGGCGTTTGCCTTCTTCACAGGCACCGGGCCTTTCTTAGAAAAACAAGCTTCACAAGCGTTTGCCTTCTTCACAGGCACCGGGCCTTTCTCAGAAAAACAAGCTTCACAGGCATTTGCCTTCTTCACAGGCACCGGGCCTTTTCCAAAATGCGACAACTTCACAGGCATTCGCCTTCTTCACAGGCACCGGGCCTTTTTAGGGGTAAAACCTTGGAGATCTTTGGATGTTCCACGAGTTCGGGCGGGCATCCCTCCCGAGTCTCAAGCGGCGCAGCGGGCTGGAAACATGAACAACCTTGAACGGGCCCTCCCACATGGGAGAGAGCTTATGCAGTCCCTCCCTGGAGAGAACCCGTCTGAGCACGAGGTCCCCTACATCAAGAGTCCTGGGGCGAATGTTGTGGCAGTGGTATCGCCGCAGCTCCTGTTGGTACCTTGCTGCTCGTAGCGCGGCTTCCCGATGATGCTCCTCCCCCAGCACGAGGTCCGTCCCCCGCATGGCGTCCTACTGCGCCTCGTCGAACGCCAGGACCCGTGAGGAACGACATCTGACCTCGTGAGGGAGAACTGCTTTAGCTCCATAAACCAGGAAGAACGGGGTCTCGCCAGTCAGCTTGGTCGCGGTTGTGCGGATGGACCACAGCACAGACTGAAGATCATCGTACCAGCCCCTCGCCGCAGGCTTCCGGCTTCTTCTTGAAGGTCCTGGTTTTGAGGCCCCTCAGGACCTCTGTGTTGGCTCGCTCGGCTTGACCGTTGCTCCGCGGGTGCGCTACCGAAGCGTAGCATATCTGCGTTCCAAGGTTAGTACAGTATGTTTTGAAGAGGTTACTGGTGAACTGCGAACTGTTGTCGGTGATGATGCGGTTCGGCACCCCGAACCGGCTCACGATGCCCTTGATGAACTTGACAGCAGAACCTGCGGGGATGGTGCGGACAGCTTCCACTTCAGCCCACTTGGTGAATTTGTCCACGGCGACGTAGAGGTAGCGATAGCCTCCCGGCGCCCGAGGGAACGGCCCCAAGATATCCAGCCCCCAGACTGCGAATGGCCATGAGAGGGGTATAGTTTGCAGACCTCCCGCCGGCTAATGGATCTTCTTGGCATGTGTCGGTGTTCTGGAAACGGGGGTACCCAGACTTGCCTGCCTGCGGCCTGCGGCGTGGCTCAATGGGAGGCCCAAAGACGCCCATCTTCATCAAGACAAGCTCAAGACCTCGCGAGGGCAAGCCTCATGGGCGGACGACAGGAATCCTCCTCGTGCACGGCCTCGTCCAGGCTGGCTCGCGAGGAGGCGAGAGATCAAGGCGGGTACCTCACGAGGTGCCCGGGACGCAAGCCATGACGCACCAGGCGCCCAGCGAGCGCCACCCAAGAAGGTCCTTGTTTCCTCTTTGGTGCAAAGGAGGCAAGAAAGGCGAGAGGATCAAGCAAAGGCAGCCATTTCGGTGCAACAAGACCAAGACCAACACAACGGCAAGAAGGAGGTCATCGTGGAGCCCAAGCAGGCCATCGCTGAGCCTTTGGCAAAGCGAGGACCAACTTTAGTCAGATAAGTGTACTAGATGTTCCCCTTCAAATGGCCAATTGTTGGCGCCTTCCCGCTCAATATTTGGGAAGAGGCCCAGGCCTTTGCCTATTAATAGGACTAGCCTCCCACAGGGGTAGAGGGATCCGGAATCGCAGCGAGCTAGAGGTCAAGCGACCCAGAGAGGAGAGCAGAGAGAGAGCGCCGAACTCCCCCAGCAGTTCGTCAGACTGCCAAGAATGCACTCCACGCGAGCCTGTTCTTCCTTGTATTGTTCATCATCAGCCCCTGAGGCAATCCACCACACCACACACTGGAGTAGGGTATTACATCACAATGGTGGCCCGAACTAGTATAAACATTGTGTCCCTTGTGTTTCTCTTTGTGTAGTTTTGATCCTTGCGAGGCGACGAGGTGCAGGTTGGTAGTGGGTGAGATCTCCGCAAGCACTCCCTGTAGTTTGAACCTAGAGGGTCTCGCTGAACCCAAACCCGACATTTGGCGTGTTGTAGGTGCGCCGGAGCTTTCCTTCCGCCACCCGCTCTCCGCCAACATTGCGATTCGCCTCACGATGAGCAGCGCGCCCACTCCGGTCGCCGGCTTGGCGGCCAAGAGGCTGGGGGCTCGAGCCTTGGCCCCGGCCTTACGACAGGTGTAGTGGCCGAACAAGTTCAAGCCGGAGACGCCACCGCGCTACAACGGCACGAATGATCCACTAGCCTTCCTGCTGGCGTACGAGGAGGCCACCCTCGAAGCAGGAGGTGACGACAGGGTCATGGCTAATCGGCTTCAGATGGCCCTCACCGCGCTCAGCAAGATGTGGCTGCTCCACCTGCCAGAAGCTTCCGTGGCCTCTTGGGAGAAGTTGCGAACCGCTTCCTCGCCCAGCACGCCGCACCGGCGCCGCCGATCGTCGCGGCTCTCCTGGGCGGCTCGCTGCCACGTCAAGCCATTCGTCCGCCAGATCGGTGCTGCCTCTCACAAGGGGCTCCTCCGGTCGGTCGGCGCCAAGGCCGATCTCGCCTTCAGCCGAGAACCACCCTCCAACATAGCTCGCGCAAGGCCGCTCCCAATGCTGTGCACCCCACCATCTGCCGTGGCCGCCACCAAGACTCTCATCAACGGCGGCATGGGCCTCAGGGTGCTCTCGGTTGAAGCCTTCAGCCTCCTCCACATACCGCCGGAGCGTCTTTAGCCTAGCAGGCCCTTCTTGGGCGTCGGAGGCGGTTCAGCCGGCTCCCTGGGGTAGATCCGTCTTCCGGTGACCTTCGGCACCTACTACAACTTCCGCACGGAGCTAATCGACTTCGACATCGCTCCCATCGCCCTCCCATACAGCGCCATCCTCGGCTATCCTGCACTAGCCCGATTCATGGCCGCGACTCACCCAGCGTACACATGAAGATGCCCGGGAGCAACGGCATCCTCACCGTGTCCAGAGACGTCGGGGATGCGTTGCAAGTGCTCAAGCTCGCCTTCAAGATCAAGCGGCGGCGGCACAGCCCGCCGACTCGTGACGCCCCGAGCCCAAGGGGGCTGCGCCGGCCAAGAAGAGGCAGTTGTTCACCCAAGACAAGGCAGAAACCAAGCAGATACTAGTCGACGAGGACGGGTCCACTAACGCCACCTTCACCATGGGCGCCAACCTCGAGCCCGAGCAGGAGGAGGCCCTGGTCAAGTTCCGCAAGACCTAATAAGAAGGTATTCGCATGGGAACCAGATCAGTTGGGTGGATCCCAAGAGGCGAATCGAGCACCACCTTAATGTGTGCCCCAACGCACGCCCGTGAAGCGTAAAGCGAGACGGCAGTCCACCGAAAAGCAGTGCTTTCATCGCCCCGAGACCCGCAAGCTAGAGGCGGTAGGGTCATTGCGAGGTCCGATACCCAGATTGGTTGGCTAACCCGTTGTCGTGCCAAAGAATGGGGAAGGAACGATGTGTCGATTTCACCAACCTCAACAAAGCCTGCCCGCAGGATCCATTCCCGCCCTCAGATCGACGATCGCCGATTCCACCGCCGAAGTGCTACCCGTTATGTTTCCGGATGCCTTCTCCGCTATCACCATATCAAGATGGCGGTAGAAGACGTGGAAAACGGCTTTCCTGACCCCGTGGAGTGTATCGCTACACATGCATGTTGCCTGGCTGCGCAATGCAGAGCGACCTTTCAGCGGCCGATGCACATCACCTTGGGTCCGTAGCTCGGAGGAATGTTGAGGCTTACGTTGATGACATTGTGGTGAAGTCTCGGAGGCCAAAACCCGATACAAGACTCGAGGAAACCTTCATGAGCCTTAACGCAGCTTAACTCATGGCTCAACCCAGAAGTGTGTGTTTGGGGTCCCTCGGCAAGCTCTTGGGCTTCCTCGTCCCATCGGGCATCGAGGCTAACCTGTAAAAGGTCAAGGCAGTCGAGGACATGAGCCTGCCAAGACCCTCGAGAAATGCAGAAGTCGACTGGGCGCAGGACTGCACTAGGACGCTTCATCTCCAAGTTGGGGAACGAGCGCCATCCTTCTTCAAGCTAATGAAGAAAAAGGGCCCTTTGAATGGATCAAGAGGCCGACAAGGCATTCCAAGATCTCAAAAGGTACTTAACCAGCCCTCCAGTAATGGTGGCTCGCGCCTCAAGAGCCCCCGGTCCTCTACCTTGCAGCCACTTTCTACTTTGCCAACAGCAGCCCTGTGGTGGTTAGGAGGAGCCGCTTGACCGAGCCGGCAGCTGCCTGGGGCAAGGCGAAGCAGGATCAAGGCGGCCTCACAGAGACCACTACCACAGCCGGGAAGGATCAGCCGCCGCAGGGAAGCGCACTCGGAACAGAAGAGACCCCTCTCCCTGGCGACCAGCCACTTGGGGCTCCACTGTCTCAGGAGGCGCCACGGCCTTCGGAGGACGCCATCAACACCAACACTCCTGACCTCGTCGAACACCCTATGTACTTCGTCAGTACAGTGTTGCGGGACGCAAGGGCGCGGAAACCCATGCCCCAGAAACTCCTCCTCGCGCTCTGGGTGGCTTCGTGCAAGCTGCGGCACAATTTTCAGGGCCATCCCATCAAGGTTGTCTCGGCGTACCCCTTGGAAAGGGTGCTCAGGAGCCCCAACTCGGCTGGAAGAGTCGCTGAGTGGAACATCGAGTTGCAAGCATTTCAGCTAGAATTCAGCACCACCAGAGTCATCAAGGGAGCCGCGCTAGCGGACTTCGCGGCGGAATGGACAAAGGCCCGAGGCCTCAAGGCTCATGAGGATCGATCCCTCTCCCCGGGAAGTGAGGCACCGGATGGTTGGATCATGTACTTCGACGGGGCGTTCTCCAGACACGGCGCGGGAGCTGGCACTGTGCTTATATCTCCTACTCAAGACAAGCTCTACTATGCCGTGCAGCTCTGCTTCCAAAGACGGAGAAAAGGTCTCCAACAACATAGCGGAATATGAGGGCTCGAGAAGCGGGCTCAAGGTCAGTAGCTGTTCTCGGGAGTGAAGCGCCTACCATCAAGGGCGATTCACAACTCCTCGCCAACTTCTCCAACAAAGTATAACGAGCAAAGGATGAGCACATGGAAGCCTACCTCGAGAGGTCCGCGGATGGAGAAGCAGTTTTGGGGACTGAGTTGCAGCATGTGCCTCGTGGCACCAATCAAGAGGTCGACGACATCGCCTAAGTGCATCCAAAGGGCTACCTCAGATCCCGGCCTTCGAGGAGCGGGCTTCAAGCCCTCGGCAACGCCATCGCTGTCAAGCACGATGCAGCCTCGAAGAGCTCCCCACCACCTGCTCGGAGCCCCGGCCTGTGGGTCTGCCTCGAGCTGGCTCGCTCCTAATGCTAGAGCCTCAGAGGGATGCCGGATCACAGAGTCTGGTTACCCGACGCAAGGAACCTTGCTGGAAAAGGAGGAGGAAGCGGAGCGTGTGGCGCGGGAAGCCATGGCGTAATGCATCTGTGATGGAGAGCTCTACCGGAAGTGACCAAATGATGTGTCCCTTCGTTGCTTCTCCAGGGAGCAAGGGAAGGAGCTGGCCGCAGACATACATAGTGGAGACAGGCATCATTCGTCATCACGGACCTCGCTAAGCAAGGCATTCCGCAGCGGGTTTTATTGGCCCATCAGGGCTCAATGATGCCGTGGAACTGGTGAAGGCTTGCGAGGCCTGCCAATTCCATGCCAAGCAGATCCATCACCGGCGGGAGGTCTGCAAACTATACCCTCTCGTGGCTATTCGCAATCTGGGGCTGGATATCCTGGGCCTGCTTCTCGGGCGCCGGAGGCTATCGCTACCTCTACGCCGCTGCGGATAAGTTCACCAAGTGGACTGAAGTGGAAGCCGTCCGCACCATCCCTGTAGGTTCTGCGATCAAGTTCATCAAGGGCATCGTGAGCCAGTTCGGGCTGCCGAACCGCATCATCACCGACAACAGTTCGTAGTTCACCAGTAACCTCTTCAAAACATATTGTGCTAACCTTGGGACGCAGGTATGCTACGATCGGTAGCGCACTGGAGCAACGGTCAAAGCCGAAGGGCTCCACGCAGAGGTCCTGAGGGGCCTCAAAACCAGGACATTCAAGAAGAAGCTGGAGGCCTGCGGTAGAGGCTGGTACGACGAGCTTCAGTCTGTGTTGTGGTCCATCCAAACGACCGCGACCAAGCCGACTGGCGAGACCCCGTTCTTCCTGGTTTATGGAGCTGAAGCAGTCCTCCCTCACGAGGTCATGCGTCGTTCCGCATGGGTCCTGGCGTTCGACGAGGTGCAGCAGGGCGCCATGCGGGGGACGAACCTCGTGCTAGGGGAGGAGCATCGTCGAGAAGCCGCGCTACGAGCGGCGAGGTACAACCAAGCACTGCGGCGATATCACTGCCGCAACATTCGCCCCCGAACTCTTGAGGTAGGGGACCTCGTGCTCGACGGGTTCTCTCCTGTGAGGGACTGATAAGCTTTCTCCCATGTGGGAGGGCCCGCTCAAGGTTGTTCATGTTTCCAGCACGGATCCGCGCTTGAGACTCAAGAGGGGTGCCCGCCCGTAACGTGTGGAACATCCAAAGACTCCCGAGGTTTTACCCCTAAAAGGCCCGGTGCTCGTGAAGAAGGCAAACGCTGTGAAGCTTATCTTTCGAGAATGGCCCGTGCTCGTGAAGAAGGCAAATGCCTGTTAAGTGGTCGCGTTTTGGAAAAGGCCCGGTGCCTGTGAAGAAGGCCAACGCTCGTGAAGCTCGCCGCCGTGACACTCTCACGTAATAATGAGTTGGAGCTGTACACGCCCCGAGTCTCAGAGCGCGGCCTCAGCCCTGGGCTCCCCGCCACGCCCTGGCAGCACTTAGCTCTGCTACTGGTGAGAAGACGTCAAGACTAGATTAGGTGCCGGACGCGATTTTTTTTCATTTGCTTCTCGCAGTTGGCTTGTTCATTCTCATTTGAAGTTTTATTGAAGGTTTTGCTGCCTTTGGCTTATGACATTTTTGCCTTCTTCGCTCTCCTACCTCGATTTCTCTCGCGAAGTCTCGCAAGGGAGCAACGCAGTATCCTCGTGAGTGTTTTCTGCTCCTACTGCTTGAGGCTTCCCTAACCGGGTTCGCCACGGAGCACCCTCCAAATTGCGCTCCCACGGGCACCGCGACGCTTAACATTGTGACCTGGGTCACCGCTTCCACAATCGAGGCCGGTAACTACCTCTCCTTACTAATCTTTGTGGCATGAAGCGCTCAATGAGGCCTCGGCCTCGGAGGCGAAGACCGCATGTGTCGCCTCAAGCTAAGTAATTCTACGCAGCAGCGTGTGGCACATAAGCCTAATACGAAAGTAGCGGAAACAGTATGATAATTAAACAGCAACAGTCCAAGCACGCCCCCGCGGGGCCCTACACTACTGTCTCTTTGCGCATGGAAAGGAAAATAACAAGACAGGCACGGCTCGCTTGACACCAACTCGTGGCGAAGGCTCGAACTGCCTCCGGGGCTCAAGCGGACTCCCTCTCGCACTTCACCGAGGCACAATGGCGGGCGGACCCACTACCTCCCTCCAGACGAGCGCGGTGGAGCGGAGGCTGGTCACGGCCGCCGCTGGAGGAGCCGCTGTCCGAAGAAGAGTCGCTGAAGCTTGACGAACCCCGAGCGCCACCAACCACGCTGCCGCCATCTTCGCCCCGATCGCCGCCGGACTAGGCCCACGGCCACGGTTGTCGCCCCGTGGCAGCACCCGCGCATGCGACCGTTTTCCCTAACACCCTCACGAGAGGGTGGCGCCACCATCGAACTTGAAGTGCAGGTGCACCGCCTGCTCAGACCTGCGCTGGGCAAATGTTTGCCACCGCTGGTCGGCCACGCCCCGGCGAAGGAGACTCGAGCGAAGCCCAGAGGCCGGTTGCAGTAACCGGCCCGCTGAGCTAGAGGCCGCCAGGGCGCCGCCGAAGTTCACCTAAAAGGAAGGGAAGCTGGAGCTGTGTGCTGGTCGGTTCCGGCCGACCACACGACAAACTCCGCAGCACCTCCGCCGAATGGAAGCGCGCCTAGGGGTCGAGCGGCCGAAGCGCCCCTCATCAATGGCCTCGACGCCCGCCACCGCAGGAGATCGCTCGCAGCCGCGAGAAGCCGCCATGGGAGCCATTGTGGTGCTGGCGCAGGACGGCCTCGACCGCGCTTGGCTGGGGGAGAGTCAGGCTCAACATGGCGGGCTTTTCCCTTCTCCGCGGCCGAGAACCTCTTCGTCGGAGCCATGGAGAAGAAGGAGAAGCGAGAAGAGATGGACTGGAAGGGCACGCGCCATCCCATACTTATAGCCGAGGGAGGCCAAACCGCCAACTCCCACGATCACAGGTAATCATGACCCGCTTTGCATGCAGGGACTTGTCAATTCGTGCAGTCGCCGAGGCGTCGTGGGGAAGCAGAGACGCCCACGTCCAATCAACCGCCACGCGGCGCCCAAGGCCTCAGGCTGTTAGGGGCGCTGGCGCAGACTTGCCCCTTCGCTTCTCTCGCTAAGCCAAGTCCAGCGCGCCTTTGGGCCCGGGCTACTGTCGGCGCTCGGGAACGGGGTACCCAGACTTGCTCGCTGCGGCCCGCGACGTGGCTCAATGGGAGGCCCAGATGGCCCATCTTCATCAGCACAAGCTCAAGACCCTCGCGAGGGGCCAAGCCTCGTGGGGCGGATGACAGGAAGCCTCCTCAAGCACGGTCTCGTTAGGCTGGCTCGCGAGGAGGCGGAGAGATCAAGGCGGGGTACCTCACGAGGTGCCCATGACGCAAGCCATGACGACCAAGGGCGCCAGGCAGGCGCCAGCCCGCGCAGTGTCCTCGTTTCCTCTTTGGTGCAAAGGAGGCAAGCACATGCGAGAGCATCAAGCAAAGGCAGCCATTTCGGTGCAACAAGACCAAGACCAACACAACGGCAGGAAGGGGTCATCAGGAGCCCAAGCCGGCCATCGCAGAGCCTTTGGCGAGGACCAACTTTAGTCGATAAGTGTACTAGATGTTCCCTTCAAAATGGCCAATTGTTGGCGCCCTTCCCGCTCAATATTTGGGAAGAGGCCCAAGGCCTTTGCCTATAAATAGGACTAGCCTCCTACAGGGTAGAGGGATCCGGAATCCAGAACAGAGCTAGAGGTCAAGCGACCTAGAGAGAGAGAGAGAGCGGCCAACTCCCCAAGAGTTCGTCAGACTGCCAAGAATGCAGACCCTCGCGAGGCTATTCTTCCTTGTATTGTTCATCATCAGCCCCTGAGGCAATCCACCACAGCACACATTGGAGTAGGGTATTACACCACAATGGTGGCCCGAACCAGTATAAACATTGTGTCCCTTGTGTTGCTCTTTGTGTAGTTTTGATCCTTGCGAGGCGATGAGGTGCAGGTTGGTAGGGGGTGAGATCTCCGCGCGCACCCCAGAGTTCGAACCTAGAGGGTCTGCCGGAACACGAAATACGACAGCATGGAATTGGCAGGCCTCGCAAGCTTTCACCAGTTCCACGACATCATTGAGTGTCGTGGGCCAATAGAACCCGCTGCAGAACGCCTTGCCAACGAGGGTCCGTGATGACGAATGGTGCCCACAGTCTCCACCGTGTATGTCTGCCAGCAGGTCCCTCCCTTGCTCCCTGGAAATGCAACGCAGGGACACATCATTCGGTCATCTCCGGTAGAGCTCTCCATCCCTGACGCAGTATGCCGTGGCCTGCCGCGCCACACGCTCCGCTTCCCCCTCCTTTTCTGGCAAGGTCCCTTGCGTTAGGTAACTCCTGAGCTCTGTGATCTAGCATCCCTCCTGAGGCTCCAGCGCCAGGATCAGGCACGCTCCTGAGGCCGGGCCGTAGACCGGGGCTCCCGAGGCTGGTGCCTGGGGGAGCTCTTCCCGAGGCTGCACCGTGCTTGACAGTGATGCCATCGCCGAGGGCTTGAAGAGCCGCTCCTCGAAGACGCTAGGCTCCTGAGGTAGTCGCCTGGATGCCCTTTTGGCGATGTCATTAGCCTCTTGATTGGTGCCGCGAGGCACATGCTGCAACTCCAGTCCCCAGAACTGCTTCTCCATCCTACGGACCTCCGTGAGGTAGGCTTCCATGTGCTCGTCCCTTGGCTCGTATACTTTGTTGGAGAAGTTGACGAAGTAGTGAATCACCCTTGATGGTAAGGCGCTTCACCCCCAGGGCGACTGCGGCTTTCAGGCCTGCTATCAGGCCTTCATATTCTGCTATGTTGTTGGAGACATTTTCTCCGTGCTGGAAACAGAGATGCACGGCGTAGTAGAGCTTGTCTTGAGTGGGAGATATGAGCACTGCGCCAGCCCCCGCGCTGTGTTGGGAGAACGCCCCGTAGAAGTACATGACCCAACCGTCCGGTGCCTCGCTTCCCGGGGAGAGGGACCGATCCTCATCAGCCTTGAGCCCTGGCGCCTCCACCCATTCCGCCACGAAATCTGCTAGCGTGTCCCCTTGATGACTCTGGTTGTGCTGAATTCTAGCTGAAACGCTTGCAGCTCGATGTTCCACTCAGCAATTCTTCCAGCCGAGTTGGGGCTCCTGAGCACCCTTTCCAAGGGGTACGCTGAGACGACCTTGATGGGATGGCCCTGAAAATAGTGCCGCAGCTTGCGCGAGGCTACCAATAGCGCGAGGAGGAGTTTCTGGGGCATGGGGTACCGCGCCGGCCCAAAGAACACTCTTGGCCGACGACGACACACGGTGTTCGACGAAGTTGGGAGTGCTAGTGCTGCTAGCGTCCTCCGGAGGCCGTGGCGCCTCCTGAGACAGTGGAGTCCCCAGCGGCTGGTCGCCTGGGGGAGGGGCCTCCTGTTCCGAGTGCGCTTCCTGTGGCGGCTGATCCTTCTCGGCTGTGGCCGTGGTCTCTGTGGGGCCCCTTTGGTCCTGCTTCGCCTCGACCCGGGCGGCTGACACTGCTTTGGTGCAACGTTCCTCCCTAACCGCCACCAGGGCTGCGCTGGTAGAGTAGGGGGTGGCTGCAAGGTAGAGCACCAGGGGCTCTTGAGGGCGCGGAGCCACCATTACCGGAGGGCTGGTTAAGTACCTTTTGAGATCCTGGAACGCCTTGTCGGCCTCTTCAGTCCATTCAAAGGGGCCCTTTTTCTTCATCAGCTTGAAGAAGGGCAGCACTCGTTCCCCCAACTTGGAGATGAAGCGCCCTAGTGCAGTTATGCGCCCAGTGAGCTTCTGCATCTCTCTGAGGGTCTTCGGCGGGCTCATGTCCTCGACTACTTTGACCTTTTCTGGGTTAGCCTCGATGCCCCGGTGGGACAAGAGGAAGCCCAGGAGCTTGCCCGAGGGGACTCCAAACACACACTTCTCCGGGTTGAGCCGCAGGTCCACTTCGTTGAGGCTTGCGAAGGTTTCCTCCAAGTCTTGTATCAGGGTTTTTGCCTCCCGAGACTTTACCACAATGTCATCAACGTAAGCCTCAGCATTCCTCCCGAGCTGCCGACCCAAGGCGATGTGCATCAGCCGCTAAAAGGTCGCACCTGCGTTGCACAGCCTAAACGGCATGCATGTGTAGAAGTACACTCCACACGGGGTCAGGAAAGTCGTTTTCTCCACGTCTTCTATCGCCACGTTTTCTCCAAGGCATCCAGGAAACATAACAGGTCGCATTCGGCGGTGGATTCGATGATCTGATCGATACGAGAGAGTGGGAATGGATCCTGCGGGCAGGCCTTGTTTAGGTTGGTGAAGTCGACACACATGCGTTCCTTCCCCCCTTTCTTCGGCACGACAACCGGGTTAGCCAACCAATCTGGGTAGCGGACCTCGCGAATGACCCCTGCCACCTCTAGCTTGCGGGTCTCTTGGATGATGAAAGCCTTCTTCTCTGTGGACTGCCGTCTCGCTTTCTGCTTCACGGGGCGCACGTTGGGGCACACGTTGAGGTGGTGCTCAATTACGCCCCTCGGAACCCCTGCCAGTTGATCAGGTTCCCATGCGAACACCTTCCAGTTCGCGCGTAGGAACTTTACCAGGGCCTCCTCCTGCTCGGGCTCGACGTTGGCGCCTATGGTGAAGGTGGCATTAGTGGATCCACCCTTGTCGACCGGTATCTGCTTGGTCTCTGCCTTGTCTTGGGTGAATAGCTACTTCTTCTTGGCCGGTGCAGCCCCCTTGGGCTCAGGGGCGTCTGAGTCGGCGGGCTGCGCCGCCGCCGCAGTCTTGAAGACGAGCTTGAGCACTTGCAACGCATCCCCGGTGTCTCCGGATACGGTGAGGACGCTGCTGCTCGCGGGCATCTTCATGAGGTTGTACGCTGGGTGACTCACGGCCATGAATCAGGCTAGTGCTGGGTAGCCAAGGATGGCGTTGTATGGGAGGCTGATGGGGGCGATGTCGAAGTCGATTAGCTCCGTGTGGAAGTTGTCGTAGGTGCCGAAGGTCACCGAAAGACGGATCTGCCCCAGGGAGCCGGTGGAACCGCCTCCGACGCCCAAGAAGGGCCTGCTAGGCTGAAGCCGCTTCGACGGTACATGGAGGAGGCTGAAGGCCTCAACCGTGAGCACGCCGAGGCCTGCACCGCCGTCGATGAGAGTCCTGGTGACAACCACCTGGCAGATGGTGGGGGTGCACAGCATTCGGAGCGTGCCCGAGCAGGCTGAGTTGGAGGGGTGATCATCCGAGCTGAAGGCCAGATCGCGCTTGGGCGCCGACCGACCTGGAGGGGCCCCTTGCTGCACAGAAATGCCGCCGATCTGGCGGACGAACGGCTTGATGTGGCTGTGGCAGCCTGAAGGTGGCGCCTGTGAGCCGCCCAGGAGAGCTGCAACGACAGGGGGCGCCGGTGCAGCATGCTGAGCGAGGAAGAGGCTGCGCAACTCCCCCCAAGAGGCTACGGAAGCCGCTGGCAGGTGGAGCAGCCACATGCGCGGGACGCCGATGAGGGCCATGGGAAACCAGTTAGCCATGACCCTGTCGTCGCCCCCGGTCTCGAGGACAGCCTCCTCATACGCCAACAGGAAGGCCAGCGGATCGGTCGTGCCATTGTAGCGCGGTGGCATCTCCGGCTTGAACTTGTACGGCCACTGCACCTATCGCAAGGCGGGGCCAAGGCTCGGAGCCCCTTGGCCCTCCTGCGCTGGCGCTGGCGACCGGAGCGGGCGGCGCGCTGCTCATCATGGGGCGAATCACGATGTTGGCGGAGAGCGGGTCGGTGGAAGGGAAAGCTCCGGTGCACCCCTACCTGGCGCGCAAAATGTCGGATTTCGGGTTCCGGCAGACCCTCTAGGTTCGAACTCTGGGGTGCACGCGGAGATCGCACCTCCAACCTACCTACGTCTCGTCGCCTCGCATGGATCTAAACTACACAAAGAACAACACAAGGGGCACGAGGTTTATACTGGTTCAGGCCACCATTGTGGTGTAACACCCTACTCCAGTGTATGGTGTGGTGGATTACCTCTAGGGCTGATGATGAGCAGTACAAGGGAAGAACAGCCTCGCGAGGGTCTGTTCTTGAGCTTGTGCGATAAACTGCGAGGGGAGTTTAGTCGCCTTTCTTTCTCTCTCTTTCTAGATGCCAATTCAGATCGATCCCCTTGCCTTGGTGGTGGCTAGTCCTATTTATAGGCGGAGGCCCTGGGCCTCTCCCCAAATATTGAGCGGGAAGGGCGCCAACAATTGGCCATTTTGAAGGGGAATATCTAGTACACTTATCCTGACTAAAGTCGGTCCTCGCCTGCCAAAGACTCTCACGGTGACGCCGGCTTGGGCTCCACGATGACCTCCTTCCTGTCGTTCTGCTGGTCTTGGTCTTGTTGCACCGAAATGGTTGCCTTTGCCTGATGCCTTGGCCTGCGCTTGCCTCCTTTGCACCAAAGGGGAAATGAGGACATCTTGGGTGGGGCGCCACCGGGCGGCCCTTGGCCGTCATGGCTTGCGTCATGGGCACCTCGTGAGGTACCCCGCCTTGATCTCTTCGCCTCCTCGCGAGCCAGCCTGACGAGGCCGTGCCTGAGGAAGCTTCCTGTCGTCCGCCCCGCGAGGCTTGGCCCCTCGCGAGGGTCTTGAGCTTGTGTTGATGAAGATGGGCCATACTGGGCCACTACTTGAGCCACGCCGCAGGCCGCAGGCAGGCAAGTCTGGGTACCCCCGTTCCCAGAACGCTGACAACTCCCTCACCAGCCCCCAGCCCCCTGCTGAGAGGGGCTGAGCCGTCACGGACCCCGTCAGCAACCCCCGTGGCGGAGGACGGAATCGACCGCGAGCTTAAGGTTGCATACGAATGAAGCTCGTCCGCCACGAGCTTTTCCAGGGGGCGATGGGCGTGCTGAACCGGCTCGGTGGGGAACTTGCGGACATAGACGCACGCCTCAAGGCCGAGGGCCTTCGGCTGATGGAGGAGCGGCATAAGCTGAAGGTGGCCATCAACCTCGGGCACCACCAGCGCGAGCTTGACAATGCGAAGGCCGAAGCGTCTCTTGCGACCTCGCGCGAGGCCTGCTCCCGAGCCTTGGAAGAAACCCGGGAAGCCGACCGCCGCCGCGAGATCGTGAAGAAACACGCGTGGGAGCTCCAGGCTTGGAGCGCCTCCTTGGAGCAGTAGGTGGAGGCGCTCCAAGCCGCCCTTGCATCAATGAGGGGGACGCCTGCCGAGGAGGAAGAGATCCTGAAGCGCGAAGAAGCGCTCGCGCTGGAAGCCATGGAACGCAGCCTTGAGCTCGAGCGGCTGGAAATGAGGGAGTGCCAAGTTGCTCTAGTGGAGGATGTGATACGTCTCCAACGTATCTATAATTTTTTATTGCTCCATGCTACTTTATCTACTATTTTGGACTATATTGGGCTTTATTTTCCACTTTTATATTATTTTTGGGACTAACCTATTAACCGGAGGACCAGCCCAGAATTACTGTTTTTTTTTTGCCTATTTCAGTGTTTCGAAGAAACGAAATATCAAACGGCGTCCAAACGGAATGAAACCTTCGGGAACGTGATTTTCTCACTGAACGTGATCCAGGGGACTTGGACCCTACTACAAGGAACGAAAGAGGCGGTCACGAGGGTGGGGGGTGCCCCTCCTCCTAGGGCGCGCCCCCTGCCTCGTGGGCCCCTGTTGCTCCACCGACTTACTCCTTCCTCCTATATATACCTCACGCACCCCAAATGATCGAATCTGAGCCAAAACCTAATTCCACCGCGCAACTTCCTGTATCCACGAGATCCCATCTTGGGGCCTGTTCGGAGCTCCACGGAGGGGGCATCCACCACGGAGGATTCTACATCATCACCATAGCCCCTCAGATGAAGTGTGAGTAGTTTACTTCAGACCTTCGGGTCCATAGCTAGTAGCTAGATGGCTTCTTCTCTCTTTTTGGATCTCAATACAATGTTCTCCCCCTCCCTCGTGGAGATCTACTCGATGTAATCTTCTTTTTGCGGTGTGTTTGTTGAGACCGATGAATTGTGGGTTTATGATCCAGATTATCTATGAATAATATTTGATTCTTCTCTGAATTCTTTTATGTATGATTGGTTATCTTTGCAAGTCTCTTCGAATTATCCGCTTGGTTTGGCCAACTAGATTGGTAGTTCTCGCAATGGGAGAAGTGCTTAGCTTTGGGTTCAATCTTGCGGTGTCCTTACCCAGTGACACAAAGGGTTGCAAGGCACCTATTGTATTGTTGCCATCGAGGATAACAAGATGGGGTATTTATCATATTGCATGAGTTTATTCCTCTACATCATGTCATCTTGCTTAAGGCGTTACTCTGTTTTTAACTTAACACTCTAGATGCATGCTGGATAGCGGTCGATGAGTGGAGTAATAGTAGTAGATGTAGAATTGTTTCGGTCTACTTGTCTCGGACGTGATGCCTATATACATGATCATACCTAGATATACTCATAACTATGCTCAATTCTATCAATAGCTCAACAGTAATTTGTTCACCCACCGTAGAATACTTATGCTCTTGAGAGAAGCCACTAGTGAAACCTATGGCCCCCGGGTCTATTCCCATCATATCAATCTCCATCACCTTAATACTTGCTTTGTTTTTACTTTGCCTTTTACTTTTCACTTTGCATATTTTTACCAAAGATACCAAAAAAAATATTATTTATCATCTCTATCAGATCTAACTCTCGTAAGTGGTCGTGAAGGGATTGACAACCCCTAATCGCGTTGATTGCAAGTAGCCATCGTTTTGTGCAGGTACGAGGGAGTTGTGCGTGGCCTCCTACTGGATTGATACCTTGGTTCTCAAAAACTGAGGGAAATACTTACGCTACTTTGCTGCATCATCCTCTCCTCTTTGGGGAAATCCAACGCAGTGCTCAAGAGGTAGCAAGAAGAATTTCTGGCGCCGTTGCTGGGGACGCTCACGCAAGAGCAAGTCAAGCACCATACCAAGTACCCATCACAATCCCTATCTCCCGCATTACATTATTTGCCATTTTCCTCTCGTTTTCCTCTCCCCCACTTCACCCTTGCCGTTTTATTCGCCCTCTCTTTCCCGTTCTTCTTTTCGTTTGCCTTGATGTCTTACTTGGCTCGTTTGCTCGTTTGGTTGAAATAGTTGAGTATTTATTCCTAAAAAAAGAAGCCAATATCTATGGATCCTCATCCGCTTGCCAATCTTTTTAAGAGATCCAATTATGATGAACCAATTCCTAGTGATTTGGATGCACTAGATTATCTTTATAAGGTTTTGCCTGAAATCCGTGAAGTGACTCACGATAGATTTTTGAACAAAAAGCATGATTGCAATGATTTTATTATAAATTCTTTTGATGTCAATTGTGCTAATAAGATGCAAAATCCTAAGCTTGGGGATGCTAGTTTTGCTATGTCTACTACTTGTTGCAATGATCATGATTGGGGTGATTCTTCTTATGATATTGAAAATTTATTTAAGCCCCATGATGAATATGAGATTGATAATATTGTTTGCAATAATATTGAAAGTGTGTTCGGAGGAATGTCAACTTTAGATCCCACATATTTGGAGAATGTTCAATCTTATGAAGTTTTTGATAAAAGTGGGTTTGGAAAGGTCATGACTTTAGTTAATGATAATCCCACTATTTTGGAAGAGTATCAACTTTGCATGCATGTGGATCGTGTTGAGAATATACTTTGTGATAGTTATTTTGTTGAATTTTCCTATGATCCTACATGTAATTATTATGAGAGAGGAAAATATGGTCGTAAAAATTTTCATGATAATAAATTACCTCTCGTTATGTTGAGATTGTTATTGTTTCTTTCCGCTTCCTTGCACATGCTAGTTTTTGCTTGATATGATTTGTTTTCCTATAAGATGCCTATGCATAGGAAGTATGTTAGACTTAGATGTGTTTATCACGTGTTTCATGATGCTCTCTTTGTGCTTCAATTCTTGTCTTTCTTGCGAGCATCATTAAAATTATCAATGCCTAGCTAAAAGGCTTTAAAGAAAAGCGCTTGTTGGGACACCAACCAATATTTTTCCTTGCTGGTAGTAATAAATAATCCATCTATCCTCTGTTTAGATGTGGTTTTATGTTTTAATTAGTGTTTGTGCCAAGCTAGACCTATTGGATCTTCTTGGATGATAGTTATTTGATCTTGCTGTAATTTCCAGAAACTTTGCACTCAGTGCCCGAATTATTAAAAATAACCATAACGTGATAAAATACTGATTCCAGTTGCTTCTGATCAATAAACGAATTGTCTAGGACTTCTACTTTTGGTAGAGTTTTTTGAGTTCCAGAAGTTTGCGTTAGTTACAGATTACTACAGACTGTTCTGTTTTTGACAGATTCTGTTTATCGTGTGTTGTTTGCTTATTTTGATGAATCTATGGCTAGTAAAATAGTTTATAATCCATAGAGAAGTTGGAATAAAGTAGGTTTAACACCAATATAAATAAATAATGAGTTCATTACAGTATCTTAAAGTAGTATTTCGTTTTCTTTCTCTAACGGAGCTCACGAGATTTCTATTGAGTTTTGTGTTGTGAAGTTTTCAAGTTTTGGGTAAATTCTTTTGATGGATTATGGAACAAGGAGTGGCAAGAGCCTCAGCATGGGGATGCCCATGTCACCCCCAAGATAATTCAAGGACACCAAAAAGTCAAAGCTTGGGGATGCCCCGGAAGGCATCCCCTCTTTCGTCTACTTCCATAGGTAATTTACTTGGAGCTATATTTTTATTCACCACATGATATGTGTTTGGCTTGGAGCGTCTTGTATTATTTGTGTCTTTGATTTTTAGTTTACCACAATCATCATTGCTATACACACCTTTTGAGAGAGCCATACATTAATTGGAATTTGATAGAATACTCTATGTGCTTCACTTATATCTTTTGAGCGTGATAATTTTTGCTCTAGTGCTTCACTTAGATCTTTTAGAGCACGGTGGTGGATTTGTTTTAAAGAAACTATTGATCTCTCATGCTTCACTTAGATTATTTTCAGAGTCGTTAATAGCATGGTAATTTGCTTAATATTAATATACTTGGTATTCAAGATATGTGAAACTTTCTTTTGAGTGCGTTGAATACTAAGAAAAGTTTGATGCTTGATAATTGTTTTGAGATAAGAAGATGGTGATATTAAAGTCATGCTAGTTGGGTGATTATGAATTTAAAGAATGCTTGTGTTGAATTTAGCAAGTCCCGTAGCATGCATGTATGGTTAAAGTTGTGTAACAAATTTGAAACATCAAGTGTACCTGGCTTGTGCATCCTTATGAGTGGCGGTCGGGGACGAGCGATGGTCTTTTCCTACCAATCTATCCCCCTAGGAGCATGCGCGTAGTACTTGATTTTTGATGACTTCTAAATTTTTGCAATAAGTATATGAGTTATTTTGACTAATGTTGAGTCCATGGATTATACGGACTTTTACCTTTCCGCCTTTGCTAGCATCTTCGGTACCGTGCATTGCCCTTTCTCACCTTGAGAGTTGGTGCAAACTTCGCCGGTGCATCCAAAACCCGTGATATGATACGCTCTATCACACATAAACCTCCCTATAACTTCCTCAAAACAGCCACCATACCTACCTATTATGGCATTTCCATAGCCATTCCGAGATATATTGCCATGCAACTTTCCACCATTCCATTCATCATCATCATGACATACTTTACTTTTGTCATATTGCCATTGCATGATCATGTAGTTGAAATCGTATTTGTGGCAAAGCCACCATGCATTATTTTTCATACATGTCACTCTTGATTCATTGCACCATCCCGGTACACCACCGGAGGCATTCATTTTGAGTCATATCTTGTTCTAGTATCGAGTTGTAATCCTTATGTTGTAATCAATAGAAGTGTGATGATCATCATTATTAGAGCATTGCCCAATCAAAAAAGAGAGAAAGTCCAAAAGGAAAAAAAGAAAGGCCCAAAAAAGAAATAAAAAGGGCAATATCATCATCATATTCTATTCCACCCATAGTGCTATATCCATGGCTCACGCTCATGTATTGCGTGAAGGTTGAAAAAGTTTGAGATTATTTAAGTATGAAACAATTGCTTGGCTTGTCATCGGGGGTATAGAAGTTGGGAACATCTTTGTGTGATGAAAATGAAGCATAGCCTAACTATATGATTTTGTAGGGATGAACTTTCTTTTGCCATGCTATATCGAGAAGACATGATTACTTTGATTAGTATGCTTGAAGTATTACTATTTCTTTTATCAATATGAACTTTTGTCTTGAATCTTTCGGATCTGAATATTCATACCACAATTAAGAAGATTTACATTGAAATTATGCCAAAGTATCACTCCGCATCAAAAATTCTATTTTTATCATTTACCTACTCGAGGACGAGCAGGAATTAAGCTTGGGGACGCCTGATACGTCTCCAACGTATCTATAATTTTTGATTGCTCCATGCTACTTTATCTACTGTTTTGGACTATATTGGGCTTTATTTTCCACTTCTATATTATTTTTGGGACTAACCTATTAACCGGAGGCCCAGCCCTGAATTGCTGTTTTTTTCCTATTTTAGTGTTTCGAAGAAACGGAATATCAAACGGAGTCCAAACGGAATGAAACCTTCGGGAACGTGATTTTCTCACCGAACGTGATCCAGGGGACTTGGACCCTACTCCAAGGAACGAAAGAGGCGGTCACGAGGGTGGGGGCGCGCCCCCCCTAGGGCGCGCCCCCTGCCTCATGGGCCCCCTGTTGCCCCACCGACGTACTCCTTCCTCCTATATATACCTCACGCACCTCAAACGATCGTAACAGGAGCCAAAACCTAATTCCACCGCCGCAACTTCCTGATCCACGAAATCCCATCTTGAGGCCTGTTCCGAGCTCACGGAGGGGGCATCCACCACAGAGGGCTTCTACATCATCACCATAGCCCCTCCGATGAAGTGTGAGTAGTTTACTTCAGACCTTCGGGTCCATAGCTAGTAGCTAGATGGCTTCTTCTCTCTTTTTGGATCTAAATACAATGTTATCCCCCTCTCTCGTGGAGATCTATTCGATGTAATCTTGTTTTTGCGGTGTGTTAGTTGAGACCGATGAATTGTGGGTTTATGATACAGATTATCTATGAATAATATTTGATTCTTCTCTGAATTCTTTTATGTATGATTGGTTATCTTTGCAAGTCTCTTCGAATTATACGTTTGGTTTGGCCAACTAGATTGATAGTTCTTGCAATGGGAGAAGTGCTTAGCTTTGGGTTCAATCTTGCGGTGTCCTTACCTAGTGACAGAAAGGATTGCAAGGCACGTATTGTATTGTTGCCATCGAGGATAACAAGATGGGGTATTTATCATATTGCGTGAGTTTATTCCTCTACATCATGTCATCTTGCTTAAGGCGTTACTCTTTTTAACTTAATACTCTAGATGCATCTTTGGATAGCGGTCGATGAGTGGAGTAATAGTAGTAGATGCAGAATCATTTCGGTCTACTTGTCTCGGACGTGATGCCTATATACATGATCATACCTAGATATACTCATAACTATGCTCAATTCTGTCAATTGCTCAACAGTAATTTGTTCACCCACCATAGAATACTTATGCTCTTGAGAGAAGCCACTAGTTAAACCTATGGCCCCCGGGTCTATTCTCATCATATCAATCTCGATCACTTTAATACTTGCTTTGTTTTTACTTTGCCTTTTACTTTTCACTTTGCATCTTTATACCAAAAATACCAAAAAAATATTATTTATCATCTCTATCAGATCTCACTCTCGTAAATGGCCGTGAAGGGATTGACAACCCCTAATCGCGTTGGTTGCAAGTAGCTATCGTTTTGTGCAGGTACGAGGGACTTGTGCGTGGCCTCCTACTGGATTGATACCTTGGTTCTCAAAAACTGAGGGAAATACTTACGCTACTTTGCTGCATCATCCTCTCATCTTCGGGGAAATCCAACGCAGTGCTCAAGAGGTAGCAGGATGCCGTCAGCCCGCGCGAGGCCCGGGCCCAGGAGGATGTCGACCGCCGAGTGGCCGAGGCTCGCGCGGATCTTGTGGGCAGGTACGACCTGAAGTTGGAGCTTTTAGCGGCCGAGGCTGCGGGCATGACTGCTGCCCTCAAGTCCAGGCTAACTGAGGCGGAACGGCGCGAGGAGGCCACCGTAGCCGCCCTGGCCTCGGCGCAGGCTGAGCTGGCCTCTTCCCGCGCCGAGCTGCTTCCTCTTCAGCAGCGGGTCGTCAACGCATAGTCCATCGCACAGCAAAACAGGGAGGAAGTGCTTCAGCGGCGGATGCTGGAGCGCGTGCACGCCCCCATGCTCGAGGGCCTCAGGAACAGGGCCAACGCAGTGCTGGGCCACATCTGCGATGAAAATGCCCCTTGTCTGTGTCAAAACCGGCGGATCTCGGGTAGGGGGTCCCGAACTGTGCGTCTAAGGCGGATGGTAACAGGAGGCAAGGACACGATGTTTACCTGTGTTGGGCCCTCTCTATGGAGGTAATACCCTACTTCCTGCTTGATTGATCTTGATGAATATGAGTATTACAAGAGTTGATCTACGACGAGATCGTAGAGGCTAAACCCTAGAAGCTAGCCTATGGTATGATTGTTGTTGTCCTACGGACGAAACCCTCCGGTTTGTATAGACACCGGAGGGGGCTAGGGTTACATAGAGTCGGTTACAACAGAAGGAGATCTACATATCCGTCTCGTCAAGCTTGCCTTCCACGCCAAGAGAGTCCCATCCGGACACAAGACGAAGTCTTCAATCTTGTATCTTCATAGTCCAACAGTCCGGCCAAAGGATATAGTCCGGCTGTTCGGATACCCCCTAATCCAGGCCTCCCTCAGTAGCCCCCAAACCAGGCTTCAATGACGATGAGTCCGGCACGCAGATTGTCTTTGGCATTGCAAGGCGGGTTCTTCTCCAAATTCTGAATACTAGTTTGAATAGTGTCCGGCCCCCATAAATGTTGCACGCCTTGGCTTCTGCGCCTAATAATGGAGATCCTCCACGCGTCGAGCGAATGCAAGAAGCCGGGGCATTTTAACAATTGCCACCTAAGCCATGTAGGCAAATCGCCTATTTAAGAGACGGGGATTCACAAATCCATATCATACCATCCTCCCACAGCGAGTATCCATCGGAGCACGCCTGGAAAAAATCCATTCCAACATGGCCAGTCGCCGCAACTCCTCCTCTCGCCCCCGTAGCCCTAAGCCCAGAAATTGGTAGAAGTGTCCCGTCCCGCATAGCCAACTAGTGAAGCTACAGACCCAGGGATTCCTCCCCCCAGCGTATATGGTCCCCATTCGAGCCGGGCTTGCCACCTATAATGCCGGAGAACAAGCAGAGAGCTTCCCCAACCCCTCCAAAGGGGAACGGGTATGCCTTGTCCCTTATTTATTAAGGGGACTAGGATTTCCAATTCACCCGTTCCTCCGCGGGCTCCTGGAGTTCTATGGCCTCCAGCTGCATAATTTCACTCCTGCCTCGATATTGCACATTGCTGGCTATGTCGCTCTTTGCAAACTGTTTCTGGGCTGCGAAGCTCTCTTCGAGCTATGGAAGAGGCTATTCTGCCTCGTACCCCGTACACAGGAGGGGTCACTGTTTCAAGCCGGCGGAGCCGAAATATGGCGCATCGCCGGGACCGGATACCTGTCCGGCACCCCGAAGAAGGCATCCAAAGACTGGCCTTCAGAGTGGTTCTATATAGAGGACGTCCCTCTTCCGGATCCTATTCGGATCGGCCTTCCTGAGTTTAATAATGTTCCTCTAAAGAAACGCCTAAGCTGGCGACCAAGGAGCCCTCAGGAGGAAGATGATAGAGACGTTTCTTACCTGATGAGCCGGATAAAGGTGATGGCTCTATCAGGACTGACTACAACCGAAGTTATGTTAATATGCATTATGCGAGGGGTGCAGCCTCTTCAATACCGAGGCCGCCCAATGTGGTACTTTAATAGGGAAGACGATGACACCCGCTGCGGCCGTAAGGGGCCGAACTCCATTTTCGCTCTAGCAAAAACTCTGTCCGGTCTATACAACGGAGAGGAAGAGGAGTTCCTCCGCATCAAACCGCAGGATGGATTCTCCATGTACAATCCTCCGAGCTGGGTAAGCTGCCATTTTTCATGCCCTTCCCTTCTGCATTTCCACAATAAATGTCTTATTTTACCCGTTCACCGCAGGAGCTGCGCAAGGCAGTAAGGGAGATAAATAGCCCACCTCCACAACAAGAGGAACCTGAACGGTCCCTCGACCCCGGCCTTCAAGAGGATCCGGACATATTCGTGGAGCTAATCGAGAGGATATTTTATCAATTAAGCCGTGATGAGGCCATGGTGGCTATTACAGCCGACTATCCGGGCTACTGCCTGCCTCGCAGGTAAGTGAGCCCAGGGGCCCAACCTTTGAGAAGTATCCCTTTCCACGCACCTTACCTTCCATATCTGCATGGTGTCTTACAGGGAAGGTCCTCCGGACACCATGCCGAGCCCGTGGCGAGTTACCAGCAAGGGGTACCGAGGCCCGGTAGGCTGAAAAGAAAAGCGGTTCAGACTGAGACGCCGGCGCAGAGGTAAGATATAAAACCTCGCTCAGTGGGTTTATCTTTGAAAACATAATAACACCCATGTTTCCCAGAAGGAAATACACTCGCCGTACTATATCCGGAGAAGTTGCCGTCACGCCTCCACTAGCCGGGCTCCAGGGCAGGACACGGAGGCGGGGCACGCGTCGGACGTTCCTCCTATAGAGGATGCGGATAAAATCTTTGCTACAAATTCCGAAGTGGAGAGCGCCATGAATCACAGGCACCGCCGGGCCGTACTCCGTGACGCTTGTTTCTCCCAAGAGGCATTTGATGCCTTCAATTCGGGAGACGCGTACATCCGTGCTGCTCAAAATGATCTTGCCAGAGCCACGGACCAGTATGTAAAGGATATACGGGGAAGAAAATTTGATGATTATATATATCAGTAGCCCCTGAGACTTGAAACAGTTGGCACAACTGATTTAAGGATCATTATCTGTGCAGGTTCATACAGAGAAGAATACCCAATTGTGTCAAGAGCTGGAAGAGTGCAAGGCCCAGCTACGGGCCGCAGTGGCCGCATTGAAGGAGTCTGAGAAGTCCCCCTCTGGTAACACCTGCTTTAAAGAATGACAGGTACCATATAGGATGCAGCATGCATGCAATTCTGACAATAAATATCGCAGATGACGCTGAAGTGAATCCGGATGAGCAACATGTCATACGGCGGCTAAAGGCTGGCGAGCACGTGCTTACAAAGGTTAGGAAGGAGAAAAACGATCTCCAAGATGCAAATACCCAGCTGAGCGTGGAACTAAAGGATGTTCGCGCGCAGCTGTCAGACTCCGTGACGGAGAACAAGCGGCTTCAACGCGGCATTTTCAGTAAGTGCTTGAACGAACTTCAAAAAGAGTTCGACGAGGAAGCTAGCTAACAGACTTATGTCTGTAGGTATGCTGACAGGTCGTCCCGCAAACGAGATGCCCGAGTCTGCGGGTGAACTTTTACCAGAGCTCTCACAACTGCATGAACAAGTTCCGCAGGTGATGCAAGGTATTGCCAAGGCCTTGTGGCCATCCGTCTCCCTGGCCGAAGGCCTTGGAGGACTTGTAGAGAAGCTCAAGGGAGCACACCGGCGCTTCCGATTATGGAAGGTATCGGCCTGCCGTCAAGGTGCCAGGGAAGCCTGGGCCATGGTGAAGACGCGGTATACCAAGGCTGACCCAAACCACATGGTCGAGGTCGGACCTGTGGGGCCCGATGGGAAATAAATCCCTGTCAGTTTGGTGTATCACCAAGTAGAGTTAGCTGCCAAGTATTCCCAACAGGATTGTAGGCTAGACAGCCTATTGGATGGCATAGAAGTAGAATTTAATCAGTCTAAGTGACTATGTAATTTGAATGACATGTAGAATGTCTCTAGCCGGATTGTAAATCATTTGTCATGGGAGACCTTTTCGCTTCAACCTCTGGACCCGATAGTCCGGAGTGTATCCGAATACCAGATCAGTTATGTAAAAACCGGGGTATGCGTGGAAACCAGGCGTAGAAGTCTGAAAGTGCAACTATCCCTAGGTGGTTTTGGTAATTCATAACAACATATAGCTCATTGAGCTAATACTATTCCAAGATGAATATTTCAGGAAAGCTCAATGAATGGCATGGCATGGATGATGAAAGTGGATCCATCAAAATATTAAGGACAAAGGATTGGCTCAAGCTCAAAAGCTCAAAACTCTACATTTTACATTTTAGTGATTCGAGATCACATTGAGTTTGTAGGAAAAGCCAATACTATCAAGAAGGGATGAGGTGTTGCTTAATGAGCCTCTTGCTCCATTTGCTTAGTGATATGCTCCAAAACCCTCCACTACTTTCTCACATCCACATATGACCTAAAACCAAAGTCAAACTCGGCCCTACCGATTCTTTCTATCCGGCGCCACAGAGTTCAAATGTCATAGCCACTGCCACAAACCCTTGGCAAATCGGTTTCACCAATAGGGATCTCGGTCTCACCGAGATGGGATTGTAATCTCTCTGTTTCCCTTCGTAACATTTCGGTCTAACCGAAGTGAGCGATCGGTCCCACCGAGATTACAATGTATACTCTCTGTTTCCCTTTTGTAACTTTTCGGTCTCACCGAAAGAGCAAATCGGTCCCACCGAGTTTACCTGACCAACTCTCTGGTTAGCTAATTACAAAATTCGGTCTCACCGAATTTGTGTAATCGGTCTCACCGAGATTACATTATGCCCTAACCCTCACCATATCGGTCCTACCGAGATGCATGTCAGTCCCACCGAAAATCCTAACGGTCACTAGGTTTACTAAATCGGTCCGACCGAGTTTGATGATTCGGTCCCACCGAGTTCGGTAAATTGTATGTAATGGTTAGATTTTGTGTGGAGGCTATATATACCCCTCCACCTCCTCTTCATTCGTGGAGAGAGCCATCAGAAAAAACCTACACTTCCAACTTACCAGTTCTGAGAGAGAACTACCTACTCATGTGTTGAGGCCAAGATATTCCATTCCAACCATATGAATCTTGATCTCTAGCCTTCCTCAAGTTGCTTTCCACTCAAATCTTCTTTCCACCAAATCAAAATCCTGAGAGAGAGAGAGTTGAGTGTTGGGGAGACTATCATTTGATGCACAAGAGCAAGGAGTTCATCATCAACACACCATTTGTTACTTCTTGGAGAGTGGTGTCTCCTAGATTGGCTAGGTGTCACTTGGGAGCCTCCGACAAGATTGTGGAGTTGAACCAAGGAGTTTGTAAGGGAAAGGAGATCGCATACTTCGTGAAGATCTACCGCTAGTGAGGCAAGTTCTTCGTGGGCGACGACCATGGTGGGATAGACAAGGTTGCTTCTTCGTGGACCCTTCGTGGGTGGAGCCCTCCGTGGACTCGCGCAACCATTACTCTATGTGGGTTGAAGTCTCCATCAACGTGGATGTACGATAGCACCACCTATCGGAACCACGACAAAAACATCCGTGTCTCCAATTGCGTTTGAATCCTCCAAACCCTTCCCTTGACATGCTTGCAAGTTGCATGCTTTATTTTCCGCTGCCAATATACTCTTTGCATGCTTGCTTGAATTGTGTGAAGATTGCTTGACTTGCTCAAAGATAGCTAAAATATGCCAAAGTTTAAAATTGGGAAAAGGTTAGGTTTTATTGGTCAAGTAGTCTAATCACCCCCCCCCTCTAGACATAATTCAAGGTCCTACAAGTGGTATCAGAGCTTTGGTCTCCATTTGCTTTGATTTCCATAACTTTTGGTGGTCATAGCCTTGGTTTCACAACCTAGGAGACTATGGCGTCTAGCGAGGGAAATTATCATCATAGAGGTCCTTACTTTGATGGCACTAATTTTGCTAGTTGGAAGCACAAGATGAAAATGCATATTCTCGGACATAACCCCGCCGTTTGGGCTATTGTGTGTATTGGCTTGCAAGGTGAATTCTTTGATGGGAGAGAACCGAACCGTGAAGCTAGTGTGGAAGAGTTGAAGATGTTGCAATACAACGCTCAAGCTTGTGATATACTCTTCAATGGATTGTGCCCCGAAGAATTCAACAAAATCAGCCGTCTTGAGAATGCAAAGAAAATTTGGGATTCTTTGATTGATATGCACGAAGGTACCGACTCCGTCAAGGAATCCAAGTTGGATGTGCTCCCAATCAGCTTGACAAGTTTAAAATGAAGGATGGTGAAGGTGTCGCTGAAATGTACTCTAGGCTTGCTCTTATCACAAATGAGTTTGCCGGCTTAGGAAGTGAAGAGATGACCGATAGATTCATCATCAAGAATATCCTAAGAGCATTGGATGGAAAATATGAAACCGTGTGCACATTGATCCAAATGATGCCCAATTACAAAGATCTCAAGCCTACGGAAGTCATTGGAAGAATTGTTCCTCATGAGATGTCACTCAAGGATAAGGAGGAACTTCACAACAAGTCGAGTGGTGCTTACAAAGCCTCATGTGAAGCCCCCACATCATCAAGTGAGAAACAAACCTTAAATGAAGAACTGAGCTTAATGGTGAAGAACTTCAACAAATTCTACAAGAGTAGAAGCAAAGAAAGAAGCTCTATGTCAAGGTCCTACAATGGCAAAAGATCTTCTAGTCGAGAGCGCAATTGCTACAATTGTGGGAGACCCAGACACTATTCCAATGAGTGTACGACACCCTACAAAAGAAGAGAAGATTCTCCCAAGAGAAGAAGTAGAAGAGAAGAATCACCACCAAGAGAGAGAAGGAGTAGAGATGATCGTTATGAACGAAGACCCTCACGGAGAAGCAAGGATTCGGAAAGGACGGACAAGTCATCAAAGAGCTACACAAAACAAAGACATCAAGCTCATGTTGGTGAATGGGTATCCGCCCGACTCCACCATCACTCCGGAGAAGCTATCACTCCGACTCAATACACACAAGATGAAGGTGTTGCCGGTCTAGCACTTGTGTCAACCAACTCCTACGACATATTTGAATCACCAAATGAAGGAATTGGTAGATGCTTCATGGCCAAAGGTCCTAAGGTAACACACCCCGAGTATGTTGATTTTGATGTTGATGAAGATGACTTGCTAGGTGATGATGATTTACTTGTTGACAACTCTAGTGATGAATACTATGATGAAACGTCAATTAATCATGCTAATCAAGATGAAATGAATGACAATGATAAGGATAAGATTGAGCGTCTAACTAAAGAACTAAACACTCTTAAGTTAGCTCATGAAACTATCTTCAAACATCATCGAGAACTTTTAAGGGCTCATGAGAAGTTACACTTTGAAAAGCTCAATCTTGAGCAAGAGCATGAGTTCTTAAAGGCAATCAATGATGATCTCCATAAGAAAAGTTCTTCTTACATTGCCAAGCGTTTACTCCTATCTACTTACATGCCTCAAGTCAAGTCTAGTAACAAGAACAAGACAGATTCTTCCTCTAGTAGTCACAATAATAATGCTAAATCCAATATTGTTGCTTCTAGTGTTCTCTTGATTCCACTAATGACCCTCTTAGCCAAGATACACTTGAGCAAGAAAACAGCTTATTGAAGGGAATTATAGAGAAAGGTGTATACAAGAGTCTTGCCGGGAGTAAGCAATTTGAGGAAATTGTACGCAAGCAAGGAAGGCACCGGAAGAATCAAGGTGTTGGTTTTGAACGAAACTTCAATGCCAATGGAGTTGAGTGGGAAGAAGATCAATACCCCAAGACGAAGTTTGTTCCTCAACAAGAGAAGTATGATCCTACTTCGTTCAAGGGAACACAAGCACAAGATGATCTTCCACCACAAGACCACAAGAACAAAGGCAAGGACAAGCTTCAAGAGGAAATTGATGCATTTGAAGAAGCACCTAAGGCCTTGGTCAAGTGGGTTCCCAAGACTACGTCAAGTTCTACTTCATCAAGTACAACTACTACACCAAGGATTCCCATCAAGTTGATGTGGATCCCGAAGAAGAACAACTAGAGAGTTCTTGAGGGTGACTCCGCCAACATTCTTCACTCATATCATTATGGCAAGGACAAGTGCAATCAACTTCCATATCTTGCACTAGTTCAAGGAGTCACAAACCCTCATGTTGGTAAGGCAAGGGACTAGGTAACCTAATGTTTTCATGGACATCATTTTGTGTGTGCATCACTCTATGTCTATGGATATTCTTGTTTGTTCCTTGTGGGTCTAAACCATGTAAGTATTGAAACTGCAACTCACTCCAAAGGATTGCTCCAAACGATCTACATCAACATTGAGCATCCACATCTTCAACACCTACATGAAGTCATCATCAACAAAACCCAAGGTTAGTTTATCCCTCTAAGGGGGGATCTCACATCTAGGGGAGCTTAACTCTAAGAATTGATTTAAAGCAACTCTAATGATGTGAACACGTAAATGCTTTATGTAAAAGTGGAAACCCCACTTGAGCTTAAACGATGAGTATGACCTATGATCAAATGTTCTCATTCGACTCCTAAGTCAATATACTCATATATAGATGACCTAGTCATCGCCAATTGTTTGATAGATGCTAGAATTGGTTGTGCATGCTTTGTCACATATTTCATTTGTCATCTTATTGTGTGAGCATGTTGGTTGCATATTTACTCATTCGAGGACATCCACTTGTTGTTTTGATTGATTGGCTTCTTTTTCTTTAGCCAAGTGGATGGACAAGAATGCCTAAGAACCTTCTCTAGTTATCTATGCTTTTCTCGTCTCGAAATCTATTCATGCTACATCACAAAATTTGATCAAGTCAGATTCGAACCACTTTGTGTGAGGAGCACTCGGAGTCCCCGATTCGTCATAGACTTAAACTTCCAAAACTTCTTTGTGATTTTTCGGTCTGACCGATTCCTCCATTTCGGTCATACCGAGATTACTAAGTCGATCTAGGTTTTCATCTCGGTGCAACTGATTTGTACTTTTCGGTCACACCTACTTCCAAGAACTGTTCACAGTTTTGCATCTCGGTGCCACCGAGTTGTACCACTCGGTCACACCGACAGGGTCGGGCTATATATACGCACGGGCAAAATTTGGAAAACTTTCTCCGAATCTTCTCGCTCACAAGATAGCTCGCTCTGCCAACTTGGTCTACGGATCATCGACTTTGCCGCCACTACCTCTCGTCGCTGGTCTCCGCCGCCAACGGAATTCTCCTCCGCCGTTGCCGCCGAAGCGAAGTTCCCACCGAACTAGGGTATGAACTCGATCACAGTGCTTTCCTCGTCTGATTCTCAGCACATTGTGTTCATTATGCATCTTGCCACGATTGAAACACTCCTATCCAGTCAAATCAATCCTTAGAATAGTTGCGATTCGAAAATTTAGGATTAGGTTTCCGCCGAAACCATCTCGGACCCACCGAGTTGAAAAACTCGGTCCCACCGATTTGGCTAATGCCATTGCACTAGTAAGTCTCGGTCTGACCGAGAATTGTTAATCGGTGTGACCGATTTCAGAACTTTGTGAAACCCTAGCAGTCTCAGTGCCACCGAACTGTGACTCGGTCTGACCGAGTTCACTAGTTTAGGTTCCAAAACTGATTCAGTATCGCCGAGTTTGAAAATCGGTAGATCCTAAATGTTTTTAGTGGGAAACTAAAACTATGTTTTCTGAATCATTCTTTTGCAAAAATCTCTGCATTTTGTGATGCTCATGCACTCTACCTCATCTATAACTACTCACAGGGTCAGCAGTCAGTTGAATAGCATGTCAGACCAAAGTGATAGCCAGAACAAATCTGAAGAGCAGATCCAATTGAGCGAGGGCACTAGTCCGTCAAGCAGCTCAGACGAGGGGAGCAGAAGCACTCCGAGCAATTTGCCCAAGGCTGCCACAAGGACAAGAAAGAAGAAGACCTCAGAGTCTGAGGATGAGGATTATGTGGTAGTTGAGGATGAGGCAAGCTCCAAGAAGAAAGTGCTCAAGAGGGAGTTCAGCTCATCTGCAGTGAAGCCTGGTTTGAAAATCGAAAGGCCAGCAGGTAGACAACCAATGTCCAAAGCCAGAGTGTCTACTCCAGCTCCTTTGGAATCTCAACCCAAAGAGCCTGTTGCTGCAGAGGGAAAGAAAAGGAAAGAAAGGGTTAAGAAGACCATGGCAAGAGTGATAGGGAAGCCTTCCATGATGGAAGAGGAAGAAGAATAAGAGGTTGCAGAACCAGCACCCAAGGCACAAAAGCTGATGGGTGATGCTATCAAATCAGGGGCTGCAACTTCGAAGCCCAAAGCTGCCCCCAAGCCCAAGAATGCACACACAAGGAATACCAGGAGCATACCAGCAGCTAAAAAGAACAAGGCCCCAATGCCTAAAGTAGATGCTGAGGAAGATGAAGAAGGGCAGGTCCTAAGGAAGCTCAAACCCAAGATCCCAGACCACAATGATGCTCATCCTGTGGCTGAAAACATGAAGATCAGGAGAGATCATGGGTTGAGGCTATGGAGAGAGTCAGATCTATATGCCACGAGGAGAAGGACTGCTGTGGACTACAGGTTCCACACCAAGGAGCAGCAGGACTTTTATGAGACTATCTTGCTGGATAAGAAGCCCATAGTTTGCGATATGAGATGGGCCAACTGGACCTACATGAAGGAGAACGCAGAACACTACCCTGGAGTATATGACAGCTTCAGTGCGTGTGGAGTTGCTGATTTTGTTGGGCAGAAGCTCAAGAATCGAACGATGAACTCATCATGCAATTCTACTCCACAACACATTTCTATCCAGATGGCAGGATAGTGTGGATGTTAGAAGGAACCGGATATCAGTCAACCATAGAGGAATGGGCAAGTTTGATCAATGCCCCAAAGGAAAGTGAGGATGACCTGGACATTTATGGTAAGAAGAAAATGGATCATAACTCTATGTCACACATGTACAAGGAGATCCCGGATGATGCACTTGAGACCTTCAAGTTTGGATCAGTCCATTTTCTCTGTCGTGGCTGCCTACGATCAACTGGATCTTAAGGCATACTCTATTGCCCAAATCAGGTGACCATAACATGATTAGAGGGCATGCAATCAATTTGCTTCATGTTTTTGATGTGCCTCAGAAATTCAAGGTCATGAGCCTCATAGTTGAGACAATTAAGAGGACAGCAGTAGATCAGAAGAGGAGCTGTGGTTATGCCCCACAGATTTAGGAGTTGATAAACTCGAAGATGGGAACAGGAAAGTATCTATTGGATAAGGAACACATGGTTCTCTATCCTGAATTTGAGGACAATCGAGTTGTCATGACTGAGAATGAACCATCACCAGTGCAAGCTCAGGAGAGAAAGGAGAAGGCAAGGCAAGAGAAAGCTGCAAAGATGCCCACTCTAGCAGAGGCATCGGAGTACTTTCTGAAGAACAAGCAGGAGCATCTTGGTTACTTGATAAGCATCAAATCTACGGATTGAGAAGGGGTTGGCCACCCTAACTCAAAACCAGGAGAGCCTGGAGAGAATCATGGAACAAAAATTCTATGATCTTGATGTCAAAGTGACTGAGATTCACCGGTGTGGAGAGCGATTACAAGATGATATGCAGGAGAGGAAGGGCAAGACGACAACCGATGCATTTGCTGAGTGCCTAGAGCTCAGAGGTCAGCTGCAGTGCCAACCTGCACACCGAGCCACTTCTTCAGCTCCAGCTACAGCTCCAGCTCAACCATCTCCAGCTCCAACTTCTTCAGCTCCTACAACATCTACTGATGCGTTCATCCTTGGAGTCCTGTCTACACCACCACCAGAAGACCAAGCCTGAAAGACGACATAGCGCTATGCATTTTCTAGGAACTTTTTGGTAACTTGTTGCCAAAGGGGGAGAAAAATGTATAGATCATAGGCTTCGAGAGAGAGAGAGAGAGATTTGCTTTTGTTCTCTCTTGTCTTCTTGGTTGAACTTTATTTGCGTTTGATTGCTTGAGATACTATGCATTACCTGTGAGACATTGATGATCATGTGTTTGATCATAAGCTACACTTATGCTTTTATGATATTATCTTATTTATCCTTATATGATCATTCACTGTGCTTGGTGATGAGTGCATGTATTCAATCGTTATTATTTTGAGCGCTCCACCAAGATGTATGTGACATGGAAGAGTAACCCATGAGCCTAATTTCTTGTGCATTTGCAGTCCAAAGCAAATCTTAAGATATGCACAAATTTAGGGGGAGCTCTTGCTTATCACATACTTCTCAAAGCGACGATGTTTTTCAATTTTATTATCATTTGTTGAAGCTTTGATCTATATGTTGTCATCAATTACCAAAAAGGGGGAGATTGAAAGTGCAACTATCCCTAGGTGGTTTTGGTAATTCATAACAACATATAGCTCATTGAGCTAATACTATTCCAAGATGAATATTTCAGGAAAGCTCAATGAATGACATGGCATGGATGATGAAAGTGGATCCCTCAAAATATTAAGGACAAAGGATTGGCTCAAGCTCAAAAGCTCAAGACTCTACGTTTTACATTTCAGTGTCCAAGATCACATTGAGTCTATAGGAAAAGCAAATACTATCAAGAAGGGATGAGGTGTTGCTTAATGAGCCTCTTGCTCCATGTGCTTAGTTATATGCTCCAAAAACCCTCCACTACTTTATCACATCCACATATGACCTAAAACCAAAGTCAAACTCGGCCCTACCGATTCTTTCTATCCGGCGCCACCGAGTTCAAATGTCATAGCCACTGCCACAAACCCTAGGCAGATAAGTTTCACGGATAGGGATCTCGGTCTCACCAAGATGGGATTTTAATCTCTCTATTTCCCTTCATAACGTTTCGGTCTAACCGAAGTGAGCGATCGGTCCCACCGAGATTACAATGTAAACTCTCTGTTTCCCTTTTGGAACTTTTCTGTCTCACCGAAAGTGCAAATCGGTCCCACCGAGTTTACCTGACCAACTCTCTGGTTAGCTAATTACCAAATTCGGTCTCACCGAATTTGTGTAATCGGTCTCACCGAGATTACGTTATGCCCTAACCCTAACCATATCGGTCCTACCGAGATGCATGTCAGTCCCACCGAAAATCCTAACGGTCACTAGGTTTACTAAATCGGTCCGACCGAGTTTGATGATTCGGTCCCACCGAGTTCGGTAAATTGTGTGTAACGGTTAGATTTTGTGTGGAGGCTATATATACCCCTCCACCTCCTCTTCATTCATGGATAGAGCCATCAGAACAGACCTACACTTCCTACCAATCTATCCCCCTAGGAGCATGCGCGTAGAGTGTAACAAATTTGAAACATGAAGTGTACCTGGCTTGTGCATCCTTATGAGTGGCGGTCGGGGACGAGCGATGGTCTTTTCCTACCAATCTATCCCCCTAGGAGCATGCACGTAGTACTTTATTTTTGATGACTTCTAAATTTTTGCAATAAGTATATGAGTAATTTTGACTAATGTTGAGTCCATGGATTATACACACTTTTGCCTTTCCGCCTTTGCTAGCCTCTTCGGTACCATGCATTGCCCTTTCTCACCTTGAGAGTTGGTGCAAACTTCGCCGGTGCATCCAAACCCCGTGATATGATACGCTCTATCACACATAAACCTCCCTAAATCTTCCTCAAAACAGCCACCATACCTACCTATTATGGCATTTCCATAGCCATTCCGAGATATATTGCCATGCAACTTTCCACCGTTCGGTTCATCATCATCATCACATACTTTACTTTTGTCATATTGCCATTGCATGATCATGTAGTTGACATCGTATTTGTGGAAAAGCCACCATGCATTATTTTTCATACATGTCACTCTTGATTCATTGCACCATCCCGATACACCGCCGGAGGCATTCATATAGAGTCATATCTTGTTCTAGTATCGAGTTTTAATCCTTATGTTGTAATCAATAGAAGTGTGATGATCATCATTATTAGAGCACTGTCCAATAAAAAAAAACAGAAAGGCCGAAAAGAAAAAAAGAAAGGCCCAAAAAAAGAAATAAAAAGGGCAATGTTACTATCTCTTTTTCCACACTTGTGCGTCAAAGTAGCACCTTGTTCTTCATGTAGTGAGTCTCATATATTGTGCTTCAAAGTAGCACCATGTTTTTCATATAGTGAGTCTCCTAAGTTGTCTTTTTCATACTAGTGGGAATTTTTCATTATAGAACTTGGCTTGTATATTCCTACGATGGGCTTCCTCAAATGCCCTAGGTCTTCGTGAGCAAGCAAGTTGGATGCACACCCACTAGTTTGCTTTTGTCGAGCATTTATAGATCTAGTGCATCCGTTGCATGGCAATCCCTACTCCTCATGTTGACATCAATTGATGGGCATCTCCATAGCCCGTTGATTATCCTCGTCAATGTGAGACTTTCTCCTTTTTTTGTCTTCTCCACACAATCATCATCATCATATTCTATTCCACCCATAGTGCTATATCCGTGGCTCACGCTCATGTATTGCGTGAAGGTTGAAAAAGTTTGAGATTATTTAAGTATGAAACAATTGCTTGGCTTGTCATCGGGGGTATAGAAGTTGGGAACATCTTTGTGTGAAGAAAATAAAGCATAGCCTAACTATATGATTTTGTAGGGATGAACTTTCTTTTGCCATGCTATTTCGAGAAGACATGATTACTTTGATTAGTATGCTTGAAGTATTACTATTTCTTTTATAAATATGAACTTTTGTCTTGAATCTTTCGGATCTGAATATTCATAACACAATTAAGAAGATTTACATTGAAATTATGCCAAAGTATCACTCCGCATCAAAAATTCTCTTTTTATCATTTACCTACTCGAGGACGAGCAGGAATTAAGCTTGGGGATGCTTGATACGTCTCCAATGTATCTATAATTTTTGATTGCTCCATGCTACTTTATCTGCTGTTTTGGACTATATTGGGCTTTATTTTCCACTTTTATATTATTTTTGGGACTAACCTATTAACCGGAGGCCCAGCCCAGAATTGTTGTTTTTGGCCTATTTCAGTGTTTCGAAGAAACGGAATATCAAACGGAGTCCAAACGGAATGAAACCTTCGGGAACGTGATTTTCTCACTGAACGTGATCTAGGAGACTTGGGCCCTACTCCAAGGAACGAAAGAGGCGGTCACGAGGGTGGGGGCGCGCCCCTGCCTCATGGGCCCCCTGTTGCTCCACCGACGTACTCCTTCCTCCTATATATACCTACGTACCACCAAACGATCAGAACAGGAGCCAAAAACCTAATTCCACCGCCGCAACTTCCTGTATCCATGAGATCCCATCTTGGAGCCTGTTAGGAGCTCACGAGGGGGCATCCACCACGGAGGGCTTCTAAATCATCACCATAGCCCCTCCGATGAAGTGTGAGTAGTTTACTTCAGATCTTCGGGTCCATAGCTAGTAGCTAGATGGCTTCTTCTCTCTTTTTGGATCTCAATACAATGTTCTCCCCCTCTCTCGTGGAGATCTATTCGATGTAATCTTCTTTTTGCGGTGTTTGTTGAGACCGATGAATTGTGGGTTTATGATCCAGATTATCTATGAATAATATTTGATTCTTATCTGAATTCTTTTATGTATGATTGGTTATCTTTGCAACTCTCTTCGAATTATCCGTTTGGTTTGGCCAACTAGATTGGTAGTTCTTGCAATGGGAGAAGTGCTTAGCTTTGGGTTCAATCTTGCAGTGTCCTTACCAAAGGATGTAAAGGGTTGCAAGGCACGTATTGTATTGTTGCCATCGAGGATAACAAGATGGGGTATTTATCATATTGCAAGAGTTTATTCCTCTACATCATGTTATCTTGCTTAAGGCGTGACTCTATTTTTAACTTAATACTCTAGATGCATGCTGGATAGCGGTCGATGAGTGGAGTAATAGTAGTAGATGCAGAATCGTTTCGGTCTACTTGTCTCGGACGTGATGCCTATATACATGATCTTACCTAGATATACTCATAACTATGCTCAATTCTGTCAATTGCTCAACAGTAATTTGTTCACCCACCGTAGAGTACTTATGCTCTTGAGAGAAGCCACTAGTGAAACCTATGGCCCTTGGGTCTATTCTCATCATATCAATCTCCATCACTTTAATACTTGCTTTGTTTTTACTTTGCCTTTTACTTTTCACTTTGCATCTTTATACCAAAAATACCAAAAAAATATTATTTATCATCTCTATCAGATCTCACACTCGTAAGTGGCCGTGAAGGGATTGACAACCCCTAATCGCGTTGGTTGCAAGTAGCTATCGTTTTGTGCAGGTACGAGGGACTTGTGCGTGGCCTCCTACTGGATTGATACCTTGGTTCTCAAAAACTGAGGGAAATACTTACGCTACTTTGCTGCATCATCCTCTCCTCTTCGGGGAAATCCAACGCAGTGCTCAAGAGGTAGCAGGATGCCGTCAGCCCGCGCGAGGCCCGGGCCCAGGAGGATGTCGACCGCCGAGTGGTCGAGGCTCGCGCAGATCTTGTGGGCAGGTACGACCTGAAGTTGGAGCTTGTAGCGGCCGAGGCTGCGGGCATGACTGCTACCCTCAAGTCTAGGCTAACTGAGGCGGAACGGCGCGAGGAGGCCACCGTAGCCGCCCTGGCCTCGGCGCAGGCTGAGCTGGCCTCTGCCCGTGCCGAGCTGCTTCCTCTTCAGCACCGGGTCGCCAACGCATAGTCCATCGCGCAGCAAAACAGGGAGGAAGTGCTTCAGCGGCGGACGCTGGAGCGCGTGCACGCCCCCATGCTCGAGGGCCTCAGGAACAGGGCCAATGCAGCATTGGGCCACATCTGCGATGAAAATGCCCCTTGTCGGTGTCAAAACCAGCGGATCTCGGGTACGGGGTCCCGAACTATGCGTCTAAGGCGGATGGTAACATGAGGCAAGGGACACGATGTTTACCCAGGTTCGGGCCCTCTCTACGGAGGTAATACCCTACTTCCTGCTTGATAGATCTTGATGAATATGAGTATTACAAGAGTTGATCTACCATGAGATCGTAGGGGCTAAACCCTAGAAGCTAGCCTATGGTATGTTTGTTGTTGTACTACGGACTAAACCCTCCGGTTTGTATAGACACCGGAGGGGGATAGGGTTACACAGAGTCGGTTACAACAGAAGGAGATCTACATATCTGTATCGCCAAGCTTGCCTTCCACGCCAAGAGAGTCCCATACGGACACGAGACGAAGTCTTCAATCTTGTATCTTCATAGTCCAACAGTCCGGCCAAAGGATATAGTCCGGCTGTCCGGATACCCCCTAATCCAGGACTCCCTCAGTAGCCCCCGAACCAGGCTTCAATGACGATGAGTCAAGCGCGCAGATTGTCTTTGGCATTGCAAGGCGGGTTCTTCTCCAAATTCTGAATACTAGTTTGAATAGTGTCCGGCCTCCCATAAATGTTGCACTCCTTGGCTTATGTGCCTAATAATGGAGATCCTCCACGCGTCGGGCGAATGGGAGAAGCCGGGGCATTTTAACAATTGCCACCCGAGCCATGTAGGCAAATCGCTTATTTAAGAGACGGGGATTCATAGATCCATATCGTACCATCCTCCCACAGCGAGTATCCATCGGAGCATGCCTGGAAGAAATCCATTCCAACATGGCCAGTCGCCGCAACTCCTCCTCTCGCCCCCGTAGCCCTAAGCCCAGTGGTTGGAAGAAGTGTTCCGTCCCGCATAGCCAACTAGTGAGGCTACAGACCCAGGGATTCCTCCCCCCAGCGTATATGGTCCCCGTTCGAGCCGGGCTTGCCACCTATAATGGCGGAGAACAAGCAGAGAGCTTCCCCAACCCTTCCAAAGGGGAACGGGTATGCCTTGTCCCTTATTTATTAAGGGGACTAGGATTTCCAATTCACCCGTTCCTCCGCGGGCTCTTGGATTTGTACGGCCTTCAGCTGCATAATTTCACTCATGCCTCCATATTGCACATTGCTGGCTATGTCGCTCTTTGCAAACTGTTTCTGGGCTGCGAAGCTCACTTCGAGCTTTGGAAGAGGCTATTCTGCCTCGTACCCCATACACAGGAGGGGTCACTGTTTCAAGTGGGCGGAGCCGAAATATGGCGCATCACCGGAGCCGGATACCTGTCCGGCACCCCGAAGAAGGCATCCGAAGACTGGCCTTCAGAGTGGTTCTATATAGAGGACGTCCCTCTTCCGGATCCTATTCGGATCAGCCTTCCTAAGTTTAATAATGTTCCTCTAAAGAAACGCCTAAGCTGGTGACCAAGGAGCCCTCAGGAGGAAGATGATAGAGACATTTCTTACCTGATGAGCCGGATAAAGGTGATGGCTCTATCAGGATTGACTACAACCGAAGTTATGTCAATATGCATTATGCGAGGGGTGCAGCCGCTTCAATACCGAGGCCACCCAATGTGGGACTTTAACGGGGAAGACGATGCCACCCGCTGCGGCCGTAAGGGGCCGGACTCCGTTTTCGCTCTGGCAAAAACTCTGTCCGGTCCGTACAAGAGAGAGGAAGAGGAGTTCCTCCGCATCAAACCACGGGATGGATTCTCCGTGTACAATCCTCTGAGCTGGGTAAGCTGCCACTTTTCATGCCCTTCCCTTCCGCATTTCCACAATAAATGTCTTATTTTGCCCGTTCACCGCAGGAGCCGCGTAAGGAAGTAAGGGAGATAAATAGCCCACCTCCACAACCAGAGGAACCTGAACGGTCCCTCGACCCCGGCCTTCAAGAGGATTCGGACATATTCGTGGAGCTAATCGATAGGATATTTTATCAATTAAGCCGTGATGAGGCCATGGTGGCTATTATAGCCGACTATCCAGACTCTTGCACGCCTCATTGTAAGTGAGCCCAGGGGCCCAACCTTTGAGAAGTATCCCATTCCACGCACCTTACCTTCAGATTCGCACGGTGTCTTACAGGAAGGTCCTCCGGACACCATGCCGAGCCCGTGGTGAGTTACCAGCAAGAGGTACCGAGGCCCGGCAGGCTGAAAAGAAAAGCGGTTCGGACTGAGACGCCGGCGCAGAGGTATGATATAAAACCTCGCTCCGTTGGTTTGTCTTTGAAAACATAATAACACCCATGTTTCCCAGAAGGAAATACACTCGCCGTACTATATCCGGAGAAGTTGCCGATCACGCCTCCACTAGCCGGGCTCCAGGGCCGGACACGGAGGCGGGGCACGCGTCGGACGTTCCTCCTACAGAGGATGCGGATAAAATCTCTGCTACAAATTTCGAAGTGGAGAGCGCCATGAATCACAGGCGCCGCCGGGCCGTACTCCGTGACGCTTGTTTCTCCCAAGAGGCATTTGATTTCTTCAATTCGGGAGACGCGTACATCCGTGCTGCTCAAAATGGTCTTGCCAGAGCCACGGACCAGTATGTAAAGGATATACGGGTAAGAAAATTTGATGATTATATATATCAGTAGCCCCTGAGACTTGAAACAGTTGGCACAACTGATTTAAGGATCATTATCTGTGCCGGTTCTTACAGAGAAGAATACCCAATTGTGTCAAGAGCTGGAAGAGTGCAAGGCCCAGCTACGGGCCGAAGTGGCCGCATTGAAGGAGTCTGAGAAGGCCCCCTCTGGTAACACCTGCTTTAAAGAACGACAGGTACCATATAGGATGCAGCATGCATGCAATTCTGACAATAAATATTGCAGATGACGCTGGAGTGAATCCAGATGAGCAACATGTCATACGGCGGCTAAAGGCTGGCGAGCACGTGCTTACAAAGGTTAGGAAGGAGAAAAACGATCTCCAAGATGCCAATACCCAGCTGTCCGTGAAGGAGAACAAGCGGCTTCAACGCGGCATTTTCAGTAAGTTCTTGAATGAACTTCAAAAAGAGTTCGGCGAGGAAGCCAACCTTATGTGTGCAGGTATGCTGATAGGTCGTCCCACAAACGAGATGCCCTGGTCTGCGGGTGATCTTTTACCAGAGCTCTCACAACTGCACGAACAAGTTCGGCAGGTGATGCATGGTATTGCCCAGGCCTTGTGGCCATCCGTCTCCCTGCCCAAAGGCCTTGGAGGACTTGCAGAGAAGCTCAGGGGAGCACGGCGGCGCTTCCGATTATGGAAGGTATCGACCTGTCGTCAAGGTGCCAGGGAAGCCTGGGCCATGGTGAAGACGCAGTATACCAAGGCTGACCCAAACCACATGGTCGAGGTCGACCTGTGGGGTCTGGCGGGAAAGAAATCCTGTCAGTTTGGTGTATCACCAAGTAGAGTTAGCCGCCAAGTATTCCCAACAGGATTGTAGGCTAGACAGCCTGTTGGATGGCTTAGAAGAAGAATTTAATCAGTATAAGTGACTATGTAATTTGAATGACATGTAGAATTTCTCTAGCCGGATTGTAAATCATTTGTCATGGCAGACCTTTTCCCTTCAACCTCTGGACCCGATAGTCCGGAGTGTATCGGAATACCAGCTCAATTATGTAAAAACCGGGGTATGCGTGGAAACCAGGCGTAGGGGTCATAAGTGCTTGAATAGACAATTACCCAACTAGGTATGTTATATTACATGGGTAGTAAGAAACATCTTCCAGGGAGAATAGTTCCGTTAAGGGTTCCTTTCCCTGGGTACGCATGCCCTAATGTGCATGTCCGAACTGCGAGAAGAGTCGTAGGCAAAAACATCTTGGGACAAGTGGAAAAAATAAAAAGTTATCTTTTATTCGCTGACCGAATATTCCCTTAAGAACGCTAGCTTTCGGCTTGACCCAGTCTGAGGTACAAATCCGGCTGAGCCGGCAGTAACAATCGCAGAGGTGCTCTCCTTATGCCCTAGCCGAATTAACGGGAACGTAGGGCATAAATACAAGAGCCAGGCAACCCAGCTTTGCCAAAACTTAAGTCATATCGATGCATATAGTGGCAAAAAAAAGGTACATGCGGAAGAATAACACATGTGCAGGGCATGAAGCCCATAAAATATTTAAGCTTCTGTATAGGAAGCCCCCAGGTATAATGAGCGCGGCTGGCGCATCAAGATTGTGTAGTCGAAACACATTTTAGCCCTTCAAGGCCTCGAAAGAAAAGGGGAAGAAAGAAAGAAATAAAAGGCAGATAACGAATGTATAAAAATTTGACAGAGGTAAGGAGACGAACACGGAGTCCGGCACTAGGCATAGAATCTTTGGAGTCTAGCTGCGTTCCATGGATTTGGCTCGAGGTGGTTGTCCGATGCACCCCGCAGACGGTACGCTCCACCGGTTAAGACCTGGTCAATAATGAAGGAACCCTCCCATTTGGGCTTGAGCTTGTCCTTTTTCTTATCCGGTAGGCGTAGAACGAGTTGGCCAACGTTATAGGTTTTGGCCCGTACTTCACTGCTTTGGTATCTTCTAGCCTGTTGCTGGTAGAATGCGGAACGAGCTTTTGCCACGTCACGATCCTCCTCGAGGGCGTCCAAACTGTCCTGCCGATCGAGCTCGACCTCTCTCTCTCTTCATACATGCGCACTCGAGGTGAGTCATGAATTATGTCGCAGGGCAGAACCGCCTCTGCGCCGTACACCATAAAGAATGGTGTGTATCCAGTAGTGCGATTCGGCGTGGTCCACAGCCCCCAGAGTACGGAGTCGAGCTCCTCTACCCAGTGCGTGTTAGATTCCTTTAAGGACCGCACTAATCTGGGTTTGATGCCGCTCATGATAAGAACATTTGCTCGTTCGACTTGACCGTTAGTTTGTGGATGATAGACAGAAGCGTAATCGAGCTTGATGCCCATGTTGCTGCACCATAATTTCACCTCGTCGGCAGTGAAGTTCGTGCCGTTGTCAGTGATGATGCTGTGGGGGACACCATAATGGTGTACAACCCCAGATATAAAGTCTATCACTGGTCCGTATTCAGCCATTTTAACTGGTTTGGCTTCTATCCATTTGGTGAATTTATCCACCAATACCAGTAAGTATTTTTTTCTTATGGGTTCCCCCTTTAAGGGGTCCAAGCATGTCATGCCCCCAGACCGCAGAAGGCCAGGTAATGGGGATTGTTTGTAGGGCGACGGGTGGCATATGGCTTTGGTTTGCAAAGAGCTGGCAACCGACGCAACGTTGGACCAAGTCCTATGCGTCTGCTCGGGCCGTCGGCCAATAAAATCCTGTACGGAAGGCCTTACTTACGAGGGCCCGGGCTGCGGCGTGGTGGCCACCGAGTGTGGCGTGAATTCCTGCCAGAAGCTTCCGCCCTTCCTCTTCAGAGATGCACCTTTGAAGGACTCCGGTGGTGCTTTTCCTATAGATCTCTCCCTCGTGGACCTTGTAGGCTTTAGATCGTCGCACAATGCAGCGTGCCTCATTTTGGTCCTTGGGAAGTTCCTGCCTGGTTAGGTAGGCCAGGAATGGTTCAGTCCATGGGGCGATGATGGCCATTATTACATGGGCTGAAGGTGTTATTTCGGTGGCGGAGCCGCTGATTATGTCAGAGTGTTCGATATCTGGCGTTGTAGCCGGGTCCGGACTGTTGTTGCTTGTTTCCCCTTCCCATGCAACGGATGGCTTAAACAACCTTTTCAAGAATATGTTGGGTGGGACCGGATCGCGCTTAGCGCTGATACGGGCAAGGACGTCCGCCGCCTGATTGTTTTCCCGAGCTACATGGTGGAATTCGAGCCCCTCGAACCAAGCTGACATCTTGAGTACGTCATTGCGATAAGCCGCCATTTTCTGATCTTTAGCGTCGAAGTCTCCATTTATTTGGGATATTGCGAGGTTCGAGTCCCCGCGCACCTCCAGGCGTTGAATGCCCATGGAGACTGCCATCCCGGAGACCATGTAACAGGGTCTCGTATTCGTTGGCATTGTTGGAGTCTATATACAGTATTTGGAGTACATATTGGACTGTATCTCCGGTGGGGGACGTCAAAACGACACCAGCCCCCAGATCGGCCAACATTTTAGAGCCGTCGAAGTGCATAATCCAATTGGAGTATGCGCCGTATTCCTTAGGGAGTTCGGCTGCTGTCCATTCGGCGACATAATCGGCCAATACCTGTGACTTAATAGCTCGCCGATGTTTATATGTTATGTTGAACGGCAGGAGCTCTATGGCCCATCTGGCAATCCGTCCTGTGGCGTCGCAGTTGTTTATTATGTCGTTCAGTGGCACTTCAGAGGCCACTGTAATTGAACACTCTTGAAAGTAGTGTCGTAGTTTCCAGGATGCCATGAATACCGCATATGCTATCTTTTGATAATGCGGGTACCGTGATTTGCATGGGGTGAGGACAGTGGATACATAATATACCGGCCTTTGAAGGGGGGAATTTATGTCCGTCCGTTTCTCGTTCGACGACGAGTGCTGCGCTTACGACTTGATGAGTCGCCGCTATATATAGCAGCATCAGTTCGTCGATGTTTGGCACGGCCAGGATTGAGTTGGTGGCCAGGATGGCTTTTATTTCTTCTAGTCCAGCCGTGGTAGCATCCGTCCACTCGAAGTGTTCGGTGCGCTGAAGAAGGCGTTAAAGGGGTAGTGCCTTTTCTCCTAATCGGGAGATAAAGCGACTTAAGGCCGCAACACATCCAGTTAATTTCTGGATTTGCTTGAGGTCTGTTGGGATGGCCAATTGTGATAGGGCTCGGATTTTAGCCGGATTTGCTTCAATCCCTCTACTGGAGACGATGAAACCCAGGAGCTTTCCGGCGGGTACGCCGAAAACGCATTTTTCTGGATTGAGCTTGATGTCGTATGTTCGGAGGTTGTTGAACGTAAGCCTCAAGTCGTCTATTAAAGAGTCGACGTGTCTAGTTTTGACGACCACATCATCTACGTATGCTTTCACTGTTTTGCCGATTTGCTTTTCCAGGCATGTCTGAATCATGCGTTGATACGTTGCACCGGCGTTCTTAAGCCCGAAAGGCATTGTGTTGAAACAGAAGAGGCCGTATGGCGTGATAAACGCCGTTGCGGCTTGGTCGGACTCGGCCATCTTTATTTGGTGGTAGCCGAAGTATGCATCGAGGAAACACAATGAGTCGTGTCCCGCGGTGGCGTTGATAATTTTATTGATGCGGGGGAGGGGGAAGGGATCCTTCGGGCAAGCTTTATTGAGGTCTTTGAAGTCGACACATAAGCGCCAGGATTTGTCCTTCTTTGGTACCATCACCAGGTTTGCTAGCCATTCCGGGTGTTTTATTTCTCTGATGAATCCAGCCTCCAATAACTTGGCTAGCTCCTAGTCCATAGCTTGCCGCTTAGGTTCGAAGAAGCACCGAAGAGTCTGCTTGACCGTCTTGAACCCTTTTAGAATGTTAAGGCTATGCTCGTCCAACTTGCGTGAGATTCCTGGCATATCTGATGGGTGCCAGGCAAATATATCCCAGTTCTCGCGCAGGAACTCCCGTAGTGCGGCGTCCACATCGGGGTTTAACTATGCCCCAATTGAGGCTGTTTTGGTAGGTTCCGTTGGGTGGACTTGGAATTTGACTATTTTGTCCGCTGGTTTGAAAGAGGTGGACTTGGATCTCTTGTCGAGTATCACGTCGTCCCTGTCCACGGTCGAGCACAGTTAACTTCTCTGCTGCTAGGGCTTCGGATAGTGCCTTCAGGTCTAGTGCGGCTATTTTGTTTTTGGCGCGGAGCGCTATGTCCGGATCACTAGCTAGAGTGATAATTCCATTGGGCCCAGGCATTTTGAGCTTCATGTACCCGTAATGGGGTATAGCTTAGAAGATCGTGAATGCCTCCCGCCCTAGAAGGGCGTGGTATCCGCTACTGAACGGGGCTACTTGGAATGTTATTTCTTCAGACCTGTAATTTTCCGGTGTGCCAAATACCACATCTAGTGTGATTTTCCCAGCGCAACGTGCCTCCCGACTGGGGATGATTCCTGTAAAGGTTGTGCTGCTTTGCTCAATGCGGTTCCAGTCTATTTCCATTTTGTGAAGAGTTTCCTCGTAAATGAGGTTTAATCTGCTGCCGCCGTCCATGGGCACTTTAGTGAGCCGAAAGCCGTCCACAATTGGACTAAGGACTAATGCGGCTGGTGCTCGGTCTGTTCGGCATTTAGGTTCGTCACTGGAACTGAAGGTGATAGCCGTGTTGCTCCATGGATTTATTGCTGCCACCTAGCAGATCTCGGCAAGGCCGCGGAGTGCTCGCTTGCGCCTATTATTTGAGGCGAATGTCTCGAAGACTGTTAAGACCGTATTGTAATTCACAGGATGTCGGTCTGCGGTGTTTTGAATGAGGAGATCCTCACCGCTCTTAGCAACCTGCCAGAGTACCCAACATGCTCTAAGGCTGTGTGTTGGTGTGGTATCCACCGTACTGTGAATTTTGTAGGGTCCGTTAAGCCATCCCTCCAATACGGTTTCGTGCCCTGTAGTGGGCATTTTCTTTTTTGTGATTGAATCGGGTGAATTACGGGGGTGCACCCTTTTGATTCGGACTGGGTATTTAGCCAAAGCCGGATTATCCCAAAATTCTGTTTCGGTTTTCCAGGCGCTCTCCATCGCACAGTACTTCCATACTATGGCCGACAAGTCAGCGAAGTGTTCTATGTTGCGGCGTCTTATGGCGTTAAGGATTCCCTTGTCCATGCAATTATTGCAAAAGAATGCAATTGCGTCTTCCTCTCGACAATCCTTGACCTTGTTCATTACAAGGAGGAATCTGGCCCAATAGTGATGTACTGTTTCCTGGGACTCTTGTCTAATGTGGGAGAGATCGCTTGTATCTGGGTGGGTGGGCAGTGAGGGAGTCCCGGACTAGGGGGTGTCCGGATAGCCGGACTATCGTCACGGCCGGACTCCAAGACTATGAAGATACAAGATTGAAGACTTCGTCCCGTGTCCGGATGGGACTTTCCTTGGCGTGGAAGGCAAGCTTGGCGATACGGATATGTAGATATCCTACCATTGTAACCGACTCTGTGTAACCCTAACCTATCCGGTGTCTATATAAACCGGAGGGTTTTGGTCCATAGGATGAACAACAATCGTAGCATAGGCTAGCTTCTAGGGTTTAGCCTCCTTGATCTCGTGGTAGATCTACTCTTGTACTACCCATATCATCAATATTAATCAAGCAGGAGTAGGCTATTACCTCCATCGAGAGGGCCCGAACCTGGGTAAAAACATCGTGTCCCTTGTCTCCTGTTACCATCCGCCTAGACGCACGATTCGGGACCCCCTACCGAGATCCGCGGTTTGACACCGACATTGGTGCTTTCATTGAGAGTTCCTCTATGTAGTCACCGATAGGACCGATGGCTCCTTCGATCATCAACAACGACGCGGTCCAGGGTGAGACTTTTCTCCCCGGACAGATCTTCGTATTCGGCGATTTTGCATCGCGGGCCAATTAAGCTGGCCATTTGGAGCAGATCGAAGCTACGCCTGGCCATCAGATCAGATTTGGAAGTTTGAACTATATGGCCGATATCCGCGGACACTTGATCTTCGACGGATTCGAGCCGCAGCCAAACGTGCCGCCTTGTCTCGATGGGAATGATCTAGCTCTCTGCAGCCAACGAAGGCCACGAGGCCGCACTCAGCTTCCGCTGCCCTTAATCCGAGCCGGATTCCTCGATCGAGGACGAGTGGTTGGACACCGCCCGGGGCTACCATCTCTCTGGCGATTAAGCGAACTCCATCCCTGTCCTTTGCGAAGACCTCGACCTGTGGTGCCGGACTCCTCTCCGGACTCACGAACCCTCGCGCCCCGCTAATCGAATCCGATTGGCGCCGGTCATGGAGTTCACTCGCCGCGGACATCTTTCAGCACTCGCCCTTTGGAGACATCCTGAATTCACTAAAGTCTCTCTCTTTATTCGGAGAGCCCTAGCCGGACTACGGACAGGAAGGTTGGGATGCGGATGACGAAGAAATTCAACGCCCACCCACCACCCACTTTGTAGCCACTTTCGATGATTTAACCGACATGCTCGACTTCGACTCCGAAGACATCGCCAAGATGGACGGCGATGCCGGAGAGCGACCAAGACCAGCGCCCTGAGGGCTTTGGAAGGCCACCTCGTCATATGACATATACATGGTGGATATCCCAAAAGATGGGAACGGCGATGGAACAACGGGATGACCCTCAAAAAGCAACCGAAGTGCCGGCGTCGTGGCGCCGCTCTAAATCCCGCCACAGCAAAAACGGTGATTCCGGCACGGGAGATAATAACACCGGACAAGATTGAAGACAACCCCTCCAGCAGGACTCGGCGCAGGAGGAGGGAGAAGCAAGTCCGCACGACAGTGCGGCAGAAAGAGAGGTCGAGGACGATAATTATGTGCCTTCCTCCGAAGATGAGGCAAGCCTCGACGATGACGAATTTGTCGTGCCTGAGGATCCTGCCGAACAGGAGCGTTTCAAACGCAGGCTTATAGCCACGGCAAGCAGCCTCAAGAAAAAGCAGTAATAGCTTAGAGCTGACCAAGACCTGCTAGCTGACAGATGGACTGAAGTCCTTGCAGCCGAAGAGTATGACCTCGAACGCCCCTCCAAAAGCTACCCCAAACGAAGGCCGTTGCCTCGATCAGAGGAGGAAGCACCCAAGTCACCAGCGCACGACATGGCAGAACGGCCACCCCGTGGCCGCGACAGAGAAGCCTCTCGGCCCTCCGCTCAAGCCACACCCCGACGCCGCTCAAAAAGTACCAAGGCACGGGAAAACGCGCCGGACTTGCGAGATATATTGGAGGATAAGGCAAAACATACAAGATCGATCTATGGATCGTGGGGGCGCCGAACGACGCGGGATGATTACCGACGCGCTGGATACAGCAAACCCGGCCGGGCCGAACACAGTAGACAAAGCTCATATGAGCTACGTCGTGATATAGCCCAATACAGAGGCGCCGCACACCCACTATGCTTCACAGATGAAGTAATGGATCATCAAATCCCCGAGGGCTTCAAACCCGTAAACATCGAATCATACGATGGTACCACAGATCCTGCGGTCTGGATCGAGGACTATCTCCTCCATATCCACATGGCCCGCGGTGATGATCTACATGCCATCAAATACCTCCCAATCAAGCTTAAAGGAACAGCTCGGCATTGGCTCAACAGCTTGCCAGCAGAATCAATTGGTTGTTGGGACGACCTGGAAGCGGCATTCCTTGATAAACTTCCAGGACACATATGTGCGACCACCAGACACCGATGACCTTAGCCACATAATTCAGCAGCCAGAAGAATCGGCCAGACAATTCTGGACACGGTTCCTAACAAAGAAAAATCAAATCGTTGACTATCCGGATGCAGAGGCCCTTGCAGCCTTCAAACATAACATCCACGACGAGTGGCTTGCCCGGCACCTAGGACAGGAAAAGCCAAAATCCACGGCAGTCCTCACAACACTCATGACCCGCATTTGTGCGGGAGAGGACAGCTGGCTAGCTCGAAGCAACAACTTGGCCAAACATCCTAATAGTTCAGATACCAAGGACAGCAATGGCAGGTCGCATCGCAACAAGAACAAGCGCCGCATTAACGGCGATAACACTGAAGATACGACCGTCAATGCCGGATTCAGAGGCTCTAAACCCGGTCAGCGGAAGAAGCCATTCAAAAGAAATACCCAGGGCCCGTCCAACTTGGACCGAATACTCGATCGCTTGTGCCAGATACATGGCACCCCGAAAAACCAGCCAATCACACCAACAGGGACTGTTGGGTGTTCAAGCAAGCAGGCAAGTTAAGTGCCGAACTCAATGCCAAGGGGCTGCATAGCGATGATGAGGAAGAGCCCCGGCCGCCGAACAATAGAGGACAGAAGGGTTTTCCCACGCAAGTGCGGACGGTGAACATGATATACGCAACCTATATACCCAAAAGGGAGCGGAAGCATGCACTAAGGGACGTATATGCGATGGAGCCAGTCGCCCCGAAGTTCAACCCATGGTCTTCCTGCCCGATCACCTTCGATCGAAGGGACCACCCCACTAGCATCCATCACGGCGGTTTCGCCGCATTGGTTCTTGACCCAATTATCGATGGATTTCACCTAACCAGAGTCCGGATGGACGGCGGCAGCAGCCTGAACCTGCTTTATCAGGATGCAGTGCACAAAATGGGCATAGACCCCTCAAGGATTAAACCTACAAAGACGACCTTTAAAGGCGTCATACCGGGTGTAGAGGCCAGTTGTACGGGCTCAGTTACACTCGAAGTGGTCTTCGGATCCCCGGATAACTTCCGAAGTGAAGAGTTAATCTTCGACATCGTCCCATTCCGCAGCGGCTATCATGCACTGCTCGGACGAACCGCATTTGCAAAGTTCAATGCGGTGCCGCACTACGCATACCTCAAGCTCAAGATGTCAGGCCCTCGGGGAGTAATCACGGTCAATGGAAACACCGAATGCTCTCTCCGAACGGAGGAGCACACGGCGGCCCTCGTGGCGGAGGTACAAAGCAGCCTCTCACAGCAACTCTCGAGTCCGGCCATTAAGCGTCCGGACACTGTCAAGCGCGCCCGGAGTTACCTACAACAAGACCGCCTGGCACGATTCAAGAACGCGTAGGAATCCGGTCCCAACCCCAGCCCTCGCGAAATTGCGAAGCTAGTGTTACGCGTACATAATTACGCTCTGGAGATACCATGGGCATATGGGGAGGGGCAAGACCACGACACGCCAAGAATGCGGCTCGACCGCACCAGGGGCTCCCGATTGTGTCATTCTTTTCCTTTTTCCTTTTTCTTCCTTTTTCTTACTTTCAGGACTTCGTCTTTCAGAAGTCCTGGCCTGCATTAGAATCGCTGAACCCACGATGCAACAGCCAGGGAAGCAGAAAGCCACGTCGAGTGTTCAGGTGGTCTCTATTACGAGCATTATACCTGTTTTACATACCATACCGCAGCTTACCCCTGGAGGGGGACATGTTAGATAGTCCCATCCTTTGCTTATCACACTATTTGTATCGTTCTGCTTTCATTGCAGTACCTTTTTGAATAAACAATACATAGCTTTTGCTTATTATTGCTCTACTTCCTTTATCTATACATATGTTCATTTCATGACATGTTGCAACCGTACACTTTGGTACGGCCAGTACACCAGGGGCTTAAGTATCCCAAAATTATGGTGTGATAAGTCCGAACACTTTCACAAGTGCGGCACCCTGAACTTATAGCATTATATGAATCGGCTCCGAATCATGTCTTGGGTCAATAGTTGGGTTTGCTCATATCGGCTAAGGTAGCACCGGGAGAACCACTACGATTGTGCCCCAGTTGAGCTGGGTCGAGCACCTCAGTGGAGAAAGCTAAAACTGACCGTCATGATAGGCGAGAGCCGGTCGCTGTTCGAGAGGTTTTTCGGTCCCTAAAGACTTATGCCGCTTAGAGCGAGGAACCGAATTGTCCGCCAAGGCGTGGATAGCGCCCGAACTCGGTCTTCCGAATACTAGGGGCTTCGACCAAATATAAAATTATAGAATTCTATGGCTAAGTGAGAGTGTTCAAGCATTATAAGTCTGGTTGCCTTCTTCGTTGTGTTGAGCGCCTCCTAGATGGACCCAAAATGGGAACAAGAGTGCTCAAGTTTATCCCGAACACCCCAAGACTCGTGGCATGGGGCTGAAGCCAACGACTTGCCATCTCTCAAATTTGATAAACGGCCGCACAGAAGGTAATATTTTAAATTAACAAGCGTTGCTTAGCGCATATGAACAAGTTTTCAGCACACGGGATAACAAATGCGAGTCTATTCAAAAATTACATCTTTGGAGCACTCATCCGCTATTCAGCGGGCACCCTTCAGGAGGCCCTCATAGTACATTTCGGGCGCGCGATGCTCCTTGCCCTTCGGTGGCCCGTCCGTCACAAGCTTCTCCGCATCCAGCTTGCCCCAGTGCACTTTAGCACGGGCAAGGGCCCGACGGACACCTTCAATGCAGACGGAGCGCTTGATGACTTCAATCCATGGACAAAGGCCCACCAGCCGCTGCACTAAGCCAAGTAGCTCCGTGCATGGCCTCCAATGGCCACAACCGCTTATAAGGCCCTTCATGGCCTGTTCGGCAACCTTGTGGAGCTCGACCAACTGCTTCAGCTGGTCGCTCAGGGGCACCGGATGTCCGGCCTCAGCATACTGAGACCAGAACACCTATTCCGTCGAGCTCCCCTCCTTAGTGCGGTAGAATGCGGCAGCATCAGACACACTACGGGGCAAATCTGCGGATGCTCCTGGAGAGCTCCGAATCCGGGTAAGTAATAGGTAATTTACTTTCACATGCTTGCTTTGCATAAAGAATGCCTTACCCGCTGCTATCTTCTTTAGTGACTCAATTTCTTGGAGGGCTTTTTGGGCCTCGGCCTTAGCAGCTTTGGCACTCTCAAGAGCCGAGGCGAGCTCGGACTCGAAGTCTTGAGTCACGCCCAAACTCTCGTGTTTTTCCACGAGAGCTTGGAGCTCTTGCCGTACCTTGGCCAGCTGCGCCTCCCCCTTCTCTCGCTCGGTGTGTTCCGCATCCGCTTTGTTTTCGGCCACGGACACCACTTCCTTCATGGTCGCCACCTAGTTCGTGGCCCCTGCAGTACCCATGTTATTCCTGTTATTTTTCACAACCGAAACCTTTCTATAAGGTATTTCTTTAATAAGGTACTACTTACCTTCCTTGTCCTCGAGCTGCTTCTTGGTTTGGCCGAGCTCGTTCTCGGACCTCTCGAGGCCCTGCTTCAATGCATTGACCTCCGCAGTCAGTGCGGCAGAGGTCAGCAGCGCAGCCTGCATTCCCATATTGACATACTTATGTTAGACTCCTGCATATATCTTTTTAGATCCTTAGTCCGGCTTTTCTTTCCGAACACCAAACTAAGCATCAGGAGCTACTGTCTATGCGGTAATATTTTTACATATTCTAAACTTACCTCAAAGCCTGTTAGAAGGCTGGTATAGGCTCCAGTCAGCCCGCTCTTGGCGGATCGAACTGTCCGGATCACCGCACTCATAACAAGGCGGTGCTCCTCCTCGATGGGGCGCTGTTGGCGCCCAGAAGCTATCCGGTGCCTCCGGTTGGACGGAGGACACCGGCGTCTTACCCTTCTTACGAAGGGACCGCTTACCGGACTCCGGCACCACTGAAGGTTCCGGCTTGGAGTCCGGACAAGGGTCGGGCTTAGAGCCCCTGGGGGTCTTGCCCCCCACGCGCCTGGAGTCCGGGAGGTTGCCTTGTGGCGCCTCCTGCACCACCTCCTCTTGACCAAACTCCTATTGGGGCCCCACCGCGGCGTCGTCCATAGCGTGGGGCGAGGAGGCGGTCGGAAGCGAAGTACTCTCCATTTCCGACGAGCCCAGGGACCCGCTCGATGAATCGGCGAACTCGCCCTTGGGCGGGCTGCACGATTGTTCGACATTAGAGAACACTCTGCAATAATAAAAATCCATGGGTATCCGGACACTTACGATCTCGCCAGGGGCTTGGCCCTTGTAGGCCAATCCTCCTCGTCGTCGTCGACGTTGGTGGAGAAGTCCGGAGGAAGGGTTCTTCCTTCTGACCCTCCGGCCTCCCGGTTAGGCGGCCTTCCTTTCCTCTCCTCTTCGCTGGGGAGAAGCTTTTTTCCTCCTCCTCGTCCTCGGGAGAAGATTCGCTTGAGAATCTGACAAGACTGAGTCGGGAGCTCCTTCGAGTCCCCGTGGCCTCCTTCTTGGCCTTCTTCTCCGGCACCACATGGGGCGCCGGAGCCAACAACCCCGCTCAATCAGGCGTCCTCCGGTCTTCGGCAAAGGGCAGACAGTTAATCTGTCCGGACATCTTCGCCGATCTGTCAAAGATTAGGGAGTTTTAGATCCCACATAGAGTCAATCTATGAAAAAGAGTCCCGTAAAGGGTAAATAACTTACCTCGCCCGGCTTGACACGCGAGCTGTATCCGCGATCTTTGTTAGCGGATTTGAGGCCTCAGCGCCCTTGAACAGCACCTTCCTGCATCTTAAATGCGTAGTGTCAAGAGCCGGCTCAAGGTTCTGTGCTGTGCCGGATCGAACTCCCACAAATTAAAGGCCCGTTGTTGGCATGGGAGAATCCGGCGGATGAGCATCACCTGGATTACGTCGACAAGCTTCAGATTCTTGTCCACCAGGTTTCGGACACATGTTTGGAGTCCGGATAGCTCGTCTGAATTCCCCCACGTCAGGCCCGTCTCTTTCCATGACGAGAGCCGTGTGGGGAAACCAGATCTGAATTCGGGGGCCGCCACCCATTCGGGGTCGCGTGGCTCGGTGATGTAGAACCACCCCGATTGCCACCCCTTTATTGTCTCCACAAAGGCGCCCTCGAGCCATAGGACCTTGGCCATCTTGCCGACCATGGCGCCTCCGCACTCCGCTTGACGGCCGCCCACTACCTTCGGCCTGACATTGAAGATCTTCAGCCATAGGCCGAAGTGGGGCTGGATGAAGAGGAAGGCCTCACACACGACGATAAATGCCGAGATGTTGAGGATAAAATTCGGGGCCAGGTCGTGGAAGTCTAGGCCGTAGTAGAACATGAGCCCCCGGACAAATGGGTGAAGTGGAAAACCTAGTCCATGGAGGAAGTGGGGAGAAACACCACCCTCTCATGGGGCACAGGGGTTGGAATGAGCTGCCCGCGTCGGGCAGCCTCTGCGCGATGTCGCCGGACAAATATCTGGCCTCCCGCAGTCTTGTGATGTGCCCCTCTGTGATGGAGGAGGCCATCCACCTGCCTCCCGCTCCTAACATGGTTGGAGAAGGTTGAGGTGGGATGTGCGGACTTGGTATTTGGAGCTCGAAAAGTGAAATGGATGAGCAAAGGAGGAAGAAGGCGTGGGTGAAAAGGTGGATCCTTATCCCTTATATGGACGGACGGTTATCGCCCCCACCAGCCTGGTAAAACTCACTTATCTCCCAAGCGCCAGTAATCAATGGTGTGGATGGGTTACCACGTCCGTATTGATGAGAATCCCGGAATAAGGGGGCACGATCTATGCTTTGATAAGACGTGCCAAGGAAACCGCCTCTCTAAACACGCTAAGGTGGAACGGTAAAAACGATTCATATGACAGCCTGATCGTGATGTGATGTCACGCCGCAGAATACGTCAGCAGATCTGTGCAAAAGTTATTCTCTCTACGGTGGTATGTGGAACTTGTTTTGCAGAGCCGGACACTATCCTTGTGTTCAAAACCTTCTATGAAGTATTCGAGGAGGAACCGCGCCGCAATGCGAAGACAATCAACGCGCCGGACTTGTCGTCATTGAAGCCTGGTTCGAGGGCTCTTGAGGAGTCCCGGACTAGGGGGTGTCCGGATAGCCGAAATATCGTCACGGCCGGACTCCAAGACTATGAAGATACAAGATTGAAGACTTCGTCCCGTGTCTGGATTGGACTTTCCTTGGCGTGGAAGGCAAGCTTGGCGATACGGATATGTAGATCTCCTACCATTGTAACCGACTCTATGTAACACTAACCTATCCGGTGTCTATATAAACCGGAGGGTTTTAGTCCGTAGGACGAACACCAATCATACCATAGGCTAGCTTCTAGGGTTTAGCCTCCTTGATCTCGTGGTAGATCTACTCTTGTACTACCCATATCATCAATATTAATCAAGCGGGGAGTAGGTATTACCTCCATCGAGAGGGCCGAACCTGGGTAAAAACATCGTGTCCCTTGTCTCCTGTTACCATCCGCCTAGACGCACAGTTCGGGACCCCCTACCCGAGATCCACCGGTTTTGATACCAACGGGCGGATTTAAGTCCGAACCCTGACCCGACCTGAGACTCGGGGGCATGGGAGTTTCTGATCTTGGAGGTTCGGGCTCTGGGATGTCACCCGATAGGTCTGGCCCACTACCCGATTCTACGTTCAAGGCTTGGGGGATGTCCTTCCGTATACAGGTAGTCGGCTCGGAGAGCTCTGGACTCCGGGCATAGTTTGTCCTCAAGATTGAGGAAAAATTACCGCATTGTTCCTCCACCATTGCTATCTGATGGGTGACCGGCGGAGAGTTAATCTCCCTTTGGTCGGGTTTAAGCCCGATCCGATCATAGTCCGTAGCGACTCCCAGAGCGGCGATGCGATCCAAGAGCTCGTTTAGGGAAGAGAGATCCATCAGATCCATCTGCTCGGCAAGTTCCGAGCCGACGCGGAGGCTGTTTTCGATGACCTGAGAAGTCATCGTCGGTGCAGCAGCAGAATGGGCGGTCATGATGAACTCGCCTAGCCGGAGAGTCTGGCTGACAGCCAGGGCTCCCTCAGAGGTGACGCTGTCCTTGACAACGAGACGAGACATCCTTCCTTATGGTGACAACACAGTGGAACTCTCAATGAAAGCACCAATGTCGGTGTCAAAACCGGCGGATCTCGGGTAGGGGGTCCTGAACTGTGCGTCTAAGGCAGATGGTAACAGGAGGCAAGGGACACGATGTTTACCCAGGTTCGGGCCCTCTCTATGGAGGTAATACCCTAATTCTTGCTTGATTGATCTTGATGAATATGAGTATTACAAGAGTTGATCTACCACAAGATCGTAGAGGCTAAACCCTAGAAGCTAGCCTATGGTATGATTGTTGTTGTCCTATGGACTAAACCCTCCGGTTTATATAGAAACCGGAGGGGGCTAGGGTGACACAGAGTCGGTTACAACAGAAGGAGATCTACATATCCGTATCGCCAAGCTTGCCTTCACGCCAAGAGAGTCCCATCCGGACACGAGACGAAGTCTTCAATCTTGTATCTTCATAGTCCAACAGTCTGGCCAAAGGATATAGTCCGGCCGTCCAGATACCCCCTAGTCCAGGACTCCCTCACCCCTCATCCCCACACGAACGACTATGCCAGCCACCTCCGCTTCTTCACGGACATGGTGACGCGCCTGGAGAATCATTTCGAGAGAGCTCGCCAGCTTGTTGAAGAGACGAGCCGTGGCCTGCTCGGGCGCGCATTCTCCCGCATCTTCAGACATCTCCAAAACACCTACCCCAACTTTGACTTTGACGCCGCCATTGCTCCCGTACTCGAGGCCATCCGAGGTGACCTGGCGCGATGGGTGGAGGACAATGTGGACGTGCTGGTCAGGGCCTTCAATTCCGATGACGATGGAGTGGTGGTCGCGGCGGACGAAGGCGATGTGGTCGACGATGGCGATGGCGGCACTAGTGACGGTGACGGGGACGCCAGCGACAGCGACAGCGATGCCAGTGACGCGTCTGAGGGTGACCCGGGGGACGCCGTGAGCGACATGTCCAATTGAACCCATGCTTCCCAGTTAAAACTCGGGCAGGGCCCTGGAGGTTGTAAGAGCATTTTGGGAGGGGAAGCCCCTCATCTAAACAGATTGATGTCTCTATTTCTTAGACCGAGCTGAATATATGTCTTCACGAACCCGCGAACCCTGCGGCGAGTTCGCTGTTGTAATTTACCTTAGCCGGAATAGGTCCCGGACCGACTCGTGAGGTCGCGAGTTTCTGACGAGTCTGCCGATCCGTCAGAGGGGCCCTCGCGAGAAGCAAGTGCCAGTCATGGCAGGGCATGCGTGCAGCACTCGCGTGCTACGCCCGGCCCAGCACGCAAGGGTCTCGCGAGGAGGAGGCAGCAGGCGCAAACTCTTACTTAAGGCAGGAACCAGATTGCAAGAAATCGCACGAACGAGAAAAGGAACCCCCCGCGCACAGCAATGAAAATTCAACTTCAACTTAAATCCAAAGCCAGAAAGCAGGGCTACAGAAAAGAGGTTAAAAGCAAATGGCCGCATCCGGCGCCTAGTCTAGTCTTCTTGTCTTCTCACCAGCGCGGAGCTAAGTGCTGCTACTTGGATGTGGGAGGGAGCCCCCGAGGCCCGAGGGCGGCACTCCTGAGACTCCGGGGCGTGTACAGCCCCGCTCATTATTACGTCAGAGTGTCACGAGCGGAGACCTTCACAGGCGCGAGCCTTACTTCATATCACCAGACGAGGGCCCCACCTGCGCCGCCCTCGACCACCATTGGGGGCGTCCGGAAACTAGGACGTCATCAAGGGGCAAAGGGGACGCCAGCGGCGCCCTCGGCGACCACATGTCCTCTGCCGGGGGAAGGCTCTCCAGCGCCTCCCCGGCAAAGGTCCTACCTCTGAGGGACGCCTTGCTCCGTGCGGCGCCGTGAAGGGCCTTGCTCCCGGCCCCTCACTTGTAGCCCCCAGTGCGCTCCTGTTGGCGGAAGGGAGGTTGCCGAGCTGGGGCGGCCATCCGCTACTGCGACCTGATCCTCCTGCGACCCATGGTTAGCGTAAGCTTGTTCCTGAGAGACTAGTGGTACCCTGTAGCTGTTTTCGGCGGCGCGGTTGGTGAGGCTTGATACGTCTCCGTCGTATCTACTTTTCCAAACACTTTTGCCCTTGTTTTGGACTCTTAACTTGCATGATTTGAATGGAACTAACCTAGACTGACGCTGTTTTCAGCAGAATTGCCATGGTGTTATTTATGTGCAGAAACAAACTTTCTCTGAATGACCTGAAACTGCACGGAACGACTTTTCGGAAATTATAAACAATCCTTGCCAAAGATGAAGACCAGGGGGCCCACATCCTGTCCACGAGGGTGGGGGGCGCCCCCCCCCCCTAGGGCGCGCCCCCAAACTCGTGGGCCCCCTGGAGCTCCTCCGACGCCAACTCCAACTCTATATATTTTCTTTCGGGGAGAAAAAAATCAAGGAGAAGAAATCATCGCGTTTTACGATACGGAGCCACCGCCAAGCCCTAAAACCTCTCGGGAGGGCCGATCTGGAGTCCGTTCGGGGCTCCGGAGAGGGGGATTCATCGCCGTCGTCATCATCAACCATCCTCCATCACCAATTTCATGATGCTCACCGCCGTGCGTGAGTAATTCCATCGTAGGCTTGCTGGACGGTGATGGGTTGGATGAGATCTATCATCTAATCGAGTTAGTGGTGTTAGGGTTTGATCCCTAGTATCCACTATGTTCTGAGATTGATGTTGCTATGACTTTGCTATGCTTAATGCTTGTCACTAGGGCCCGAGTGCCATGATTTCAGATCTGAACCTATTATGTTTTCATGAATATATGTGAGTTCTTCATCCTATCTTGCAAGTCTATAGTCACCTACTATGTGTTATGATACGGCAACCCCGAAGTGACAATAATCGGGACCACTCCCGGTGATGACCATAGTTTGAGGAGTTCATGTATTCACTTAGTGCTAATGCTTTGTTCCGGTTCTCTATTAAAAGGAGGCCTTAATATTCCTTAGTTTCCATTAGGACCCCGCAGCCACGGGAGGGTAGGACAAAAGATGTCATGCAAGTTCTTTTCCATAAGCATGTATGACTACATTCGGAATACATGCCTACATTACATTGATGAATTGGAGCTAGTTATGTGTCATCCTATATTATGACTGTTACATGATGAACCGCATCCGGCATAATTATCCATCACCGATCCAATGCCTACGAGCTTTCCATATACTGATTTACGCTTATTTACTTTCCCGTTGCTACTGTTACAAACACTACAAAACACCAAAAATATTACTTTTGCTTTCATTACTCTTTTGTTACCATTACCACTACTATCATATTACTTGCTACTAAATACCTTGTTGCAGATATTAAGTTATCCAGGTGTGGCTGAATTGACAACTCAGTTGCTAATACTTGAGAATATTCTTTGGCTCCCCTTGTGTCGAATCAATAAATTTGGGTTGAATACTCTACCCTCGAAAGCTGTTCCGATCCCCTACAGTTGTGGGTTATCAAGACTAATTTCTGGCGCCGTTGCTGGGGAGCATAGCTCTATTCTTTGAGTCACTTGGGATTTATATCTGCTGGTCGCTATGAGGAACTTGAAAGACACTAAGACAACAATTTATCCCTCAACTACGAGGGGTGATAAGGAACTACCATCTAGCTCTGCACTTGATTCACCTTCTGTTTTGAGTAAGCTTACGACACCTAAACATGCTTCTGCTATTCGTTCTGATATGTCGCATGTTATTGATGATGCCACTTCTGCTATGCAAGATACTTATGATGAAACTACTTCTATGCTTGATACTACTGTGCCCCTTAGTGAATTTCTTGATGAACAAATTGCTAAGGCTAGAGAGAAATAAATTATTGAAACTGATTGTGTTGATGAAAGTGATGATGAAGATATGCCTGCTATTCCTGAGGGTTATGTTTTTGATAAAGAAGCTTCTGCTGCTATTTTGCTTGCAAAGATAACAATGAGCTTAGAAGGTTATTAGCTAAATGGAGTAAGGACTCTCTTAGAGATAAAATGAAACCTGACCTTGCTTTTCCTACTTCACCTATTTCTGTTGCCGATAAGGATTATGAATTCTCCGTTGATCCTGATATAATTACTTTGGTTGAATCTGATCCTTTTCATGGCTATGAATCTGAAACTATTGTGGCACATCTTACTAAATTAAATGATATAGCCACCCTGTTGACTAATGATGAGAGAACTCGCTACTTATATATCCTTAAAATATTTCCGTTCTCATTAAAGTGCGATGCTAAGATATGGTTTAATTCTCTTGATCCTGGTTGTGTGCGTAGTCCCCAGGATATGATTTATTAATTCTCTACTAAATATTTCCCTGCTCATAAGGAACAAGCTGCCTTGAGGGAAATATACAACTTTGTGCAAATTGAAGAAGAGAGTCTCCCACAAGCTTGGGGGAGGCTTCTCAAATTACTTAATCCTTTGCCTGATCATCCTCTTAAGAAAAATGAAATACTTGATATCTTTTATAATGGACTAACCGATGCTTCCAGAGATTACCTGGATACTTGTGCTGGTTCTCTTTCAGGGAAAGAACACCGGATGAAGCTGAAATTCTATTGAATAATATGTTGACAAATGAAAATAATTGGGCATCTCCTGAGCCAGCTCCTGAGCCAATAACTGAGCCTATTCCTAAACCAACTTCGAAGAAGAGAGGTGTTCTATTTCTCAGTCCTGAAGATATGCAAGAGGCAAAGAAAAATGTATTAAAGCTGAAGATGTTAAGAATTTACCTCCTATTGAAGAAATACATGGTCTTAATTCACCGCCTGTTGAAGAAACACATGATCTTAATCCATTACCTATTGAAGAACCTCCAGGTCTTGATAACCCGACACAGGTAATAAAGGTAAATTCTCTCTATAGATTTGATGAAGGTGATATTCCTCACTATAAGTCTGCTAGGCAATGCTTAGAAGAGTTTGATAATTTTATTGTCAAACAAGAAAATTTCAATGCTTATTTTGTTAGACAATTGAAACAAAATACTTATACGATTAAACACTTGGGTGATTATATGGCTGATGTTAGATGTGAACTTAAACTTGTTAGCAAACATGCTTCTATGGTTACCACTCAAGTAGAACAAGTACATAAGGCTCAAAATGATTTGCTCAATGAAATCAATAGTAAGAAAAATGATTATGTTGTTAGAGTGGCTACTAGAACTGGTAGAATGACTCAGGAACCTTTGTATCCTGAAGGCCACCCTAAGAGAATTGAGCAAGATTCTCAGAGAAATAATATTGATGCACCTAGTTATTCTAAAAAGAAGAAAAAGAAAAATGATAGGACTTTGCAAACTCCTAGTGAACCTATTGTTGAACCACCTGATAATCCAAATGATATATCTATTTCTGATGCCGAAACACAATCTGGTAATGAACATGAACCTAATGAAAATGTCAATGATAATGTTCATGATGATGCTCAACCTAATAATGATAATGATGTAGAAATTGAACCTGTTGTTGATCTTGATAACCCACAATCAAAGAATCAACGTTATGATAAGAGAGAATTTGTTGCTAGGAAACATGGTAAAGAAAGAGAACCATGGGTTCAGAAACCCATGCCTTTTACTCCCAAACCATCCAAGAAAAAGGATGATGAGGATTTTGAGCGCTTTGTTGAAATGATTTGACCTATCCTTTTGCATATGCGATTAACTGATATGCTCAAAATGAATCCTTATGCTAAGTATATGAAAGATATTGTTACAAATAAGAGAAGGATACCGGAAGCTGAAATTTCCACCATGCTTGCTAATTATACTTTTAAGGGTGGAATACCAAAGAAACTTGGAGATCCAGGAGTACCTACTATACCATGCTCCATTAAAAGAAATTATGTTAAAACAGATTTATGTGATCTTGGAGCCGGTGTTAGTGTTATGCCTCTCTCTTTATATCGTAGACTTGACTTGAATAAGTTGACACCTACTAAAATATCTTTGCAAATGGCTGATAAATCAACTGCTATACATGTCGGTATTTGTGAGGATGTGCCTGTTGTGGTTGCAAACGTTACTATTTTAACGGACTTCGTTATTCTTGATATTCCCGAGGACGATAGTATGTCTATTATTCTTGGAAGACCCTTTTTGAAAACTGCAAGGGCTGTTATGTATTGCAACAAAGGCAATGTCACTTTTCATGTTAATGGTAATGAACATACGGTACACTTTCCGAGGAAACAACCTCAAGTTCATAGTATCAACTCTATTTGAAAAGTTCCATCAATTATATTTGGAGCTTTTGAATTTCCTCTCCCTACTATCAAGAAGAAATATGATATACTTATTATTGGGGATGTGCATATCCCCGTTGAGGTAACATAGTGTTATTCGAAATTTCTCTGGTTCCATGTTAATCAGAATGAGTTTGTTAACAAGACCTGATCAACCTTGTTAGTGGATTCTTTTGATGAGCATGAGATGGATGAAACTTGAAGCACAACCTTATGTACCCTCTTTATACTTTCTATTATTTAGTTGAAATAAAGTAAAAATCATATTTTTCTGTCTGTTTCCTGATTTATCCGTGCAATATAAAAATACCCCAAAAATAAAAGTCCTGCAAATGCCATGCCAATTTAATATGATTTTTTCGGGAATATTTGAGGATTTATGGAACTGAAAACAATGCGGGGGGAGCTGCCACCTGGCCACGAGGGTGGAGGGCACGCCCTACCCCCAGGGCGCGCCCCCTTCCTCGTGGGCCCATGGTGGCCCTCCTCCACTTATTCCTGCACCCATCCTCTTCTTCCTCCCACAAACACGAATATCTGGTTCCAGCACGAGTTCTAGCTCACTTTGCCGCGATTTTCGATCTCCTTGCTCAAAGCACCTCTCACAAAACTGCTTGGGGAGATTGTTCCTTGGTATGTGACTCCTCCATTGGTCCAATTAGTTTTTGCTCTAGTGCTTTATTCATTGCAAATTTGTGCTGCATAGGTGACCATGTTCTTGAGCTTGTATGTCAAATTTATATGGTTCCAAGTAGTTCTAATGCACGATATATCCTCTAGGCACTTGTAGGAGTAGTTGCTATCAATTTTATTGAGCTTGGCTCACTTTTGTTTGAAGTTACTAAAAATTTCAGAATATTTCAGAAAATGATGAAGAGACTTTTGAGGGGCTCATCGAGGCGAAGCTCGAAGGAAAAGCAAAATGAAGAAGCACAGAGGCCCAAATATAATTTGCCTCGTACCGCGGAGGTCCGGCCGTGTGAATGGCCTTCCGATGACTTCTTGAGACAAGCCGGGATTTATGAGGATTTTTATTCATTGGCTGAGGATGTTGGCCTCACCGACTTCCTCCGCGACCAACGTCATCAGTATCTCTTACTCACTAATACTTTTGTGCAAAACTTCTACTATTTTCCTAAGGAATCACCTCCTTCAGTAGAGTTTCATTTATATGACGTAGTTAAGAAAATGCCACTAGATGAATTTTGCGAGGTTTGCAAAATACCCTTCGAGGGTACCTTAGATGAACCACATCGTAAGGATGTGGAAGAATTTATTAACACCGTCACTATGGGGGAAACCAGGAAGGTTTCCGATGCAAGAATCACTAGCATACATTTTCCTATTTTACACTACTTTGCCTTATTTGCTAGCCGTTGCTTGATTGGTCGCAGAAACTGTGGAAACCTTAGTGTTCCTGATATTATAATTTTGTTCCATGGTTTATACTGCGATAACACTGTTTGTATGGGCGGAATTATTTCTAAACGGTTAAGTTTGAACCGTACTAAAGGCCCCATCTTTGGAGGTAATATTCTTCGCGCCTAGTTGCACATTTTTAACATACCCATTAGGCTTTGCGAGAAAGAAGAAAGATTGCTGCCTAGTGCTTATTTAGATTATAAGAGTATGCTAGCGCATAATTTTATTGTTAAGGGCAGGGAAGGGGAGCTTAAATATAAATTGTACTTTAATAAACATCACCCTGAGACTATTCCTTTGCCTGCTCCTTCTTTGTTTAACTTGTCTGAAGGTCCTTACCTCATTCCGTGGGCGGACTTTCAAGCCTACCGGAATCCTGCACCAGCCACGGAGCCGGAACCACAATATGAGCCTCCACGCCAGTCTGTTTATTCTTGGGATCCGGAGATGGCTGCCAGCCAGTGGCAGTCAAAGTCCTCTTCCTCATAGTACGACCCCAGCTAGACCTACGGATATCTGCCAGGCCATCCTTGCCAACGAACCAACTTATGCCAAAACCCTAAGCTTGGGGGTGTATGTTGTCACGCCCAATATGCGACCCTATCCAAAAGGAACTCGACGGTCCCACCAAGGATAGACCCGCATATTGAAACGCTTTTGCAAGGTGGATATCATTACATCAACATTACATAATAGATGGGGATACATACATAAGGCACAAATGCCACAAGAATACATCAACATCACATACAAGATCAACATCCAACTACGGATGAATCATAAACAGAAACTCATACGACATCCACCCTGCTAGCACAGGCTGCCGACCTGGAACCTATCCCCTGATCGAAGAAGAAGCAGAAGAAGAACTCCAATACAAGCAAACATCGCTCTCACGTCATGATCATCGCAAACCTGTACCTGCAACTGGTGGTGTAGTAATCTGTGAGCCACGAGGACTCAGCAATCCCATTACCATGGGTATCAAGACTAGCAAAGCTTAAAGGGAAAGGAAGGGATAAAGTGGTGAGGTTGCAGCAGCGGCTAAGCATATATGGTGGCTAACATACGCAAATGAGAGCGAGAAGAGAAACAAAGGAACGGTCGTCAACTAGTAATGATCAAGAAGTGATCCTAAACTCCTACTTACGTCCGACATAACCCAAGAAAACCGTGTTCTCCTCTCGATCAACCCGAAAAGAGACACTCACGGTTACGCTTTACGGTTGGTGTATTTTAGAAGAGTTTGCTTTGAGTTTACTACAACCGGATATTAACAAATTCCCATCGCCACATAACGCGAGCACGGCTCCCGAAAGTTTATACCTGCAGGGTGTCCCAACTTAGCCCATGATAAGCTCTCGCGATCAACGAAGGATATTCCTTCTCCCCGGGAAGACCCGATCAGTCTCGGAATCCCGGCTACAAGACATTTCGACAGCAATAAAACAAGACCAGCAAGACCTCCCAGCGTGCCGACACCCTTATAGTAGCCGCGCGTATCTCGTCTCAGGCCACGACCGGATGAACACTACGTACGGCAACCGACGATACCCCAAATTGCCTAGGGGCGGCACCGCAAGTGGCTCTGGTTTGGACCAACACTTAGACAAGCATTGGCCCGGGGGGCTAAAATAAAGATGACCCTTGAGAGCGCGACTCCCAAGGGAAAAAGGTAATAGGTCAGGCAAATGGTAAAACCAATGTTGGGCCTTGCTGGAAAAGTCTTATTCAAAGCGAACTGTCAAGGGGGTCCCATAAATCACCCGACCGCGTTAGGGACGCAAAATCCGGGAACATAATACCGATATGACGGAAACTAGGGCGGCAAGAGTGGAACAAAACACCAGGCATAAGGCCGAGCCTTCCACCCTTTACCAAGTATATAGATGCATTAATAATATAAGATATATTGTGATATCCCAACAAGTAAACATGTTCCAACAAGGAACAACATCTCCATGTTCCAACAAGGAACAAACTTCATCTTCACCTGCAACTAACAACGCTATAAGAGGGGCTGAGCAAAGCGGTAACATAGCCAAACAACGGTTTGCTAGGAAGGGTGCAAAAGGTTAGAGGCTGACATGGCAATTTGGGATGGCTTGAGCATCAAGTGATAGGTAGCGCAGCATAGCGAAAGAACGAAGCAACTAGCATAGCAATGATAGTAGTGAGATCCAGGGTAGCGGTCATCTTGCCTGAAATCCCGCAAGGAAGAAGAACGAGTCCATGAAGAAGACGAACGGATGAAGCCGAACCAAGCGTAGACGAACGAATCCTCACGATCACAACGAAACAGGAACTAACAAGAAGAAGCACACACCATGGTAAACACACCACACATGAACAAGGCATGATGCACAAAAAGCATGATGCATGACACGCTAAATGAAGCTACTCATGGCAAAAGATGATGCATACAATACCAACACATCAAAGCAAGTTTAAATGAGGCCGGAAACAACATATAACAACTCCGGTAAGTCCTCATATGCAAATTTCGAAATTGGACCAGATCTGGATAAATTTATGCTCAAGTTGTTAAACAGCAAGTTAATATGCACCACGATGATCTACACGAAATTCTAGTCAAGTTACATATAAAGTTCATTAGATTCGGAGCTACGGCCTAGAAGATATGAGCAAAACAAGATAAGCATGACATTGATGCAAAATGCATACAAACATCAAGCAAACACCTCAAAACATGGATGCAACATGATAATATGAAACTACATGCAAAATCAAGCAAGTTTCATATAGAGCACACTCAAAACGGAGCAACGGTTCAACACAGACACCGTATACAAGGCATAACAACAATCTGTCCAAAACAGCAACTAGGCATATTGCAAGCATCAAAACAACATGCTACAGGACCTCAACATAATAAAAAAAAGGCATGGGCATGATGTACAGATAAAGCATGACAAAACATGAACACTGAACTATCTCCAGAAATCACTAGAACATGCTCAAAATGACATGGCAAGATTGCAAATAATAACCGTTTAGACTTAGCAGAAAATAACATCAGGTTGCAATGTTTAGAGCTATCAAACAACATGCTACAGGAACTTAACATGGCAACCAAAGGCATGGCATGAATCTAATAAATGCATAGAACAAAAGTCCCTTACTGACCATGAGCCAAAAGGGATCAGAAAATATGATGGCACCCATGTAAACATGGCGAGTTATATTACAGATTCAAACATGACAGGAACAACAATAAGTAGACATGTTGGTGAGCTTGAACCACTTACCACAGAGCAATAAATGGCATGGAAAGGCAACCAACAGTAAGAAGACATGGCATAGAAGCTATACATGGCAGGAATAACATCATAGCATACACGGATCAACTACAACAACCTTGGCAAAATTGAATAACATGTAAACAATCTGCAGGAAACATTTTATAGCAAAAGTAGAGCTCGATTGACTCAAGCTAGGGCACTCCATAATTGCAAACAAGGGCGTGGATGGATAGAGCATAACCATATATTCAAAACATCCTTACTGAAGTATCTCAAAATAAGCATGGATCTCTCGGTAGCATCAAGTTAACATGGCATAAAAATATCAGCAGAACAGGGGCTGAAATCAGCAACATCATGAAGCCTAGTTTGCATGCTTGTGCTAGTCACCACAGAGATCATAAAAATACATTGCATACACCCCTGTAAACATGGCATGGCATATTACAAAACACATGTAGGACTAAAGTTCATAGGATGCACACACCAATCATGACAAAAATGACAAAAGTGCATGTTCTGATAAGAATCTGAAACTAACATCACATAGCACTCTTCCAACAGCATTTAGGGCATCAAGATGAGCTCAAATGAAAATGATGCAATGAGATGAAATGATGTACTCGTCGAGGCGAACAATTTGACATATTACACGCACGAAACGGAGCAGCGATGACAGAGATATGACGCGACGAAAATGCATGAAAATATTAGCAGATTCGGGACTTAGTGGATTCGGGGAAGGAGAAGAAAGTCAACCTAGCACGGAATTTGAGGATCGCCGGAGCTGCTTGCCAGAGATGAGGACGGGGTTGCCGGAGGAGGCTCGGGGAGGCCGGAGAGGAACGGATCCGCCCTCTCTGCCGGATCTGGCGGAGAGGGGGGGGGGCGGGGCGAGGGCGCGCGACGGGCGCCGGGCGCCGGGCGAGGTGCTTGGCGGCGCGCGGGCGGCTCAAGCAGGAGCAAGCGGCGCGGGTTGGCTGGCTTGCACGGCCGGGCGGCGGAGGCGCTGGCGGAGGGGCGCTGGGCGGCGGCGACCTCGGGCGGGCCAGCGAGGCGGAAGCAGCTGGCCTTGGCCGGAGGCGCTGGGCGGGGGAGCGGGCGCTTCAGGCCCAGAGCGGCTCGGGCGGGACGGCCGTGGGCTCCAGGGCCAGGCGGCGGTGGGCGGCACGCGGTGGCCGGGAGGCCACGTGGCGCTCTGCGGTTGGACGGGGGAAGCGGGGCGGACGTGTCCGGCCGTCACGGACGTGTCCGGTGGCGGCGGGAGGAAGAGGACTAGGGTTTCGGGGGGATTGATCCGCGAATTCGGAGGGGGAGGTGTTTATATAGGTAGAGGGAGCTAGGAGAGTCCAAATGAGGAGCGGTTTTCGCCCACGCGATCGTGATCGAACGACCGAGAGCATGGAGGGGAGTTTGCTGGGTTTTGGGCCACTTTGAAAGGGTGTTGGGCTGCAAAGAGAAAGAGGGGTTTACGGTTACCCGGTTAACCGTTGGAGTATCAAACGACCTCCAAATGGCACGGAACTTGACAGGCGGTCTACCGGTGGTATACCAAGGCCGCTTGACAAACCTCGGTCCATTCCGAGACCGTTTAACACCCGCTCACGAAAAGAGGTAAAAGGGGGCGCCGGGAGACGTAGGAGTGCCGGATTGCAAAACGGATAACGGGGAAAATGCTCGGATGCATGAGACGAACACGTATGCAAAATGAAATGCGCATGACGACATGATATGAAATGCAGATGATGACATGGAAAAATGCAACACGCAAGCAAATGACATGGCAACGACGGCGAATAACTGGCAGACACCTGGCGCATCAAATCCGGGGCGTTACAACACTCCTCCACTAACAAGAGATCTCGTCCCGAGATCTTAGGACCGAGATGGAAGAGAAAGAGGAATAGGTGAAACAAGAATCAAGATAAGAAGCAAAGAACCGAGAGCACTCGATAAGAAGAGAGGAACGACGAGAATGACGAGAATCGAAAGCTCACAGAATCAGATAGACTATGAAACCACTCATGTTAGAACAAGATAAGAAAACGAATAAGACTGGAAGGATTTAGGCAGCTCTCCGGCTAAAACATTTAGGAATAGAACACGAGCTTAAGAAGATGGAATGAAACTTGACGACATAAGCAACGCAATACCTCCGGAAGAATTGGAAAAATTGAATGAAAAGAACTTAGAAGGAAGGATTGACTGGAGTTGTTGAGAAAATCAACAACGAAAGAATAAGCTTGTTGTGGTCTTATAGATAACATCTCAAGATCATAAGGTGATAACCGGCCACAAACGGAAATGATTGGATAGCTGAGAAGAACGAAGAAATGCAAAACTCCACTTCAAAAGAATATGGAGAATTAATTGCACTTCGAGACGCAAGAAGAAAAGATACTTGAATTCCACCAAAATATTGATGAAACTCTTGAAGAATGAAATAAATCATGAAGAACCACCATGAAGAACTCCGGTAACAAAAGGATGATAAGATAGAATGAAGGAAGAAAGAATAGGACTAAAGCCTTGCGATGATTTAGATGGAGGATTCCGACGAAATGACCGAGGAAATTTGAACTCCGGAAAAGATGAAAACACTTGGGACTAGAATTTATTCATCAAGAACAAACTCCGAAGGAAGGGATTAATCACTTGGATGAAATAAGAATAAGATTTATTGTATGCTTATCCTTCATCAAATTAAATTGATGACAAGCAATGGATTTTGCATATTACTTATTCTTCTTGAAAATGATTAAGGGAAAATATAGCACAAAACTTGAGAAAATCTTCATGAACCACCGGTAGGATTGAAAAGAACGAATGAATTAAAAAGATAATCAAGGAAAAGAATCTTGAACGAACCACCGTAAGAATTCGGAAATGACTGATGAAAGAATCGCCGGGAAAAATTAGAAGAACAAATAAGCTAGAGGGGATTTAGATGTAAAAGAACAAATAGATCATGAGCTGATTAAAGAACACTTGAACGAAGCACCGGGATAATTGAAATATTTGAATGAGGTGGCAACATTGAAATAATAGAATGCGAACATGAATCTTCTGAGATGTCTTCAGAACTCCGGAATGATAAATTGGCGAGAGGCGAACGAGCAAAGGGAACACTTTGAAGGAAAAGAATATGATTAACCCGAAAAACTTGATTTGAGTGCACCGGAAAAAGAAAGGGATGAAGAATGACGAATGAGACGAGAATTCACCGGTTGAAATAAATGAGAGAAGACTGAAGAGGCTCCGTACGAATGAAATTTATGTTCAAAAGAGATTCAAGCTCCAGGAAGAAAAGGGTGGGAGGGCAGGAAAAACAAAGGCAACTTGGAAGGGGAAATTCAACGAATATCTTGAAGAGAAAAAAAACACCGATTGAAATCATTAAGGAAAGAAAGCAAAGACTTCGCACGAGTAGGAAGGATACTCGATTACGGACTCCGGCTCCAAGGAGAAAAAAGGGTGGCCGGGTGGGAAAAAACAACTGAGGATTGAACTTGGCGAAGACGAAGAGGCTCGAGTCAACTTGACGGGAAATGCACCGGATGCAAAGAGCTGAGGAACAACGATCGGAAAACCAACTGCGTGATCCTAAAGAAAAATTTGAAGGGGAAGAGGAGTAATTCAAAACACCTACGTCAAGATTTCTCACCAGAGCGACGAAGGGGCAGAAGAGTAAAAAGAATTCCTGCTCTCCGATATAACTAGACTCTGAAAACAATTTTCTTCTAGACTCAACAGCGGCCAAACTACACGATCAATCAAGGGGGCTCCTAGGGTCGGTCGAGGCTCTGATACCAACTTGTCACGCCCAATATGCGACCCTATCCAAAAGGAACTCGACGGTCCCACCAAGGATAGACCCCAGATATTGAAACGCTTTTGCAAGGTGGATATCATTACATCAACATTACATAATAGATGGGGATACATACATAAGGCACAAATGCCACAAGAATACATCAACATCACATACAAGATCAACATCCGACTACGGATGAATCATAAACAGAAACTCATACGACATCCACCCTGCTAGCCCAGGCTGCCGACCTGGAACCTATCCCCTGATCGAAGAAGAAGCAGAAGAAGAACTCCAATACAAGCAAACATCGCTCTCACGTCATGATCATCGCAAACCTGTACCTGCAACTGGTGGTGTAGTAATCTGTGAGCCACGAGGACTCAGCAATCCCATTACCATGGGTATCAAGACTAGCAAAGCTTAAAGGGAAACGAAGGGATAAAGTGGTGAGGTTGCAGCAGCGGCTAAGCATATATGGTGGCTAACATACGCAAATGAGAGCGAGAAGAGAAACAAAGGAACGGTCGTCAACTAGTAATGATCAAAAAGTGATCCTGAACTCCTACTTACGTCAGACATAACCCAAGAAAACCGTGTTCTCCTCTCGATCAACCCCGAAAAGAGACACTCACGGTTACGCACACGGTTGGTGTATTTTAGAAGAGTTTGCTTCGAGCTTACTACAACCGGATATTAACAAATTCCCATCTGCCACATAACGCGGGCACGGCTCTCGAAAGTTTATACCTGCAGGGTGTCCCAACTTAGCCCATGATAAGCTCTCGCGATCAACGAAGGATATTCCTTCTCCCGGAAGACCCGATCAGTCTCGAATCCGGCTACAAGACATTTCGACAAAGCACTAAAACAAGACCAGCAAGACCTCCCGGCGTGCCGACACCCTGATAGTAGCCGCGCGTATCTCGTCTCAGGCCATGACCGGATGAACACTACGTACGGCAACCGACGATACCCCAAGTTGCCTAGGGGCGGCACCGCAAGTGGCTCTGGTTTGGACCAACACTTACACAAGCATTGGCCCGGGGGGCTAAAATAAAGATGACCCTTGAGAGCGAGACTCCCAAGGGAAAAATGTAATAGGTCAGGCAAATGGTAAAACCAATGTTGGGCCTTGCTGGAAAAGTCTTATTCAAAGCGAACTGTCAAGGGGGTCCCATAAATCACCCGACCGCGTTAGGGACGCAAAATCCGGGAACATAATACCGATATGACGGAAACTAGGGCGGCAAGAGTGGAACAAAACACCAGGCATAAGGCCGAGCCTTCCACCCTTTACCAAGTATATAGATGCATTAATAATATAAGATATATTGTGATATCCCAACAAGTAAACATGTTCCAACAAGGAACAACATCTCCATGTTCAACAAGGAACAAACTTCATCTTCACCGCAACTAACAACGCTATAAGAGGTGCTGAGCAAAGCGGTAACATAGCCAAACAACGGTTTGCTAGGAAGGGTGCAAAAGGTTAGAGGCTGACATGGCAATTTGGGATGGCTTGAGCATCAAGTGATAGGTAGCGCAGCATAGCGAAAGAACGAAGCAACTAGCATAGCAATGATAGTAGTGAGATCCAGGGTAGCGGTCATCTTGCCTGAAATCCCGCAAGGAAGAAGAACGAGTCCATGAAGAATACGAACGGATGAAGCCGAACCTAGCGTAGACGAACGAATCCTCACGATCGCAACGAAACAGGAACTAACAAGAAGAAGCACACAACATGGTAAACACACCACACATGAACAAGGCATGATGCACAACAAGCATGATGCATGACACGCTACATGAAGCTACTCATGGCAAAAGATGATGCATACAAGACCAACACATCAAAGCAAGTTTAAATGAGGCCGGAAACAACATATAACAACTCCGGTAAGTCCTCATATGCAAATTTCGAAATTGGACCAGATCTGGATAACTTTATGTTCAAGTTGTTAAACAGCAAGTTAAGATGCACCACGATGATCTACACGAAATTATAGTCAAGTTACATATAAAGTTCATTAGATTCGGAGCTACGGCCTAGAAGATATGAGCAAAACAAGATAAGCATGACATTGATGCAAAATGCATACAAACATCAAGCAAACACCTCAAAACATGGATGCAACATGATAATATGAAGCTACATGCAAAATCAAGCAAGTTTCATATAGAGCACACTCAAAACGGAGCAACGGTTCAACACAGACACCGTATACAAGGCATAACAACAATCTGTCCAAAACAGCAACTAGGCATATTGCAAGCATCAAAACAACATGCTACAGGACCTCAACATAATAAAAAAAGGCATGGGCATGATGTACAGGTAAAGCATGACAAAACATGAACACTGAACTATCTCCAGAAATCACTAGAACATGCTCAAAATGACATGGCAAGATTGCAAATAATAACCGTTTAGACTTAGCAGAAAATAACATCAGGTTGCAATGTTTAGAGCTATCAAACAACATGCTACAGGAACTTAACATGGCAACCAAAGGTATGGCATGAATCTACTAAATTCATAGAACAAAAGTCCCTTACTGACCATGAGCCAAAAGGGATCAGAAAATATGATGGCACCCATGTAAACATGGCGAGTTATATTACAGATTCAAACATGGCAGGAACAACAATAAGTAGACATGTTGGTGAGCTTGAACCACTCACCACAGAGCAATAAATGGCATGGCAAGGCAACCAACAGTAAGAAGACATGGCATAGAAGCTATACATGGCAGGAACAACATCATAGCATACACGTATCAACTACAACAACCTTAGCAAAATTGAATATCATGTAAACAATCTGCCAGGAAACATTTTATAGCAAAAGTAGAGCTCGATTGACTCAAGCTAGGGCACTCCATAATTTCAAACAAGGGCATGGATGGATAGAGCATAACCAAATGTTCAAAACATCCTTACTGAAGTATCTCAAAATAAGCATGGTCTCTCGGTAGCATCAAGTTAACATGGCATAAAAATATCAGCAGAACAGGGGCTGAAATCAGCAACATCATGAAGCCTAGTTTGCATGCTTGTGCTAGTCACCATAGAGATCACAAAAATACATGGCATACACCCCTGTAAAGATGGCATGGCATATTACAAAACACATGTAGGACTCAAGTTCATAGGATGCACACATCAATCATGACAGAAATGACAAAAGTGCATGTTCTGATAAGAATCTGAAACTAACATCACATAGCACTCTTCCAACAGCATTTAGGGCATCAAGATGAGCTCAAATGAAAATGACGCAATGAGATGAAATGATGTACTCGTCGAGGCGAACAATTTGACATATTACACGCACGAAACGGAGCAGCGATGAAAGAGATATGACGCGACGAAAATGCATGAAAATATTAGCAGATTCGGGACTTGGTGGATTCGGGGAAGGATAAGAAAGTCAACCTAGCACGGAATTTGAGGATCGCCGGAGCTGCTTGCCGGAGATGAGGACGGGGTTGCCGGAGGAGGCTCGGGGAGGCCGGAGAGGGACGGATCCGCCCTCTCTGGCCGGATCTGGCCGGAGATGGGGGCGGCGAGGGGCGCGGCAGCGACGGGGCCCCGGGCGCCGGGCGAGGTGCCAGCTCCGCGAGGAAGGAGCAGCAGGCGGCGGGTTGGCAGGCACGGCCGGCCGGGCGGAGGCGCGACCGAGGGGCGGCGAGGCGCGACCGAGGGCGCTGGGCGGGCGACCTCGGCGGCGCCGCGGGAGGCGAGGCGAGGCGCGCGGCTTGAGGCGGCAGGCGGCGGGCATGGCGGGAGGCCGGGCCTTCGGGCAGCGGCTCGGGCGGGCGGGCCGTGGGCTCCATGGCCAAGCGAAGGTGGGCGGCGCGGTGGCCGGGAGGCCACGTGGCGCTCTGCGGTTGGGACGGGCGGGCGGACGTGTCCGGCCGTCTCGGACGTGTCCGGTGGCGGCGGGAGGAAGAGGACTAGGGTTTCGGGGGGGATTCATCCGCGAATTCGGAGGGGGAGGTGTTTATATAGGTAGAGGGAGCTAGGAGAGTCCAAATGAGGAGCGGTTTTCGCCCACGCGATCGTGATCGAACGAACGAGAACATGGTGGGGAGTTTGCTAGGTTTTGGGCCACTTTGAAAGGGTGTTGGGCTGCAAAGAGAAAGAGGGCTTTACGGTTACCAGGTTAACCGTTGGAGTATCAAACGACCTCCAAATGGCACGAAACTTGACAGGCGGTCTACCGGTGGTATACCAAGGCCGCTTGACAAACCTCGGTCCATTCCGAGACCGTTTAACACCCGCTCACGAAAAGAGGTAAAAGGTGGCGCCGGGAGACGTAGGAGTGCCGGATTGCAAAACGGACAACGGGGAAAATGCTCGGATGCATGAGACGAACACGTATGCAAAATGAAATGCGCATGACGACATGATATGAAATGCAGATGATGACATGTCAAAATGCAACACGCAAGCAAATGACATGGCAACGACGGCGAATAACTGGCAGACACCTGGCGCATCAAATCCGGGGCGTTACATATGTATTTCCCGCCGACATTACATTTATGTTTACACACACTCATTGCTAGATGTCGGTCCTACCTCTGAGGGACGCCTTGCTCCGTGCGGCGCCGGGAAGGGCCTTGCTCCCGGCCCCTCACTTGTAGCCCCCAGTGCGCTCCTCCTGGCGGAAGGGAGGTTGCCGAGCTGGGGCGGCCATCCGCTGCTGCGACCTGATCCTCTTGCGACCCATGGTTAGCGTAAGCTTGTTCCTGAGAGACTAGTGGTACCCTGTAGCTGTTGTCGGTGGCGCGGTTGGTGAGGCTTGATACGTCTCCGTCGTATCTACTTTTCCAAACACTTTTGCCCTTGTTTTGGACTCTTAACTTGCATGATTTGAATGGAACTAACCTGGACTGACGCTGTTTTCAGCAGAATTGCCATGGTGTTATTTATGTGCAGAAACAAACTTTCTCGGAATGACCTGAAACTGCACGGAACGACTTTTCGGAAATAATAAAAAATCCTAGCCAAAGATGAAGACCAGGGGGCCCACATCCTGTCCACGAGGGTGGGGGGCGCTCCCCCCCTAGGGCGCGCCGCCTACCTCGTGGGCCCCCTGGAGCTCCTCCGACGCCAACTCCAACTCTATATATTTTCTTTCGGGGAGAAAAAAATCAAGGAGAAGAAATCATCGCGTTTTACGATACGGAGCCACCGTCAAGCCCTAAAACCTCTCTGGAGGGCCGATCTGGAGTCCGTTCGGGGATCCGGAGAGGGGGATTCGTCGCCGTCGTCATCATCAACCATCCTCCATCACCAATTTCATGATGCTCACCGCCGTGCGTGAGTAATTCCATCGTAGGCTTGCTGGACGGTGATGGGTTGGATGAGATCTATCATGTAATCGAGTTAGTGGTGTTAGGGTTTGATCCCTAGTATCCACTATGTTCTGAGATTGACGTTGCTATGACTTTGCTATGCTTAATGCTTGTCACTAGGGCCCGAGTGCCATGATTTCAGATCTGAACCTATTATGATTTCATGAATATATGTGAGTTCTTCATCATATCTTGCAAATCTATAGTCACCTACTATGTGTTATGATCCGGCAACCCCGAAGTGACAATAATCGGGACCACTCCCGGTGATGACCATAATTTGAGGAGTTCATGTATTCACTAAGTGCTAATGCTTTATTCCGGTTCTCTATTAAAAGGAGGCCTTAATATTCCTTAGTTTCCATTAGGACCCCGCTGCCATGGGAGGGTAGGACAAAAGATGTCATGCAAGTTATTTTCCATAAGCATGTATGAATACATTCGGAATACATGCCTACATTACATTGATGAATTGGAGCTAGTTATGTGTCATCCTATATTATGACTGTTACATGATGAACCGCATCCGGCATAATTATCCGTCACCGATCCAATGCCTACGAGTTTTCCATATACCGATTTACGCTTATTTACTTTCCCGTTCCTACTGTTACAATCACTACAAAACACCAAAAATATTACTTTTGCTTTCATTACTCTTTTGTTACCATTACCACTACTATCATATTACTTGCTACTAAATACCTTGATGCAGATATTAAGTTATCCAGGTGTGACTGAATTGACAACTCAGTTGCTAATACTTGAGAATATTCTTTGGCTCCCCTTGTGTCGAATCAATAAATTTGGGTTGAATACTCTACCCTCGAAAGCTGTTCCGATCCCCTACAGTTGTGGGTTATCAAGACTAATTTCTGGCGCCGTTGCTGGGGAGCATAGCTCTATTCTTTGAGTCACTTGGGATTTATATCTGCTGGTCGCTATGAAGAACTTGAAAGACACTAAGACAACAATTTATCCCTCAACTACGAGAGGAGGTAAGGAACTACCATCTAGCTCTGCACTTGATTCACCTTCTGTTTTGAGTAAGCTTACGACACCTAAACATGCTACGCTATTAGATTCGATATGTCGCATGTTATTGATGATGCCACTTCTGCTATGCAAGATACTTATGATGAAACTACTTCTATGCTTGATACTACTGTGCCCCTTAGTGAATTTCTTGATGAACAAATTGCTAAGGCTAGAGAGAAATCAATTATTGAAACTGATTGTGTTGATGAAAGTGATGATGAAGATATGCCTGCTATTCCTAAGGGTTATGTTTTTGATAAAGAAGCTTCTGCTGCTATTTTTCTTGCAAAGATAACAATGAGCTTAGAAGGTTATTAGCTAAATGGAGTAAGGAATCTCTTAGAGATAAAATGAAACCTGACCCTGCTTTTCCTACTTCACCTATTTGTGTTGCCGATAAGGATTATGAATTCTCCGTTGATCCTGATATAATTACTTTGGTTGAATCTGATCCTTTTCATGCCTATGAATCTGAAACTATTGTGGCACATCTTACTAAATTAAATGATATAGCCACCATGTTGACTAATGATGAGAGAACTCGCTACTTATATATCCTTAAAATATTTCCGTTCTCATTAAAGGGTGATGCTAAGATATGGTTTAATTCTCTTGATCCTGGTTGTGTGCGTAGTCCCCAGGATATGATTTATTAATTCTCTACTAAATATTTCCCTGCTCATAAGGAACAAGCTGCCTTGAGGGAAATATACAACTTTGTGCAAATTAAAGAAGAGAGTCTCCCACAAGCTTGGGGGAGGCTTCTCAAATTACTTAATCCTTTGCCTGATCATCCTCTTAAGAAAAATGAAATACTTGATATCTTTTATAATGGACTAATCGATGCTTCCAGAGATTACCTGGATAGTTGTGCTGGTTCTCTTTCAGGGAAAGAACACCGGATGAAGCTGAAATTCTATTGAATAATATGTTGACAAATGAAAATAATTGGGCATCTCCTGAGCCAGCTCCTGAGCCAATAACTGAGCCTATTCCTAAACCAACTCCGAAGAAGAGAGGTGTTCTATTTCTCAGTCTTGAAGATATGCAAGAGGCAAAGAAATCTATGAAAGAAAAATGTATTAAAGCTGAAGATGTTAAGAATTTACCTCCTATTGAAGAAATACATGGTCTTAATTCACCGCCTGTTGAAGAAACACATGATCTTAATCCATTACCTATTGAAGAACCTCCAGGTCTTGATAACCCGACACAGGTAGTAAAGGTAAATTCTCTCTATAGATTTGATGAAGGTGATATTCCTCACTATAAGTCTGCTAGGCAATGCTTAGAAGAGTTTGATAATTTTATTGTCAAACAGGAAAATTTCAATGCTTATTTTGTTAGAAAATTAAAACAAAATACTTATACGATTAAACGCTTGGGTGATTATATGGCTGATGTTAGATGTGAACTTAAACTTGTTAGCAAACATGCTTCTATGGTTACCACTCAAGTAGAACAAGTACATAAGGCTCAAAATGATTTTCTCAATGAAATCAATAGTAAGAAAAATGATTATGCTGTTAGAGTGGCTACTAGAACTGGTAGAATGACTCAGGAACCTTTGTATCCTGAAGGACACCCTAAGAGAATTGAGCAAGATTCTCAGAGAAATAATATTGATGCACCTAGTTCTTCTAAAAAGAAGAAAAAGAAAAATGATAGGACTTTGCAAACTCCTAGTGAACGTATTGTTGAACCACCTGATAATCCAAATGATATATCTATTTCTGATGCCGAAACACAATCTGGTAATGAACATGAACCTAATGAAAATGTCAATGATAATGTTCATGATGATGCTCAACCTAATAATGATAATGATGTAGAAATTGAACCTGCTGTTGATCTTGATAACCCACAATCAAAGAATCAACGTTATGATAAGAGAGAATTTGTTGCTAGGAAACATGGTAAAGAAAGAGAACCATGGGTTCAGAAACCCATGCCTTTTCCTTCCAAACCATCCAAGAAAAAGGATGATGAGGATTTTGAGCGCTTTGTTGAAATGATTAGACCTATCTTTTTGCATATGCGATTAACTGATATGCTCAAAATGAATCCTTATGCTAAGTATATGAAAGATATTGTTACAAATAAGAGAAAGATACCGGAAGCTGAAATTTCCACCATGCTTGCTAATTATACTTTTAAGGGTGGAATACCAAAGAAACTTGGAGATCCAGGAATACCTACTATACCATGCTCCATTAAAAGAAATTATGTTAAAACTGATTTATGTGATCTTGGAGCCGGTGTTAGTGTTATGCCTCTCTCTTTATATCGTAGACTTGACTTGAATAAGTTGACACCTACTAAAATATATTTGCAAATGGCTGATAAATCAACTGCTATACATGTCGGTATTTGTGAGGATGTACTGTTGTGGTTGCAAGCGTTACTATTTTAACGGACTTTGTTATTCTTGATATTCCGAGGGCGATAGTATGTCTATTATTCTTGGAAGACCCTTTTGAAAACTGCAAGGGCTGTTATGTATTGCAACAAAGGCAATGTCACTTTTCATGTTAATGGTAATGAACATACGGTACACTTTCCGAGGAAACAACCTCAAGTTCATAGTATCAACTCTATTTGAAAAGTTCCATCAATTATATTTGGAGGTTTTGAATTTCCTCTCCCTACTATCAAGAAGAAATATGATATACTTATTATTGGGGATGTGCATATCCCCGTTGAGGTAACATAGTGTTATTCGAAATTTCTCCGGTTCCATGTTAATCAGAAGGAGTTTGTACCTGATCAACCTTGTTAGTGGATTCTTTTGATGAGCATGAGATGGATGAAACTTGAAGCACAACCTTATGTACCCTCTTTATACTTTCTGTTATTTAGTTGAAATAAAGTAAAAATCATATTTTTACATGCATTTCCTGATTTATCCGTGCAATATAAAAATACCCCAAAAATAAAAGTCCTGCAAATGCCATGCCAATTTAATATGATTTTTGCGGGAATATTTGAGGATTTATGGAACTGAAAACAATGCGGGGGGAGCTGCCACCTGGCCACGAGGGTGGAGCGCACGCCCTACCCCCAGGGCGCGCCCCCTGCCTCGTGGGCCCACGGTGGCCCTCCTCCACTTATTCCTGCACCCATCCTCTTCTTCCTCCCACAAACACGAATATCTGGTTCAAGCACGAGTTCTAGCTCACTTTGCCGTGATTTTCGATCTCCTTGCTCAAAGCACCTCTCACAAAACTGCTTTGGGAGTTTGTTCCTTGGTATGTGACTCCTCCATTGGTCCAATTAGTTTTTGCTCTAGTGCTTTATTCATTGCAAATTTGTGCTGCATAGGTGACCATGTTATTGAGCTTGCATGTTAAATTTATATGGTTCCAAGTAGTTCTAATGCATGATATATCCTCTAGGCACTTGTAGGAGTAGTTGCTATCAATTTTATTGAGCTTGGCTCACTTTTGTTTGAAGTTACTAAAATTTCAGAATATTTCAGAAAATGATGAAGAGACTTTTGAGGGGCTCATCGTGGCTTAAGCGAAGGAAAAGAAAATGAAGAAGCACAGAGGCCCAAATATAATTTGCCTCGTACCGCGGAGGTCCGGCCGTGTGAATGGCCTTCCGATGACTTCTTGAGACAAGCCGGGATTTATGAGGATTTTTATTCATTGGCTGAGGATGTTGGCCTCACCGACTTCCTCCATGACCAACGTCATCATTATCTCTTACTCACTAATACTTTTGTGCAAAACTTCTACTATTTTCCTAAGGAATCACCTCCTTCAGTAGAGTTTCATTTATATGACGTAGTTAAGAAAATGCCACTAGATGAATTTTGCGAGGTTTGCAAAATACCCTTCGAGGGTACCTTAGATGAACCACATCGTAAGGATGTGGAAGAATTTATTAACACCGTCACTGTGGGGGCAACCAGGAAGGTTTCCGATGCAAGAATCACTAGCATACATTTTCCTGTTTTACGCTACTTTGCCTTATTTGCTAGCCGTTGCTTGATTGGTCGCAGAAACTGTGGAAACCTTAGTGTTCCTGATATTATAATTTTGTTCCATGGTTTATACTGCAATAACACTGTTAGTATGGGCGGAATTATTTCTAAACGGTTAAGTTTGAACCGTACTAAAGGCCCCATCTTTGGAGGTAATATTCTTCGCGCCTAGTTGCACATTTTAACATACCCATTAGGCTTTGCGAGAAAGAAGAAAGATTGCTGCCTAGTGCTTATTTAGATTATAAGAGTATGCTAGCGCATAATTTTATTGTTAAGGGCAGGGAAGGGGAGCTTAAATATAAATTGTACTTTAATAAACATCACCCTGAGACTATTCCTTTGCCTGCTCCTTCTTTGTTTAACTTGTCTGAAGGTCCTTACCTCATTCCGTGGGCGGACTTTCAAGCCTACCGGAATCCTGCACCTGCCACGGAGCCGGAACCACAATACGAGCCTCCACGCCAGTCGGTTTATTCTTGGGATCCGGAGATGGCTCCCAGCCAGTGGCAGTCAAAGTCCTCTTCCTCATAGTATGACCCCAGCTACACCTACGGATATCCGCCAGGCCATCCTTGCTAATGAACCAACTTAGGCCAAAATCCTAAGCTTGGGGGAGTATGTATTTCCCGCCGACATTACATTTATGTTTACACACACTCATTGCTAGATGTCGGTGCTCATACTCTTTCACTGTAATATCCATGTTAGTTTATTTTCTTTTTCCTGCTTTCTTCTTGTGTGTTTTTAACCCTTAAGAAAAGACAAAAAAATAGTAATAGCTTCTAGTTAGTTTACTTTTCCTGCTGTAGTAGTAATAATTAAAAAGAAAACCCAAAAAGATTTCCCGTTCTTCTTTTGCTTGTTGGGAGCTTTCCCGTGTAAATAGTTTTTATTTCCTTTCTTTTCTTTGGGGGTCGATAGGAGAAGACCATAATTAAATTGTTGAAGTGGCTCTTATATGCATTATTGTTGATTTAACCAAGAGACCATATTGCCTTGTCTTCTCCTGCTTATTGAATGCCCGCAGATTCCAGCTTAGTCCAATGCACGTGCACTCTTATTATTATTCACATCGTTCGATCGTGCAAGTGAGAGGCAATAATGACGATATATGATGAATTGATTGGGATAAGCGAAGCTGGTATGAACTCGACCTCTCTTGTTTTTGTAAATATGATGATTTCATCGTTCGTGATTCAACTTATTATGAATAAACATGTTTGCAATGACAATTAGAGATCATAGTTGCTTATGCCATGCTTGATTAGCTATGAGTTATAATGGTTTACCTTGCGTGCCAACATGCTATTAAAATGGTTGTGATGTGGTATAGTGGGGTGGTATCCTCCTTTGAATGATTTAAGTGACTAGACTTGGCACATGTTCACACATGTGGTTGAAACAAATCAACATAGCCTTCACGATATTTATGTTCATGGTGGATTATATCCTACTCATGCTTGCATCCAATGTTTATTAATTTTAATGCATGTTCATGGCAGTTGTCGCTCTCTAGTTGGTCACTTCCCAGTATTTTGCTAGCCTTCACTTGTACTAAGCGGGGATACTGCTTGTGCATCCAATCCCTTAAACCCCAAAGTTATTCCAGATGAGTCCACTATACCTTCCTATATGCGGTATTTACCAGCCGTTCCAGGTAAATTTGTATGTGCCAAACTCTAAACCTTCAAATAAACATTATGTTTTGTATGCTCTAATAGCTCATGTATCAACTAGGGTTGTCCTTATCTTCCATGTTAGGCGGGTTATTCTCACAAGGAGTGGACTCCGCTCCTCATTCACGAGAAAATGGCTGGTCTCCGGCATGCCCAGTCCCAGGCTTTATGCAAACTAAATCAAAATAATTGCAAACAAAACTCCCCCTGGATTGATGCTTGTTGGTGGAGGGGGAGTATACACTTTACCATTCTATTTGGGAACCGCCTACAATGTGTGTAGCATGGAAGATACCATCTCTTAGTTGCTATGTTGACAATGAAAGTATGTCGCTCAAAATATTATTTTCTCTATTTGAAAACTGAGCTATGGCACCTCTACAAATCCCTGCTTCCCTCTGCGAAAGGCCTATCTATTTACTTTCATGTTGAGTCATCACCCTCTTATTAAAAGCACTAGCTAGAGAGCGCAGCTGTCATTTGCATCCATTACAATTAATTCGTATTGGGTATGACTATGATTGGATCTCTTTTACAATGAATTACAATGTCTAGTCAGTCCTTGATCTTTAAAGGTGCTCTGCATTTATGTTTTGCGGTCTCAGAAAGGGCTAGCGAGATACCATCTTTTTATATCATATTATGATTGTTTTGAGAAAGTGTTGTCATCCGAGATTTATTATTATGACTCGCTAGTTGATTATGCCATCGATATGAGTAAACATGAGACCTAAGAATTATTGCAAATGTGGTTAGTTATAATCTTTGCTGAAAACCTGAATGCTGGCTTTACATATTTACAACAACAAGAGCAAACAGAGTTCGTAAAAGTTTTTCTTTATCTCTTTCAGTTTATCAACTAAATTGCTTGAGGACAAGCAAAGGTTTAAGCTTGGGGTAGTTGATACGTCTCCGTCGTATCTACTTTTCCAAACACATTTGCCCTTGTTTTGGACTCTAACTTGCATGATTTGAATGGAACTAACCCGAACTGACGCTGTTTTCAGCAGAATTGCCGTGCTGTTATTTATGTGCAGAAACAAACATTCTCGGAATGACCTGAAACTCCACGGAACGACTTTTCGGAAATAATAAAAAAATCCTCGCCAAAGATGAAGACCAGGGGGCCCACACCCTGTCCACGAGGGTGGGGGCGCCCCCTAGGGCGCCCCCTACCTCGTGGCCCCCCTGGAGCTCCTCCGACGCCAACTCCAACTCTATATATTTGCTTTCGGGGAGAAAAAAATCAAGGAGAAGAAATCATCGTGTTTTACGATACGGAGCCGCTGCCAAGCCCTAAAACCTCTTGGGAGGGCTGATCTGGAGTTCGTTCGGGGCTCCGTAGAGGGGGATTCGTCGCTGTCGTCATCATCAACCATCCTCCACCACCAATTTCATGATGCTCACCGCCGTGCGTGAGTAATTCCATCGTAGGCTTGCTGGACGGTGATGGGTTGGATGAGATCCCTAGTATCCATTATGTTCTGAGATTGATGTCACTATGACTTTGCTATGCTTAATTCTTGTCACTAGGGCCCGAGTGCCATGATTTCAGATCTGAACCTATTATGTTTTCATGAATATATGTGAGTTCTTGATCCTATCTTGCAAGTCTATAGTCACCTACTATGTGTTATGATCCGGCAACCCCGAAGTGACAATAATCGGGACCACTCCCGGTGATGACCATAGTTTGAGGAGTTCATGTATTCACTAAGTGCTAATGCTTTGTTCCGGTTCTCTATTAAAAGGAGGCCTTAATATCCCTTAGTTTCCATTAGGACCCCGCTGCCACGGGATGGTAGGACAAAAGATGTCATGCACGTTCTTTTCCATAAGCACGTATGACTACATTCGGAATACATGCCTACATTATATTGATGAATTGGAGCTAGTTCTGTGTCATCCTATGTTATGACTATTACATGATGAACCGCATCCAGCATAATTATCCATCACCGATCCAATGCCTACGAGCTTTCCATATATTGCTTTACGCTTATTTACTTTCCCGTTGCTACTGTTACAATCACTACAAAACACCAAAAATATTACTTTTTCTTTCATTACTCTTTTGTTACCATTACCACTACTATCATATTACTTGCTACTAATTACCTTGCTGCAGATATTAAGTTATCCAGGTGTGGCTGAATTGACAACTCAGTTGCTAATACTTGAGAATATTCTTTGGTCCCCATGTGTCGAATCAATAAATTTGGGTTGAATACTGTACCCTCGAAAGCTGTTGCGATCCCCTACACTTGTGGGTTATCTAGGCTCCCGAGAGGCTCCTAGAAGGTCTCAGCTTCTAGCGCCTCCTCCTCCCAGCCCGGCTCGAGGAACGAGCCGGGGTCGCCTTCCAGCGCGTACTCCTGGTCCACCATGCGGGGCACATAGGCCCCGAGGCCATTGCCTCAAAGACCTCGCCATAGTGCCCCACGCTCCACGTCGCTCGGCCCAGCGCACCGCCCTGAGGATGGTAGGGCGGTGTCCCACCAGGGCCGTAGGTGGCAATGCTCGTACCCGCGCTTATCGGGGGAGGCGCGGGTGCGATTGGGCGTTCGGTGTTGTTGGTCACGCCGGTGTCGATGAAGCCCTAGGGTGCGCCTGGGGGCACGCAGGCGCGTGAGTCCCGCCATGCGATCCGGCCGCGGCCTGAGGTGCAAGCAGGGAGCAGAAGGGTGGTGCTCCCGAGGCCGCGGTGTCCAGGAGCTCGGCGACGCGCTCCAGCAACGCATCTCGGCCGCTCTCCATCAACCGGCATCGCAGCAGCTCCCGAGCCACCATGAGCACGACCCTCATGTTTGTTTGTTCCCATCGGGTGTGCGGCGCCGTGGCCGCGGCGTGGCTTGAGGCCCTTGCGGCCGCTTGCGCTTGCCGTGGAGTAAGGGCGGATGGCGTATTACCGCACCGCCCGCGCCCCGCGGCGTTTGGCGGTGCGCGCGATGCCTGGGCGCGGGGTTGAGGTTCTCTTGGGTAGGCGGCACCACCCGGGCTGGCCAAGCAGCCCAACGGTCGGCTTTGGTCCTCGGGTCACCTGACATCGGAGACGCGGAGTGTCGGTGGATCAACTGGCGGAAAGAAAGCTCTGGCGCAACCCTACCTTGCATGCCAAATGTCGGATTTCGGTTCCGGCAAAACCCTTGAGGTTCGAACACTGGGGTGCGCATGAAGATTTACCCCTACCTAATCATGCCCTCAACCTCGACGTGATCTCAAGGCCTAGCTCGACGAACTCGCAACACAAGGACACAAGATTTATATTGGGTTGGGACACCGTTGTGGTGTAATACCAGTGTGGTGTGGTGGATTGCCTCTTGGGCTGAGGATGAACAGTACAAGGGGAAGAACAGCCTCCTGAGGAGAGTGTTCTTGTGCTTGGTGGTGTGAGGATGATCAGAATCAGTTTGGTTCAGTTTTCCTCTCTACTGGGGTGGCTAGTCCTATTTATAGAGGCCCTGGTCCTCTCCCCAAATATTGAGCGGGAAGGGAGCCAACAACGGCCAATTTGGAAGGGGGCAGCTAGTAAAAGCTATCCTGACTAAAGGTGGTCTTCGCCTGCCAAAGGCTCGGATGGTGACGCCGTCTTGGGTTCCACGGTGACCTCCGTCCTGCCGTCCTACTGGTCTTGGTCTCGTTGCATCGATACAGAAACCTTTATCTGATGCTTCGATACTCATCGCCTGCGCTTGCCACCAAACTGTGTGCGCTGGCGCCCGCCTGGCGCCCGCCTGGTCTTGGTCATCATGGCTGACGTTGTAGGAACCTCGCGAGGTTCGCCTTGCCTTGATCTCTCCGCCTCTCGGGAGCCAGCCTGGTGAGACCACTACTGAGGAGGTCTTGTGTCGTCCGCCTCGTGAGGGTCTTGAATGGTTGTTGGTGAAGACGGGCCGTACTAGGCCGTGAGTGGAGCCACGCTGCGGGCCGCAAGTAGGCAAGTCTAGGGACCCCCGTTCCCAGAATACTTACAGGCACCCCTTGCCAAGTGGTATGGCTGTGTGGGGCCCATAGGCACCACCTCTCGACGCCCTTTGGCCTATATTTTTCTTCTGACCAAAAAATTCTCGAGGAATACTACAGGAATTTTTCACCACCCTCTGGAAGGCATAATAGAAGTGGAGCAATTTTTCCCTCCACAGACCGATCTACAGGAGATCCATCCTCTGGCAGGGGGAATTCAAAGCCATCTTTATCACCAACACTCCATTCATCATTGGAATAACATATGCATCAACATCGGCATCTCCATCATTTCCCTCAACTCAAGCTTTTTCATCTTCGAACTATTACATTACATCCTTTGTTGATGTAGGATCGAAAGTAGGTCTAGAGGGGGTGATCAGACTACTTGATCAAATAAAAACCTAGCATTTTCCCAATTTTAGTTGTAGGCAAGTTTTAGCAATTCTACCAAATCAAGAAACACCCTACACATACAAGTCTAAGACTTGAGCCGCAAAATTCAAAGACTTTTCATATGTACATAAAGGAGGGGATTGGAGAAATCAAACACGGACATGATGATTTTTGGTATGGTTCTGATAGGTTGTGCTATCATACATCCACATTGTTGGATACTTCAACCCACGGATTGTAATAGCTGTGCGAATCCACGGAGAGCTGCACCTATGATGGGTCCACGGAGAAGAAACCTTGTCTATTCCACCATGGTTTACGTCCACGAAGGACTACCCTCATCGGGTAGATCTTCACGAAGTAAGCGATCTCCTTGCCCTTACAAACTCCTTTGTTCAACTCCACAAGATTTGGAGGCACCCGAGTGACACCTAACCAATCTAGCAGACGCCACTCTCCAAAAGGTAATAGATGTTCTTGTTGATGATGAACTCCTTGCTCTTGTGCTTGAAAAGATAGTCTCATCAACACTAAATCACTCTCTCACGGATTTGGCACGGTGGTGGGAGAAGGATTGGAGTGGAATGCAATTTGAGGGCGCTGGAATGCCTTTATCTCAACACAAGTGTAGGGGGTTCTCTCCCAGAAAATGGATATGTGAAGTGTAGTTCCATCATGGTTGCTCTCTTTGAGAGTAGGTGGTGTTGGAGGGGTATATATAACCATCACCAAATACCTAGCCAATACATACTTTATGTACAACTCGATGAAACCTAAAGTAAATCTTGGTAAGACTAAACAGTGTAAAAGATTTGAACGTTAGACATTTTGGTGAGACCGGATGAATGCAATCGGGAGACCAATATGTGATGACCTAAGCAGATTCCTCATCTCGCTAATTCCAATATGCTCAACTCGGTAATTCTGATGTGAACATCATGGGTTACAGAAACTTGGCCACTGCACTGCAGTGGGACCGAATGTCATCTCGGTAGAACTGAGTTTCTAGGGTTTGGCTTATGGCTCTGTCTGGTGTGTATCTTGGTGGGTCCGAATAGGTGTGTTTTGGTGGGACGATATTGGACTTATGGTTTTGGATAGTTTGTATATTGAGAAAGTGGTTGAGGGTTTTGGAGCAATATCTTCAAGGACTTGAGCAAATGACTCATGATCAAAACCTCTTCCCCTTTTAATAGTATTGGCTTTTCCTATGGACTCAATGTGATCTTTGATCACTTAACCAAAAATATAGGGTTTTAAAGCTTTTGCCAATGTATGTCCTTAGCATTTTGAGCGATCCATAATCACATGTCCTTGCCATGCCTACATTGAGTTTTCCTGAAATTATCTTTGAATGAGCAGTAGTTCAATGATGTATATGTTGTTATTAATTACCAAAACCACATGGGGATTAGTTGCACTTCAATCTCCCTCTTTTTGGTAATGGATGGCAACATATAGATGAAAGTTGCAACATTGGATATAATCAATGACTATTGTTTTCGCTTTGAGAAGTATGTGATAAGCAAGAGCTCCCTCTAAATTTGTGCATTATTTAGAATTTGCATTTGAATGCAAGCGGACAATTGATTAGTATCATGGTTCACTCTTCCATGTCGCATACATCTTGGTGGAGCGCACAAAGTGATATGAATGAAATACATCAAGCACTCATCAGCAAGCATACAAGTGAATGACCATAACAAGAATCACAAGGGTAGATAGATAGATAGATAGATAGATAGATAGGCATGCATAACATCAATGTACGGTATGATGAATCACACATGAAGCATAGTATTAACCAAGCAAACAAAAAAGTAATCAAAGTAGCATAAACATGAAACCAAATGAAGCAAAAGCAAAAGAGACACTCTCTCTTGAATCCCTATGATCTATAAAAATTCTCCCCCTTTGGCAACAAGTTACCTAAAAGCTCGAATAAATATAGAGCTAAGAATCACTCTAGGCTCGATCTCCTCCTCTTGGCGATGAAGTCCTCTGAATTGCAACTCTGGTGTGTGTAGATGGAGTGGAGAGAAGTGCCTCGGCAAATGCATCCGTTGAGCTGGAGGTGTGGAGACTGCTGATGCAGCTGAAGGTGCAATAGATGGGGCAGCAGTTGGCGCAGACATTGTAGCTCGAGTCTCTATGACTGGCACAACAGATCTGGGCATCTTCTAAAACTAAGTGGTGGTCGGGAGTGTAGTACCAACATGATCACCATCACTCTCAGTTTGCATCCTCACTTCATCCACATATTTCTTTTGAGTATTTGCATACTTCTTCTACACAACCTTCTTCCTTGACTTAACCTCATTAGGCTCAAAATATGAGTCCTCTTCATCATAATCTTCTTCTTCCTAGCCCTTGTGGCATATTTGGGAAGACCATGCGAATTTGGTGTTCCAGGGTCCTCAAAGCTAGCCACAAGACTATTGTCTCCACTCAGGTCAATGTTCTCCTCATATCTGTTCTAGTTGTCATCTGGACCTGGCATCTTGATCAACTGGCCCTATGAATTAGAATAGGTGGAGTGGAATAGATGAGAATCACAGAATGCGGCTAGTTTTGAAACAAATGATTTCAAAGTTCAGTTTTAAGTTTTCACAGTAGGCATTTTGGAACTACCAAGTTGAAATTTTTGGAAATACCGAGGCAACAACACAGACTAAGTCACACATTTTTGGTGAAAGCGATGTGTGACTCGATCTCTCCGAGGTGCTCATGCTACTCCCAAAATACTGTATTGATCACACTTAGTCGGTACATTTTGGTTGCACCGAGTAATAATGTGTGCAATGTCCAACGACACTCGGTGCCACCGATCCAGACACTCGGTAACACCGATCCAAACATCGGTTGGTCTGGTACGCGTACAGCACAAACCTAACCCTACATTTTTTGCGCAAACTTACATCTAGAAATTTTCTCAATGGATAGGAATGTGCATACTAAGGAAACAAATAGGCGCAAACTCTTGTGCAATGAATTAGATTGGAGATACACAAGGGGATCGAATCATACCCTAACTTGGTGGTGATCTTCTATGGCGGCAAAGACGAGGAAGAATGTAACTGAAGGCGCTGGAACCGACGGGGAGGACGCGCTAGAGACAAGGGCAACGATCTGGCGACCATGGCGATGGCAGAGATGGGGTGCGGGAAGGTGGCGTTTGAAGAAATTTTCAACGAATTGTCTTGCGGATATATATACCCGTGCTCTATCAGTCGGACCAAGTGAAATAACTCAGTGACACTGATACGTGTAACTATCAGAGACGTTGCAACTCAGTGATACTGACTAGTTTAAATCGGTCTGTCCGAGATGGAAAAATAGATCAACCTGGGTGCAACCGGTTGGACCAAAATGGAATTGGTTGATCTATATGGATTGCATATAGAAGGTTTTAATGTTCAGCCCTAATCAGAGCGGTGGATCCGAGTGCTCCTCACCCGGAGGGTCCAAAAAGGCAGCTTCTTCAAATTTTGTGCTTTAGCAAGAATGAATTTGAGACAAGTTGAGATATATAGCTATAGAAGGTTCTTAGGCATTCTTGAACTCCAATTGGCCAACAGATCCAAAACAATTGGATGTCCTCGAATGCGAAAATATGCATTGCAACATGCTCAGACAATAAGATAGGAAATGAAATTTGTCAAACATGCACAACCAATTCTAGCATCTATCAAGCAATGGTCTATGATAAAGCCATCTATATATGCGTATATTGACTTTGGAGCCAAATGAGAACATTTGATCATAGGTGATACTCATAGCTCAAGTGGGGTTGCTACTTTTACATAATGCATTAACGTGCATACACCATTAGAGTTTCTTTAGCTCAACTCTTAGAGGAAATCTCCCCCTAGATGTGAGATCCCCCCTAAAGAGGGATGAACTAACCATGGGTTTTGTCTTCAAAGACTTCATGTAGATGTGGATGCTCAATGTTGATGAAGATCATCAAGAGGTGGGAGCAATCCTTGGGATTTGGGCACTTTCAATACCTAGATAGGTTAGTCCCACAAGGAATAACAAGGATATCCATAGACATAGTGAAATGCACTAGATGATGTCCATGGATTCATTGAATACCTTGTCCCTTGACTTACCAACAAGAGGGTTTGTGACTCCATGAACTAGTGCATGATGTTGACGTTGTTTGCACAAGTTCTTGCTATGAATGAATATGAGTGAATTTTCTTGGCGGAGTCACCCTCAAGCACAATCTAGTTATTCTTCTTTGGGACCCACGTCAACTTGATGCGAATCCTCGGAGTTGCAGTTGTACTTGATGAAGTACAACTTGAAGTAGTCTCAGGAGCCCACTTGACCAAGGCTTGAGGTGGTTCTTTAAATGAGCCGATCTCTTCTTGAAGCTTTTCCTTGACTTTTAGCTTGTGGTCTTGTGGTGGAAGATCATCTTGAGCTTGTGTACCCTTGAAGAGAGTAGGATCATACTTCTCTTTTTGAGGAACAAACTTAGACTCTGGGTATTGATTTCTTCCCACTCAACTCCATTGGCATTGAAGTTTCGTTCAAAACCAACACCTTGGTTCTTCCGGTGCCATCCTTGCTTGTGAAAAATCTCATCAAATTGCTTACTCCTGGCAAGGCTCTTGTAGATACCCTTTTCAACAATTCCTTGCAATAAATTGTTTTCTTTCCCAAGTGTAACTTGGCTAAGAGAATCATTAGTGGAATCAATAGAACTACTAGAAGTAACAAATTGGATTTAGACATTGTTATTATTCCTACTGGAGGTAGAACCTTTCTTGCTCTTGATCCTAGATTGCTTAGATTTAGCTGGTGTCATAAAAGTAGATAAGACTAGTCGTTTGGCAATGTAAGAGAAACTTTTCTAAATATTGTCATTTCTAGCTTTTAGAAACTCATGCTCTTGTTCTAAATTTAGCTTCTCGAAGCATAGCATCTCATGAGTTCTTAGGAGCTCTCTATGATAATCTTGAGTAGTTTCATGAGCTAACTTAAGAGTTTTTAGTTATTTAGTTAAGCGCTCAATCTCCCTCATAATATTGTCAACCATCTCATCTTGTCTATCATGATTACTTCAAGTTCATTATAGCTAACATCACTAGTTTTATCATTGAGCAAGTCATCCTTGCCAAGTAAATCATCTTGATCGCTATTAAAGTCAAGGCATTCGGGGGGTGATACCTTGGGGCCTTTAGCCATGAAGCATATTCCAATCCCTTCATTTCATGAATCAAATAGGTCACGAGAGTTGGAGGATACAAGAGCTAGTCCGGCAACACCTTCATCTTGAGTATAGTTGGAGTTGGAGTTATAGCTTCTCTCGGATTGGTTGTCGGAGTCGGAACCAGAAACCCATTAACCAACATGAGCTTGATGTCTTCTTCTAGAGTAGCTCTTTATTGAGTTGTCTTTCCATTCTAAATCATTGCTTCTCCGAGAAGGTCTTCTTTCATCACGATCACCTCTACTCCTTCTCTCTCTATGAGGTGATTCATCTCCTCCACTCCTTCTAGGTGACCCAACTCTTTTCTTGTGAGGTGTCGTATACTCATTGGAGAAGTGTCCGGGTCTTCTACAACTATAGCAATTTCGGTCAAGACATGAAGATTTTTGCTCATAGTGTCTTGAGTTGGAGCTTCTCTCTTTGCATCTATTCCTGTGGAACTTGTTGACGTTTTTTACCATTAGGCTTATCTCTTCATTGGATACAAGATTGTCATTGATGTTGTGGAAGCTTCACTTGAAGCTTTGTAAGAGCCACTTGACTCATTGTGGAGCTCCTCTTTGTCCTTGAGTCGCATCTCATGAGTGAAAATCCTTCCAATGACTTCTGTGGACTTGAGATCGATCTTTGTAATTGGGCATCATTTGGATCAATTTTTAGTGTATGACAATCTAGCGGGCCAGCAAGGCCCCTTTGCGGTACGACTAAGGGGACGCAGCACACAAAGAGCAGATCCAGTAGATCAACACACAAGATTTACCCAGGTTCGGGCCACTTATGAAGTGTAAAATCCTACTCCTTCTTTGGTGGAATTATATGTGCAAAATCCCAAGTTAAAAGAGAGCGCGACCTTGCCAGCAAGGAGCTCAACAGGTGCAGCTATATAGTTCAAATGGGCAAAGTGCCGACCTTTGTAAAGGTTGCCATGGGCCTCCTTGACGGTGTCCTGGACAAGGAGGTACTCACCACGTCGTCTCCCGATCAATTAGATTGGGCCGAGGACCCCATGGCCGCATACTCATGGGCCAGTTCGTACAACCCCTGCCGCATACAAGGAAGACTCCACAAGACTTGGCGCCCAAGACAAGGACTCCCCTAAACCCTAGGCCTTCGGTGTCTTATATAAACCGAGGCCAGGCTAGTCAATGGACGATCTCATATTCATTACTACAATCTCGTGGTAGATACATGTACTATGTACTACACCCATATGAATACAATCAAAAGCAGCATGTAGGGTATTATCTCATCAAGAGAGCCCGAAGCTGGGTAAAACCCCGTGTCCATGTTACCATCACTCCAAGATGCCTAGCTTAGGACCCCTACTACGAGATCCGCCGGTTTTGACACCGACATTGGTGCTTTCATTGAGAGCCTGCTGGGCGATCGTCGTGGATTGATGGGACAATCAGGTGATATTTTTTCAATTAGACCTGTTCTACGTAAATCGTCTCTTTTGCAAGTCATTGCTTTCATGTCGTGCTATATTGTTTGTAGTTATATCAGGATCCATGATCTAGATAAATTTAACGATGGTGGTTGTATTGTCACCTCGTAGTACACCGGATCCGGACTCTTATGCGGCTATTATTAGTACGTCAGACCCAGCGCAGCATGGAAATTCCTGATGAAGTATGCGCATGCGGCGGCGGCCTAGAGTTGAGGGTTTGCTGCGTGAGTAAGCGGAAAAAGTTAAAGGAACGAAAATTAGTCCGGTCGGCGGCGATCCAGATGAGACATGGAGCAGTGCACGTGGTTCGATCAGAGTTCGTCTCTGTGGAGTTCGCATCAGGGGGATTCACTTTCCTTCCTTTTTTAATTCATCTCCTGCCCAGCCGCCAGTCCTCTGCTACCTTTTGCTAAAAAGTGCATGGACCTAAAATCTTACTGCTTCACGTAATTGAGTACTAGTATACTAATCCAATTGACTACTAAGTTTTGCAGTACAGTGTCCTGGACGTGGTTGGATTCTAGTATTCCAAAATACTACCTCGCGCAGACATGAAAGAGAATCTTTTCATGGCAGTTCTTACTTGTTTTGTACAGGCCATTGCCTTTTATTTGTTTTGGCAGATCAGAATTGTGAAAATTGGGCAGTACTCCGGACCCGAGAAGTGCCATCCTCGTACTAGCATTTCATCAGCATCTGGATGTGGATTTTTTGTCCGTAGTCTAACGGACGCCGTATCTGCAACCGGATTTGCCCTATGAAGAGTGTGCGGTACTAGTCCGATGAGTTCAGGATTTTTCACCTCGAATTTTAGCGCCTCGCTACTCGAATAGAAATATCAGCGGTGGCCACATCTGGACATAAAGTCACATGAGGAGGCGATCCCCGTGCAAGCTAGCAAGCTCCGGCTTGATCGACTTCTCAGGGGCGCAAGTGCGGCAACGCATACATGAGGCGGCGGCAGCACGTCCCGAGCGACCACATGGAGATGAGGACCTCCGAACACACATCAGGACGGTACCTCGATTTTGGTCAGCGAATTTTAGTAATTCGATTCAGCCCCGTCATCGCCGTCGAACAGGTTTTATTTTTCCTAACTATTCGGTTAGCTCGCAAAAATTATTGCACACAGAATATTTTCTGTTGTTTTGCATTGCATTATTTTTGTAGAGATATTCTGTCGATACTTATGCACGGCGTCAGCCCGACCGGCGGACCTAAGTCAACATCGCCGCGCCACAATGTCATCATGCCATCGAGCCGACCTCGGCGATAAGGCCATATTCGCCAGATTATTCACTTCGCATAAATTAATAATGCATTTTTTCTTTTCTTTCTATTATTACTGTTTCTTGCTTGCACTATTCTATGTGCGCAGGTTAACGACTTCGGTCGCGTCATGCGGCCACCTCGACGTACCGGCGTCACCATCACACTTCGGCTGGACCGGGGCCTTTGCCATCACTTTATCGGCCTATTCCGGAGGCTTCGGTGTCACCCTGTCGATCTACTCTACCTCCTCGGCTGGGCCGGTGGCTACACCTAAGCTACCTACGTAGTGTTGTGCTGTTACTTCATCAAGCCGAGCTCTTTGCTCGGGCCCCTCGGGACCGACTTGGGGGCTGGGACCTCGGCCAGGCCAAGGACTATGTCTTTGCCCTGCCATAAGTTCGAACCTCGTCCTCAACACCGAGCACATTAACCAGCTAAGTCGCTTTCATGCTAAAAAACGTTTAGTTTTAAATTTTGTTCGGTTTGACCAAGCATTATACGTTTGTTGGCAAAAAGTTGTTTGTGAAAAACTTCCTTGTTAAAACTTTGTTTGTGACGCACAAATTCAGATACCCCGCTTACTTGGGGGCTTCCTTTATGAAGCTTTTCCTCTTGCATATGATTATACTTGTACGGCTTCGTTCCTTGTTCGTGTGTTACGCCACAATATGCACCATGTTGACTTAAGTGTTCCATAAGCTGGGTTGCCTCGCTCCTGTGTTTACCCCTCGTTCCCGATTGTTCGGCTAGGGAGTAAAGGAGCACCTCTGCGATTATCACGATCGGGTCATCGAGCGGACCTCGGTAGGTGAAGCCGAAGCTAAGCGCTCTTATTGTTTTCAATTATGGTCGGCACACAGCGGAACTCATGAGTACAAAAAATCTATTGCACAAATGTCATAGTAACAATGAGCACCGAAGAAAGGTATCGGTGGGGGTACTATTTTCCTCGAAGATGCTTCTTACACTTCGTCAGTAATATAGCATAAGTTCCCTGAGCGCGCTTTGTATGTTACAGCCTTATGGCCTGATTGCCTGGTTATCAGAAACACCGTCGATATTCTCGACAGGTGGAGTACATAACACTTTTCGGCCATTGACCAAAGAGGGAGAAGCCGACGGTCGGTTAAGACGCGTTTAAAGTTCGGGTGAACACAGATATGATATAAGTACTTCGGTACATAAAATTCTTTTTCCCAAGTCACTTGGAGGCTCTTAAATTTATGTGAACTATTTTATAAGAAGTGTTCGTCTTCTTAGTCATTGTAAAGTCTTTTTCTATCACTCCTTTTTCGACGCGAGTGTGTGGTCAATAGCCGGGGAGCCTAATTTCTCTCTCAAAGCAGCTAGAGTTTAGTTTGCTAAACTGACCTAATGAGAATTACTCTGCCTTCGGGATAGGAGATTCAAGCCGTAGGCTGGCCCGTTTGAAGTCTTGAGATAGGATGTGTCATATTAAAGCACGACATAAGAACATTTTAAGACCAATTTTCGGATTGGCACCGAACACTTGATCTAGTTCGGACATCAAGTTTTTACTGCAGCTTTTTGATTTTCCAAGCCTATGGCACTTTTAAACTATTTTGCGTGTTTCCAGCATAAGTCTCGCAGTGCAATGCCGGACACCTTCAGAGATTCGGCAAAAATATTCTCGGAAATTGCTATATATGCATCGGTTTCGAATTGTGTCTTTGGTCAATAGTTGGGTTGCCCGGCTCCTGTGCTTGCCTCCTACGTTCCGCTTTGTTCGGCTAGGTGTGCAAAGGGAGAACCACTACGATTGTTCGGCTAGGTGTGCAAACTGACTATCACAATAAGCGTAAACCGGTCAGCGATCCGATGACTATGTTAAATGATGGGCCATTCATAACATTGGCCGAAGTGTTTACGGCTTGACCTCGACTGTCGCCGAACACTAACCGGGGGCTCGTAGCTAGCTTCCCCAATTTAAAACTCCTATGACTAAGTGAAAGTTATAAAGCCCGCATATCTCATTGCCTCGTTTCTGCTAACACAACCACCTTCGGGCACCGAGACATCGGCTAAGGGTTGTCTTGTTATTGCGGAAACACCCTGATAGTATCCACAAAGGGGTAGAAGCCGACGATGGGCCACTTTCAACTGATAAACTGTCGCAACGGTGTCAAAATAAACATAGAATTTGGGAACTTTCCCCGAACTAACTCCTCAATATTTTTCTCCTACATTGATCGGAGGTGAGGTTTCATGATCATTGGTCGGCATGACAACCCAAAGAAAGGAACCGATAGCGGGACTATTTTCTTTGGAAGATGTTTCTCACATTAGACAGTAATACAACATATCTCTCTGCGTACCTTTGTTTATAAAACCGTATGGCCGGATTGCCTTGTTTGTCGTAAATCTTTGCCCTTGTAAAGGCTTTATAAAGTAGGACAAACACTCCTCGGCTACTGGCCAAGGAGGGTGGAAGCCGATGGTCAGTTAACAAAGTTTTGTACAATGCGGATCCGAGCATTGATGATGTAAAGTATTTGGATACATAGAATCATTACACATAATTTGTGATTTTACTTTGGATATCGATGCTTAGTTCGGCCACCTGTGACCACATTAAGGCTCGGGGCTACTGGGCTTCGTGCTTATTATTTACAAATATTAAAGGGGTACATCGATCCCCTGATATGGTGTTGCCACCAGACCAGTGTCTCGGGGGCTACTGCATTGACAATCCAACGTAGAAAATTTAAAGTGCAATATAGTTTTCGAGGAGATTATTATCCTCAGGTTGGTCGGCCGCACCCATCCTGAGTCTCGAGGACTTTGCACACAGCGTTTCTATTCCTAAATATGCTGCCGAGCTGGGAATTGATCCTTAGGCTGATTTTATGAATCGACCTGAGTCTCAGCGGCTACTAGGGTCAGCGGTTTGATTTTTTCCTTCAGGTGCATCCCGGATATTAGGCCAACATGCACTTTTAGGGCTACTGGCTATACATCTCAGTAGAGATTACATTGCACAATTCGAGATTAAATTCATAAAAATCAACCCATGGACGAGGTGGTGTACTACCTCGGATACAGTCCGGCGTTGGTGCTCGACTACAATAAACACCCCGGAGGCAGTCCGACATAAAACTCGGACGCAAGTGGTTGGCTCCGTAGAGGACATTTCTGGCATTAAGCTCGGCTAAACTCGGATATAGTCCGGCGTTGGAGCTCGTATACTCTCAGGCATTGGAGTTTGGATTTAGTCCGGCGTTGGAGCTCGTATACTCTCAGGCGTTGGAGTTTGGATTCAGTCCGGCGTTGGAGCTCGGATATAGTCCGGTGTTGGTGCTCGGCTGCAAAAGATACCTCAAATGCAGTTCGGCGTTGGAGCTCGGATGCAAGAGGACACCGCCGCACGGTGACAACTTCAAACCCGAGGTGGGCGTGAAATAACAAGGCATTGATAAAGGCCGGAAACTTAAAGGGGCTCCTCGGATACCCGACGTGTAAACTCTTCGGATGCACTTTGGCGATCCTCAAGATCGAAGATGGGAAGATTTGTTGAACCAGTTTTCAAGACCGACAATCGAAGATGAAGAACAGTTCGGAAGAATCGAGGAGCGTCCCCAACTTGAAGACCGGTTCATGGGGCTACTGACGGTGTCTTGGACTAGGGGGTACTCACCACGTCGTCTCCCAATCAGATAGATTGGGCCGAAGACCCCATGGCCGCATACTCATGGGCCAGTTCAGACAACCCCTGCCGCATACAAGGAAGACTCCACAAGACTTGGCGCCCAAGACAAGGACTCTCCTAAACCCTAGGCCTCCAGTGTCTTATATAAATCGAGGCCAGGCTAGTCAATGGATGATCTCATATTCATTACTAAAATCTCGTGGTAGATACATGCACTCTGTACTACACCCATATGAATACAATCAAAAGCAGCATGTAGGGTATTATCTCATAAAGAGAGCCAGAAGCTGGGTAAAACCCCGTGTCCATGTTACCATCAGTCCAAGACGCCTAGCTTAGGACGCCTACTACGAGATCCGCCGGTTTTGACACCAACACTCCTTTTTATAGATGAAAGGGGTCACCACAGTGGAAAAATAGTAATTACAGAGGGCAGATGGTGGCTACAGTGTCGGATTTCGGGTTCCGACAGACCCTTGAGGTTCGAACACTGGGGTGTGCGCGGAGATCCAACCCTCCACCGTCTCGTACCTCGCCGAATCGCAGGGACCTAAACTACTCAACGGAACAGCACAAGAGACACGAGATTTATACTGGTTCGGGCCACCATTGTGGTGTAATACCCTACTCCAGTGTGTGGTGTGGTGGATTGCCTCTTGGGCTGATGAGGAACAATACAAGGAAGAACAGCCTCGCGAGGGTCTGTTCTTGGCGGGTGCGATGAACTGCTAGGTGGTGTTCAGTCACTCTTGCTACTGGTTTCTTTATGAGGATTCGGATCTCTATCCAGCTGCCTCTACCCTGTGGGTGGCTAGTCCTATTTATAGGCAAAGGCCCTGGGCCTCTTCCCAAATATTGAGCGGGAAGGGCGCCAACAATTAAATCATTTGAAGGGAACAGCGGGTACACTTATCCTAACTAAAGTTGGTCCTCGCTTGCCAAAGGCTCTGGTGATGGCCTTTGCTTGGGCTCCACGATGACCCCCTTCCGGCCGTTGGGCTGGTCTTGGTCTTGTTGCAGAAGCGGATGCCTTTGCTTGATGCTCTCGCTGCGCTTGCTCCCTTTGCACCAAAGAGGAAAGGAGGTCATCTGGCGGGCTAGCGCCCGGCCGGTGCCCTTGGTGCGTCATGGCTTGCGTGATGGGCACCTCGCGAGTACCCTGCCTTGAACTCTCCGCCTCCTCATGAGCCAGCTGGCGAGGCCGTGCACGAGAAGCTCCTTGTCGTCCGCCCAGCAATCCTGGCCCCTCGCGAGGTCTTGAGCTTCGTAGATGAAGATGGGTCGTGCGGGGCCTCCTTGAGCCACGCCCGCAGGCATGCAGCGAGCAAGTCTGGGACCCCATTCCCGGAAGCGCCGACAGTAGCCCGGGCCTGGCGCGCCCGAACAGCGGCGAGAGGCGAAAGGGAAAGTGCTGGCGTCGCGGGCCCTAACAGCCTGTGGCCTTAGGCGAGCGTGGCGGTTGATTGGGCAGCGTCGCCTTTGCTTCCCCATGATGCCTCGGTAACCACCGGATTCGACAAGTCCCTGCATGCGAGTCGGTCATGATTACGGTGATCGTGGAGGCCGCGGTTGGCCTTCGCCCGGCTATAAGTACGGAACGGCGCGCGCCCTTCCAGTCTATCCTTCCGCTTCTCCTCCTCCTCGTTTCGTCTGGTTGCCATGGCTCCGATCCGCCAGTTCTCCACGGAAGAGAAGGGAAAGGCTCCTCAAGAGGATCCTGACCTACTCCCCCCAAAGAAGCGGCTTGCCCTCTAGTGTCAGGGCAAGAGCGCTCGCCAGGAGGCGCCCATGCCCTGGTGCGTGCGGCCGCCACCAGGGTTCCCTCTTCCCTTGTATGCGCGCATCGGCGGCTCTGAAGGAGGCGACGCCGGGCGCCATGAGCGGCGCCACCGCCGACGCCAGCGGGTCACGAAGGTGTGCGTCTTTTCCCTTGGAGTCCACGCCGAGGGCTCCTGCCGGGAGTTCGTGCTTCACGTCGCCACGCCTCCTAAATCTTGGATTCATCTTCCTTCTTTCTTCGCCTCCGTCGTCCGGCAGGGGAACCCCTGGGACTCTGGCTGCAGCACGCCGGCTGCGGCACCCTTGCGACCGGGGCAGAGGTCGCGGTAATTGCCCCGGGCGAGGTCTTCATGACTAGAGGCTGGGGCGAGGTCGCCCGGGTCTGCAGGGCGAGGGGCGCCCTCACCATCCACCTGGAGTACGATGGTGCTTCGGTGGTATCCTTCAAGGTTTTCAACGCGGAGGGTCGTCGGCTGGAGTGCTGTCCCGGGAGAGGTGGTGGGGATCCTGCTGCGGTGAGACAGAGGCCGACCGACCGCCCCCTTGGCCGCTCCTCAGGCGACGGTAGCGCCGGAGGATCCAGCGACTCCGCCGAGCTCCTCGCGACTCCGGAGACGAGCGACGACAGCTACGAGCCCTCGAGCCTGCGCCATTCCCGGAGCAGGGCGGGCTCGTCAGGCCATCGCCGCCCCTGAGCTGGATGGGGCTGGCGCCGGTGCCGGACGGCCCACTGTTGATGATGGCATCGCTGCGATGCCCCACAGTTAAGATTCCTCGAGATTAGCGTCTTTTATTCCTGCGAGGCCAAGAATGTACCTCGCGGGGCTTGTAAGATGTTTGTAGCCGTTTGTCAATATAACCCTTTTATGAGGCGATGCGAGATGCTCATTCCGTTCTAGCTCAGTTTCCTCCTTTCGGTCCTCACGAGGGCACGATGCTCTGCGCCGACAGGTCCAGTCCCAAAGCGGCTTCAGCCGTCGCTGATATGCCAGTCGCGATGCGTGGTCAAGGCCAGGAGGTGGCGGCCCGAGGTCGATAAGAGCCCTGAGTCGCGATGCTCGGGGGTCCCCTGGGCGCTCAAGCAGCCATCATTCGGTGAGAAAGGAGGCGACATTGCTAACGGGGTTGCATTGAGTGTGGGGAGGTGTTGCGATAACTAGTGTGTCAGGGGTGAATTATCTCGAGGTCGGGACAATGCTTCCTGGTGCGGCGCTAGGTCCGTGCCTAGGCGGGGCGAGATTGCGTGGCGAGGTCGTTCGTGCTCCTTGGAGGGACCTGCAGGTTCACTACAAAGGAACAAGAGCTCGCCGTGGCGATCATTAGTTCTGCCATTAGTTGCTTGGGAGGCGCGAGAGGCCTCACGAGGTGTGTTGGGGCACCCGTGAGCCAGCGCAGGCTCCTGGGCCCTACCTCAAGGCAGGTTGCGCTGGCTCTGGGCCTTATATTGAGTGTGCTCCTGCAAATTTGGCGGATGCCGGTGCTCTGGCTTGGTCCGGCTCTCGGGCTTGTCTCGGCCGTCGGTGGCAAGCCAGTCCGATGCCATGGACAAGACCAGAGGGTGAGGGCGGAGGCGGTAGGAGCCCTGAGTCGCGATGCTCGGGCACCCCCTTTAGCGCATAAGCTGGGTTAGATGCAGCAACTCTCGTCCTCGAGTCCGGCTCTCGGGCTGGTCTCACCGTCATTTGGCAAGCCGGTCGCGATGCCATGGACAAGACCAGAGGGTGAGGGCAGAGTGCGGTAGGAGCCCTGAGTCGCGATGCTCGGGCACCCCCTTAAGCGCACAAGCTGGGTTAGATGAAGAAACTCTCGTCCTCGGGTCCCGGCTCGGGCTGGTCTCGGCCGTCGGCTGGCAAGCCAGTCGCGATGCCATGGACAAGACCAGAGGTGAGGGCGGAGGCGGTAGGAGCCTGAGTCGCGATGCTCGAGCACCCCCTTTAACATGCAAGATTCCGTCACCCGGGAAAAGGCACAAAATAACAAGCATGGTGGGCGAGCATGATCCTAAGAAAAATGTAAGAAGGATACATGCTGGGACAGGCCGGAGGCGGCTTAGGGATGATGCAGCCCAGGGCGCCCAACGAGATAGGCTAATGACATGAAATAAAGGGATACATGCCGCGAGGACGGACCCACGCGGCACTGGGAATAATCTTGACCTCAAGGCGCTCCCAGCGGAAGTAAAACTTAAAGATGTCACTGGTGATGTTGGGGACGAAGGGGTGTTGGTGTAGAGACTCGGTGGGCTGCGGGGCGGTCCTCACGAGCCCCAGGCCCGGGGCCTCGGGAGGTCGGGCGGCTGGCGGCTCCTCGGGGGCCATCTCCGTCTCCGCCAGGGCTACGGCGTGCCTGACCTCTCGAGCCTCCTGGATGGACCTCATGAGGTGCTGGTGCGCAGCAACCGCGTTTGGCAGGCCGTGAGGCATGCGCACGTAGCTGTGGGGTGGGCCCTTGCAACGTCCCACTCGCGAGGGCCAGAGGCGCTCTTGAGACGCGGCTCGGTTGAGCCCTGGTATGTCGATGCAGACGCGCAGCCCACCATCCTCGCTGGATGGGGGCCTGGCAGTGGTGGCGGCTGCCCCTCATGACCCTTGACTCTTGTAGCTCTGAATGGCCCTCTTTGCGAACTCCCGAGGTTCGGCCCTCCTTGCCTTGCTCTGCTTGCGGGAAGCGTGCTTCAAGCACGCCTCCACGTGGTGCCCAGCGCCTCTCGTGACCTTGGCGAGGTCGGCGGCCCTCCAGGGGAGAGCCCGAGCCCGGCTGAGGAGGTGCAGGCGCTTTCCTATGCGATGGAAGGAGGCTCCCCTAGCCGGGCGCGGGCCCTGAGGGGCCTGCCTCTTGGGGAGCCGGGCCGGTCGATGTCTACTTCTTCTTGGGTGCGGCCTCGAGAGGCCTCCTGCTGCTGTGGTCTGGATCTTCTAGCGATGCGGCCTGGAAGGCTCGCCCCAGGGAGCACACTGCGTCTCTCTTCACAGGGCACCGTGATGACCCTGCCGCTCCCTGGCATCTTGAGGACATTGTAGCCGTGGTGGGTGACGGCCATGAATTTGGCCAGCGCCGGGTACCCGTGGATGGCATTGTACGGAAGGTGAATGTGGGCGACGTCGAAGTCGATGAGCTCGGTGCGGTAGTTGTCGCGAGCCCCGAAGGTGACAGGAAGGCGGACCTGCCCGATCGGGACCGTGGAGCCGTCGGTGACTCGGAGAAAGGCTTGGTTGGCTGAAAGTGGTGTAAGGCACTTGAAGATTGTTGAATGTTTCCACGGACGGGGCGTTGAGTCCTGCCCGCCCGTCGATGAGGGTCTTGGTGACTAGCACGTTCTTGATGATTGGGGAACAAAGCATCGGAGAACTCGGCGTGGCGCGCGACTTGAGCTGATCCGCTGAGCTGAGCGTGATGGCGCGCGCCGACCACGAGGCGGTAGCGGCCTCGAGCTTGGGAGGACTGAATTCGCCAGGGCGAAATGCTTGAAGATCTTGTTGAGAGGCTGGGGCTTGAGCTCCGCCCAGGATGCAGGCGATCTCACGCGGTTCCTGGAAGCCCCCAGCCCCCTCGTCCTGATGACGGTCCTCAGTTCTCCTTGGCTGCGGTGGCAGCGGAGGGAGGCCTCGTTCCCCTGCGGGTGATCCTCGCGAGGCTGATCCCTCCAGCCTCCCTCATGGCGGGTCTTGCCAGCAGTCCTCGCGAGGTTGGTTGCGCCACCCTTGGCGCGGGCCGCGATCTTCCAGCGTCTGCATTCCTTCCTCCTCCTCGGCCGTGGCCCGGTCGCTGTGCTCGGGCGTCTGCCGACCCTTCCTTCAGCGTCTGACCCGGAGCTCTTGGCATTCATTGGTGTTGTGGGTGTGGAGGTCATGGTACCTTGATGCCGACTGCCCTTGGAGGACTCGGGCTGATCTACGCCTCGCTTGGTGTGCGGTTCGGCTGCGAGTGCGGCAGCCCTTGCGCTTCACGTCCTTGGCCTTGGGCTTCTTTTCTTGGGATCGCGGCAGGCAACTCAAGGAGGAGGCGCCCTCCTCAGCCTGGCGCGCTTGGTCGCCAAGTTGAACAGCTCAAGGAGGTGCACAGATCTTCATGCATCGCATGACTCCTCCTTCATCTTGGCGTCACGCGCGCCCGTCGGAGAAGGCGAGATGATGGCCTCCTCCGTTACCACAGGGATCTTGAGGCGTGCGTTGTTGAAGCGTTGGATGTACTTTTGCGGGGTTTCCCAGGCTGCTGCTTGATTCGGCGCATGTCGCTCACGGCGGGTGGCGGTCACGAGTACCACGGAAGTTGGCGATGGCGGAGTGCGCATCTCGGCCCGGAACAGATCGTGCACAGGGCCGATTCGAGAGCAGTGCGGGCTCCGTCCTTGGCGCCATGGGAAACCAGTTCGCCATGACCTTTTCATCCTGTTGGCAGCCTCGATGCCCAGCTCGTGAAACTGCAGGAACTCCGTAAGGTCAGCTGTCTTTGTCGTAGCGAGGCAGGTCTGGCTTGAACTTGGCGGGCCGCGACGCCTGCGCCTTCCGGAGGTGAAAGCGCGGCAGCCCGCCATGGCAGCGGGGCCTCGGACGACGAGAGCTTGGTCTTGCGGGCCTCCCTGCGCGCCCGGCTGGGGGCAGCGCAGGTCTGGCGATGCTAAGCGGGGCTTTCGGGCAGCTTCGTGGGTGAGAACTTCTTGACAGCTCTGCTCTTGCAGCGCGGCGCTGGCGGGCGGGTTCCGCCAGGGGCGCGCCTTGGTGCCGGGCACCTTCTTGAGAGGCGGTGAGGCGCCAGGAGCTTCATCGCCAGCAGCGGCGGAGTGCGGTGCAGCGAGACGGGACGGTCTGGGCGCCTCCTGCGCAGACGAGCTCGGCGACTTCGGTCGAGCCATTCTTCGTAAACGTCGTCGGCAGGCGGTAGCGAGGAGCTTCGTTTGCCGCGATGAGTACAGCTCGGGCCTCCATAGCCCACGCTTGGCGTAGCGTGATGAAGAACCAGCGGGTGGCGAAAGGCGTGGCGGTGCGGCGTCCGCCTCATGGATGGGTGCTGGGACAATGCTTGCTACTCGTTCCCGCTGGGCGGTGGCGGCGTTGACGGCGGGAACGAGACGAGCGAGGCGCCCGGACGGCGGGAGCTGTCTGGCGACATGGGGGGCGGCGGCTCGGCGCTTAGCGCGAGCCCGGCAGGCGTCGAACATGGTTGCGGTGGTCGGGGAAGAACGAGGCGACAAAAGGAAGATTCCGGTGCACCCCTACCTGCCGCGCCAAATGTCGGATTTCGGGTTCCGGCAGACCCTTGAGGTTCGAACACTGGGGTGCGCGCGGAGATCCACCCCTCCACCGTCGCGTACCTCGCCGAATCGCAAGGACCTAAACTACTCAACGGAACAACACAAGAGACACGGGATTTATACTGGTTCAGGCCACCATTGTGGTGTAATACCCTACTCCAGTGTGTGGTGTGGTGGATTGCCTCTTGGGCTGATGAGGAACAATACAAGGAAGAACAGCCTTGCAGTGCATTCTTGGCGGGTGCGATGAACTGCTAGGTGGTGTTGATCGCTCTAGCTCTGGTTTCTTTATGAGGATTCGGATCTCTATCCAGCTGCCTCTACCCTGTGGGTGGCTAGTCCTATTTATAGGCAAAGGCCACAGGCCTCTTCCCAAATATTGGCGGGAAGGCGCCAACAATTAGCCATTTGAAGGGAACAACGGGTACACTTATCGACTAAAGTTGGTCCTCGCCTTGCCAAAACTCTGGTGATAGCCTTTGCTTGGGCTCCCGATGACTCCCTTCCAGCCGTTGGGCTGGTCTTGGCCTTGTTGCACGAAGCGGATGCCTTTGCTTGATGCTCTCGCCTGCGCTTGCTCCCTTTGCACCAAAGAGGAAAGGAGGACAACTGCTGGGCTGGCGCCCGCCCGGCGCCCTTGGTAAATCATGGCTTGCGTCATGGGCACCTCGCGAGGTACCCTGCCTTGAACTCTCCGCCTTCTCATGAGCCACCACAGCGAGGCCGTGCACGAGAAGCTCCTTGTCGTCCGCCCAGCAATCTGGCCCCTCGCGAGGTCTTGAGCTTGCGTAGATGAAGATGGGCCGTGTTGGGCCTCCTTCGAGCCACGCCACAGGCCGCAGGCAGGCAAGTCTGGGGACCCCCATTCCCAGGACGCCGACATACAGTGCTATCATACCTAACTCTCCCGGAATAGGACAAGAGCATTAAATGCTCTATTAGGTGTCACACTGAGGAGGAATGCCAGCAAGAGAACATAGCTCCACTTGTGTCGCTCACCTAGCTACCTTTTGTTCTTTCGCCACGCCTGAGGGAGTCCTGGATTAGGGGGTGTCCGGATAGCCGGACTATAACCTTCGGCCGGACTCCTGGACTATGAAGATACAAGATTGAAGACTTCGTCCCGTGTTCGGATGGGACTTTCCTTGGCGTGGAAGGAAAGCTTGGCGATACGGATATGTAGATCTCCTCCCATTGTAACCGACTCTATGTAACCCTAGCCCTCTCCAGTGTCTATATAAACCGGAGGGTTTTAGTCCATAGGACGAACAACAATCATACCATAGGCTAGCTTCTAGGGTTTAGCCTCTCTGATCTCGTGGTAGATCTACTCTTGTACTACCCATATCCTCAATATTAATCAAGCAGGAATAGGGTTTTACCTCCATCGAGAGGGCCCGAACATGGGTAAAAACATCGTGTCCATTGTCTCCTGTTACCATCCGCCTAGATGCACAGTTCGGGACCCCCTACCCAAGATCCTGCTGGTTTTGACACCGACATTGGTGCTTTCATTGAGAGTTCCTCTGTAAAATGCGCCATCGGGAAGGATGCCTCATCCGTCTTTAAAAGCGGCTTTGTTGCTAAAGGAGCTTTGGCTATCGGCCAAACTCTCCGATTAAGCGGTTTTCTTATGGGCGCTTGTTCGCCGCCGCTAAGCAGTTACTTCTTGGGTCATCGAAAGCAATCTGCACGTCAACTTCGGAACTTCGCCGAGCGGTTGGATCGATGGAGCTCTCTTCCTTGAGCGAGCTCTTGGATCGCGCCGCCGCCTTGGGAGTCGCTTCGGACTACGATCGATTGGGCCTAAACCCGATCCGAGAGATTAACTCTCCCGGTCACCCATCACGTTGCGGTGGTGGAGGAACAATCGGCAAGCCTTCATCTATCTTAAGGACTAGTTATGTCGGTTCCCAATCCTCAAGCGGATACTGCGGAGGGAGGGCGTCACTCAAGCCCTGAACCTAAAGTCGGGGCGGGCTAGATTCATTGGACAACATCCAAGAACCCAAGCTTCGAGTTGGAAACCCTTTAGCCCCTGAGTCTCAGATTGGGCGAGGTTCGGATTTAATTCCACCGCCCACCCAAACATAGCGATTTATCCCAAATTCGGCAAGAGCCCGTAGAAAGCGATTACACCATTCTTGGGCCGATTCCTCTTGGTCATGAACAGGATAAAGGACTCCCGCGAGGAGATGCGATTTCATTCTTCTGCAATAATTGCACGGACAACGGAATCCTCAACGCCATAAGTCGACGTGAAATTACACGCTTCGCTGACTTGGCGTCCATAGTACGAAAGTACTGTGCGATGGAAAGCGCCTGGAAAACCGAAATAAAATTTTGGGACAATCCAGCCCTAAATACAACCCCAGTCCGAAATAAAAGGGTGCATTATCGCCAGGCACCTGGGTTTAACACCAAAAAGCAAAAACCCTCTATATGGCATGGAACCGTCTTTGGAGGGATGGCTCAATGGACCTGCAAAATTCATAATGCGGGCGCCACACCAACTCATAGCCTTAGAGCATGTTGGATACTCCGGCAGGTGGCCAGAAGTGGCGAAGAGCTTCTAACTCCAGAATCCACAGAGCACCAGCCCAGTGATACCAGTACGGTATTAACATTGTTCGAGACTTTCGCATCAAATAATTTGCGGCAACGAACACTCCGCAGCCTTACCGAAGTCTACCAAGTAGCAACAATAAACCCATGGAGTGTCACGACTATTACCTTTAATGCCAGTGATGAACCTAAATTCCGAACAGCCCGAGCACCAGCCGCATTGGTCCTCAGTCCAATAGTGGACGGCTTTCTCCTTACCAAGGTACTCATGGATGGTGGCAGCGGATTGAACATCATTTAGGAGGAAACCCTTCGAAAAATGGAAATAGACTGGAGCCGCATTGAGCGAAGCAGCACAACCTTTAGAGGAATAATCCCGGTCGGGAAGCGTGTTGTACTGGGAAAAATCACTGCTGGATGTGGTGTTAAACACGCCGGATAATTACAGGTCGAGGAGGTCATGTTCCAAGTGGCCCGTTCAGCGGCGGATATCACGCTCTATTAGGGCGAGAGGCATTCACAATTTTTCAAGCTATACCCCATTACGGGTACATGAAGCTCAAAATGCCGGCCCAGCGGTATCATCACTCTTGCTAGTGACCGGACATAGCACTCAGCGCCGAAAATAAGACAGCCCTTAACGGCCCTTGAGGCAATATCAAAAGCCCTAGCGGCCGAGGCGATCGCGCTGCGCTCCACGGTGAATAGGGCCGGCGTGATACTCGATAAAGATCCAAGTCCACCTCCTTTAAACCGGCGGACGAAATAGTCAAATTCCAAGTCCATCCAGCGGACCCTACAAAATGGCCTCCATCGGCGCGGTTAAACCCTGATGTAGCGCCGACCACGAGAATTCCTACGCGAATATTGGGACATTTTTGCCTGGCACCCTTCAGACATGCCAGGAATCCCTCGCCGGCTGGCCGAGCACAGCCTAAACATCCTAAAAGTATTCAAGCCAGTCAAGCAGGCCCTTCGGCGTTTCTCCGAACCTAAGAGACAAGCCATGGGAGAGGAGCTAGCCAAACTACGAGAGGCCGGATTCATCAGAGATATAAAACATCCGGACTGGCTAGCAAACCTGGTGATGGTACCAAGAAGGACAAATCTGGCGCCTATGCATCGATTTCAAGGACCTCAACAAGGCTTGCCAAAGGATCCCTTCCCCCCCCGCATCGATCAAATTATCGGCGCTACCACGAGGACCACGATTCATTGTGCTTCCTCGGCGCATACTCGGCTACCATCAAATTAAGATGGCGAGCAGACCAAGCATAGCGACATTCATCACCACATACGGCCCATTCTGCTTCAACACAATGCCCTTCGGGCTAAAAAACACCGGCGCAACATATCAGCGCATGATTCAGACATGTCTGGCAAACCAGATCGACAAAATAGTGGAGGCATACGTAGATGACGTGGTCGTCAAAACCAAGCATGTCGAAACCCTAGTAGACGACTTGAGGCTCACATTCGACAACCTCCGAACATATGACATCAAGCTTAACCCGGAAAAATGCGTTTTCGGCGTACCAGCCGGAAAGCTCTTGCGCTTCATAGTATCCGGTACAGGAATAGAAGAAAACCCAGCCAAGATCCGAGCTCTATCACAATTGGATATCCCAAAGGACCTCAAGCAAATACAAAAATTGACCGGATGCGTGGCGGCTCTAAGCCGCTTTATCTCAACTTGGGAGAAAAGGCATTACCTCTTTATCGCCTCCTCGGCGCCGGATACCAGTGGGCGGATGTCGCCACGGCGGACTTGAAGAAATAAAAGCCATATTGGCAACAAACCGGTCTGGCGCGCCTAACATGGGCGAACCAATGCTATTATACATCACGGCAACTCATCAAGTTGTAAGCGCGAGTGCTCGTCGTCGAGCGAAAGCGGACGGACACAAATTCCCCCTTCAAAGCCGGTTTACTACGTGTCCCTTGTCCTCCTCCATGCAAGTCGCGGTACCCGCATTATCAAAAGATACGCGGTATTTATGGCATCTTGGAAGCTGCGACACTACTTTCAAGAGTGTTCGATAACAGTAGCCTCTGAAGTACCTCTTCACGATATTATAAACAACCGCGACGCGACGGGCCAGATTGCCAAATGGGCCATTGAGCTCCTCCCGTTCGACATAACCTATAAGCCACGACGAACTATTAAGTCGCAAGTTTTGGCCGACTTCGTCGCCGAATGGACTGGGGTCGAACTCCCTAAAGAGTATGACACATATTCCAACTGGATCATGCACTTCGACGGCTCCAAAATGTTGGCTGGTCTGGGGGCTGGCGTCGTTACAGCGTCCCCAACGGAGATACAGTTCAATCGTACTCGAGATAATGTATACGGACTCCAACAACGCAGCCAAATACGAGGCCCTTCTACATGGTCTCCGGATAGCAGTGTCCATGGGCATTTAACGCCTAGAGGTGCGCGAGGATTTGAATCTTGCGATATCCCAAATAAATGGAGACTTTGATGCCAAGGATCCGAAAATGGCAGCTATCATAGCGCCGTCCTAAAATGTCAGCTTTCGGTTGAAGGGCTCGAATTTCGCCATATAGCTCGGGAAAACAATCAGGCAGCAAATGTCTTGGCACGCATTGGCGCAAAGCGCGATGCTGTCCCCCCCAATATCTTCTTGGAGAAGCTGTTCAAGCCATCCGTATTATGGGAAGGGGAGTCCGGAAATAACAGAGCGGACCCAACCGCCTTGCCCGACACGAACATTACGACACAGCGGGAGGCTCGCCAGCAGTAACATCTTCAGCCCACGTAATAATGGCAGTCATTGCCCCGTGGACAGAACCATTCCTAGCCTACCTAACCAGGCAGGAACTTCTCGAGGACCAAAACGAGGCACCCTGCATAGTGCGGCGATCTAAAGCCTATAATGTCCATGAGGGAGAGCTTTATAAGAAAAGCACCACCGGAGTCCTTCAAAGGTGTATCTCTGAAGAGGAAGGGCGGAATCTTCAGGCTGAAATTCACGCCGGACTCGGCGGGCACCACGCCGCAGCACGGGCCCTTGTAAGCAAGTCCTTCCGTACAGGATTTTATTGGCCGACGGCCCGGACAGATGCTCAGGACTTAGTCCAACGATGCGTCGGTTGCCATCTCTTTGCTAACCAAAGCCATATGCCACCCACCGCCCTCAAACTATACCCATCTTTGGCCCCCAGCGGTGCAGGGGATTGACATGGTTGGATCCCTTAAAGGAGGAACCCACAAGCAAAAATACCTCTTTGGTCATGGTGGATAAATTCACCAAATGGATAGAGTCAAGCCTGTTAAGGCGGCGAATCCGGACCCGGTGATAGACTTCATATCGGGGTCGTACACGTTCTGGCGTCCCCCACAACATCATCACGATAACAGCACGAACTTTCGACCGGCGAGGTCAAACTCTGGTGCAAAAACATGGGCATCAAGCTCGACTATGCTTGATCTATCACCCACAAACTAACGGTCTGGTTGAGCGAGCAAATGGTCTAATCATGGCGGCATCAAACCCAGATTAGTGCGTTCCCTCAAGGAATCCAACACGCCTTTGGTAGAGAGCTCGACTCCGTACTACAGGGGCTGCAGACCACGCCGAATCGCACCACGGATACACACCATTATTTATGGTATCTGGCGCGAGGCGGTTCTGCCTGCGACATAATTCATGACTCACCTCGGCGTGCGCATATACGAAGAAGAGAAGCCGAACTTCGATCGGCGGGACAGTTGGGCGCCTTGGAGGAGGATCGTGGCGTGGCAAAATCCGTTCGCATTCTATCAACAGCAGGCTCGAAGATATCAAAGCGAGAAATGCGGGCCTAAACTTATAATGTTGGCGAGTTAGTTCTCGCTGCGGAGAAGAAAAGGACAAACTAAAGCCCAAATGGGAAGGTCCTTTATTATTGACCAAGTCTTGTTGGTGAAGCGTCCGTCTGCGAGATGCATCGGATAACCGACTCGAGCCGAACCCATGGAACGCAGCCCGTCTCAAAGATTCTATGCCTAGCGCCGGACTCTGTGTTCGTCTCCTTCCTCTGTATATTTTTTACACATTAGTTGTCTTATATTTCTCTCGTTCTCCTTCCCTTTCCCTTACAGCCTTAAGGGCTCGTTCGCGCCTTGTTAGACATTGGCGGCGCTATCGCGCTTCGATATACACAGGGCTTCTTTAACGAAGCTTATTTATCTGAGCTTCATGCCCAACACATGTGTCACACTTCCGCATGTACCTTTTATTCACCATTATATGCATCGATATGACTCAAGTTTTGGCCACGCTGGGTTGCTGGCTCTGCTTACCCCTATGTTCCCGATTGTTCGGCTAGGCGGTAAAGGAGCACCTCTGCGATTATTCTTGCCGGGTCAGCGGATGTGTACCTCGAGACTAGGTGAAGCGAAAGCTAAGCGTTCTTAACGGAATATTGATTCGGTGAACTAAAGATGATTTCTCACTTGTTTACTTATCTGCCCCGGATGCTTTTACGCTTTTTTGGTCCGGACATGCACTTTAGGGCATGCCTCCCGAGAAAGGAACCCCTAACTAAACTATTCTCCTGGAAGATGTTTCTTACTAACCATGTAATATAACATAACTAGTTGGGCACTTATGCATTCAAGCACTAATGACCCCTCGCCTGGTCTCCATGCATGCCCGGTTCTTACATAACCGAGAGGGTATTCGGACACACTCAGGACTATCGGGTCCCGAATTGAGCGAAAAGGTCCGCCATGACAAACGATCTACAATCCGGCTAGAAGACATTTTACATGTCATCTTAAATTACATAGTCAATTTGACTGGGCATATTCCTTTTCAATACCATCCAACAGGCTGTCTAGTTTACAGTCCTGTTGGGAATATTTGGCGGCCAACTCTACTTGGCCATACACTAAGCTCACAGGGATCTCCTTCCCATCGGCCCCCACAGCTCCGACCTTGGCCATGTGGTTTGGTTCAGCCTTCGTGTACCGCGTCTTCACCATGGCCCAGGCCTCCCTGGCGCCTTGACGACAGGCCGATATCTTCCATAATCGGAAGAGCCGCCGCGCTCCCTTAAGCCTCTCTGCAAGCTCTCCAAGGCCTTGGGCATGGAGGCAGAGAGCCACAAGGCCTGGTGGCGCCTTTCATCACTGCCGAACTTCGTTGGTGCGATTGTAAAGCTTCGGGAAGAAGGTCACCCGTAGAACCGGGCATTTCCTCTGCAGGACGACCTGTGAGCATACCTTCAGACATAACTCTGTTAGTTGACTTCCTCGACGAACTCTTTTTCAAAGTTCGTTCAAGCACTTACAAAACATGCCGCGCCGAAGCCGCCGATTCTCCTTCACGGAGTCCGACAGCTGGGCACGAACATCCTTTAGTTCCTCGCCCAGCTGGGTGTTGGCTTCTTGGAGATTATTCTTCTCCTGCCTCACCTTCGTAAGCATGCTCTCGCCGGCCTTTAACCGGCGCAAGAGTTGTTGCTTGCCCGGATCTATTCCGGCGCCATCTGCAATGTTATTGTCAGATCTGCACACACGCCACACTTCACAACATACCTACCTTTCAAAGCATATATTACCAGAGGGGGTCTCCTTGGCCTCCCCATGTCATGGCTAGTCTTGACCTCAAGTTGGGCTTTGCATTCTTCCAGCTCCTGGGACAGTTGGGTATTCTTTTACGTAAGATCTTGCATAACAAATGATCCTTAAATCAGTTATTCTAACTGTTTCAAGTCTCGAGACTCTTGACATATATAACCATCAAATTTTCTTACCCGTATGTCTTTCACATACTGCTCCGTGGCTCTGGCTAGAACATTTTGAGCGGCACGGAGGTACGCATCTCCCGAATTGAAGGTGTCCAATGCCTCTTTGCGAAGAACTGTCCAGCGGCCCTTGTGATTCATGGCACTCTCCACCTCGGAATTGGTGGCGGACAGTCTGTCCGCATCCTCTGTCAGAGGAGCGTCCGACGCACGCCTCGTGTTCTCCTCTGCTTCTGGACCTGGCTTTGGAGCCTGGCTGGTGGAGGCACGATGGGCAATCTCTCCGGATATAGTCCGGCGAGCCCTCTTTTTCCTACAAAAAGGAGAGCACAGGCGTTAGTATGCATCGTAAGAATAACACCTTGGAATAAGGCAGCACGCCTTACTGCTGCGCCGGTGCCTCGACCCGTACTACGTGTCTCTTTAGCCTACCTGCCCTTGCGGTCCCTTGTTGGCTAGTCGCCGCAGGCTCGGCATTCCGCCTCGAGATCCTCCCCTGCGAAACACCATTGTATACGGTGATCAAAAATAAGCACGGATGGATCATCTTGATATTAGGACTTGGTCTCGATTACTTGTGAGGCGGGAGCAGTCCGGGATAATCGGCTGTAATAGCCACCAAGGCATTGTCGATGCTTAGTTGGTAAAATACCCCATTGATCAGCTCCACGGATATGTCGGATCCTCTTGGGAGGCGGATCGAGGACGTTCCGGATCCTCGGGTTGTGGAGGAGGGCTGTTTATATCCTTTATGGCCGGCGCAATTCCTGTGTCGAAATCACAAGATAAGGTACTTGACTATGGGAATATGGAACGGATGGGCAAAAAGAAGTGTCCGCTCACCCAGCTTGGAGGATTGTACATAGAAAATCCGCACTGAGAATTGACGCGGAGGAATTCCTCCTCTTCTCCCTTGTACAATGCGGACAAGATCTTCATCAGAGCGGCAACCGATTCCGGCCCCTTACGGCCACAGCGGGTGGCATCATCCTCCCCGTTGAAATCCCACATGGGGTGGCCTCTATACTGAAGCGGCTGCACCCCCCGCATAATGCATGTGGCCATGACCTCAATCATGGTCAGTCCGGAATGAGCTAACAGCCTTATCCGGCTCATCAGATAAAGAACGTCCTTGTCATTTTCCTTGTGAGGGCTCTGTGGACGCCAGCTCAAGCGCTTCTTCAAGGGAGCATTATCAAACTCGGGGAGGTCGATCCGAACAGGATCCGGCAGGGGGACATCTTCTATGTAAAACCATTCTGAAGGCGAGTCTTCGGACGCCTTCTTTGGGGTTCCGGATAGATATCTGGTCCCGGCAATGCGCCATACCGGCTCCGCCACTTGATATATTTACCCTTACGAGAGCGGGGCACAAGCGAACAGCTTCTTCCACGGTCACGAAATGAGCCTCGATGCCCAAAACAGCTCGCAAAAGGCTCTGAAGCCCGCAATATGCAATATGGAGGCAGGCGTAAGGTTGTGGGCTGGAGGCCGTAGAACTCCATGAGCCCTGGAGAAAGCGGATGAATTGGAAATCCGAGCCCTCTTATCAAATAAGGGACAAAGCAGACCAGCTCTCCTTTGGAGGGATTGGGGCGCTCTCCGCTTTCTCTCCACCATTATAGGTGGTAAGCCCGGCTCGAACCGGGACCATGTAGGCTGGGAGGAGAAACCCCTTGGCTTGGGCGTCACTAGCTTCATTTGTCGCGGGGCCAGACATCTCTCCCAATCTCCCGGTGAGGGCTGGGAGGGCGAGAGGAGGAGCTGCGTTGGTGGCCATGATGGAATGGATCTACATCGGATGCGCTCCGATGAATGCTCGAAGGGAAGATGGTGTGATTTGGATCTAGATCCTCGTCTCTTTAAAAGGCAGCTCATTTACACAGCTAGGGGGGTAAATGTAAAAACACCCTGGCTTTTCGCATTCGTCTGACACGTGGAAGATGGCCATTATTGGGTGTGGAAGCCAAGGCGCGCAATATGCATGAGAAGCCGGACTCTATTCAACAGGTACACGGAATTTGGAGAAGAACCCGCCTTGCAATGCCAAAGACAATCTGCGCGCGAGACTCATCGTCATTGAAGCCTGGTTCGGGGGCTACTGAGGCAGTCCTGGATTAGGGGGTGTCCGGATAGCCGGACTATAACCTTCGGTCGGACTCCTGGACTATGAAGATACAAGATTGAAGATTTCGTCCCGTGTCCGGATGGGACTTTCCTTGGCGTGGAAGGCAAGCTTGGCGATACAGATATGTAGATCTCCTCCCATTGTAACCGACTCTGTGTAACCCTAGCCCTCTCCGGTGTCTATATAAACCGGAGGGTTTTAGTCCGTAGGACGAACAACAATCATACCATAGGCTAGCTTCTAGGGTTTAGCCTCTCTGATCTCGTGGTAGATCTACTCTTGTACTACCCATATCCTCAATATGAATCAAGAAGGAGTAGGGGTTTACCTCCATCGAGAGGGCCCGAACCTGGGTAAAAACATCGTGTCCCTTGTCTACTGTTACCATCTGCCTAGACGCACAGTTCGGGACCCCCTACCCGAGATCCGCCGGTTTTGACACCGACAACGCCCCTTGGACGAGAGTCAATAAAGTTGCTCTTCAGCAGCGGGTTGCCACATGTCCCGACAAGATCTACCTAATCACCTGCCTGCTCAACACCCATCGGCAACTTCATGACAACTGCCATGGTGGAGTGGTGGGATGAAGCTTGTCAGTCTTGAGGTCATTGGCCGGAAGCTTGCCGGCTCGTAACTTGCTGTTGACTTGAGTCTTCATCTTCAGTACTTCTCGATGACCCACCTCGAAGTCTTCTTCATAGTTTTCATTACCAAGTCTTGAGTGTTTTAGAAAGGCTATCCTCCAACAAGCCCTTGTCGTCAGGAAGGCTGCAACTATCTATGCATCGTCAGGGTATGAACACCCATGTTCAATACGTCGACATAAGCCCCTGGGCCTGGGCCACACACACGTGTGAAGCGTTGTTGGGCTAGGCCCATAACCATGCACAAACACGTGTGGAAAAGGTTAATTTTCGCCATGATTAAATGTGGGACGTGGGAGTGGTGGAGCGAAATGTCAACTTGCGGTTGTGCGCATAAAAAAGTGCTGCCACACTGAGCAGCGAAGAGCCAGCCCCTGCGCCTTCCCCATAAAAAGGCGTAGCAGGTGTGGTGCTTGATTCACCACTTCCTTCGCTCGCAATCCATCTCACCGCGCCGATCTTCTTCTTCCTTCCGCAAGAACAAAGTTATCCATCATTCCACCACCCCGCTCGCAACTTCCATCAAATCTCCCTCCTCCCGGTCTCCATGGCTCCGAAGAAGGCCAACCCGGAGGTGGGAGAGAGGAAAGCGTCCATCGCTAAGCAGCAGAGGGAGAACATCATCTTCCCGCCGATGCTAACAGCCGATGATCTTACCACTAGGTACTCATACGTGTCGGCAAGGAAAACAAAAGACCACAAAGCCACAGAGTGCTTCTAGGAACAACTTTCCCCACCAATAATAAGCACTGATTCGTTGCTGGATATTTTTACTATGGGCCGTGTCCCCCTTTTCAGATTTCTTTGATGAGGTGATGTGGTCATACGGGTTCAGATTACTATGGGCCATCACCTACATGCCCGTTTTTGCCCATCTTTACGAAAACTTTGTGGGGATTGTGCCCAACGTGCCTCTCTTCCATCATTTCTTCATTCTGAATTGAGAGTGGTGAGGCCCTCTCTAGTAGAGTAACTGGGATTTCTAGGATGGGGATGAACAATCACTATCTTGACGGCAGGCTTCACATAAACTGGCGTAAATGGAGGGCCGAATGGTGCTGGATTAACTAGCAGAACTTCCCGGCTTACTACACCCCCCAGGACCGAGAAGATTGAGAGAAATCCTCACTGGAGCGACATGGGCCCCAATGATGACAAGCTCGGCCTGGACAGAATCCTCAATGTCAAAGCTCCTGGGCTGATCATTGAGATGGTTGCGGCAGATTTCACTCGACACTGAATTTCTCCCTTGTAGGAGAGAGGAGGCCGACGAGCTTGGCAGTACAAGAACCCTGCTGACATGATGCGGCTGCACCCATGCCTTCACAACCACTTGACGGTAATGGATCACTCCTGGATCATTTGCAAGCTCTTAAACAAGTGCTGGAAATTCTCCTTGCCGGAGACAGTGATCCCACTATGCAACAATATCGCCTAGGACTCCATCCAGGCAATCATGCCGGCTTGCAATTCCATGGGTGTTGAAGGCCACTGGAGGGTGCCCAAGAAATCAAAAGTGGACGCATGGTTCGGTAACATGGTGGAAATGCCTGTTAGAGAGGATAATGACATGGTCCACCCCACCAAAGACGGTGAAGTTCTGTTTATTTCCATGAGGGCAGAATAAATGGAAAGGGTGGCACAATCCAAGATTGTGGTTAGTGATGCCGAGGAGGAGGAACACGCTGAAGAGCATGAGGACAAAGAGGAACATGCTGAAGAGCATGGAGGCGAAGAAGAACATCCCAAGGGGCATGTGGAGGAGGAAGAGCCCCCTATTCCTCCTGCTCGAACAAGGGCTACCACTTCGAAGAAGCCAGCTAGGAAGAAAATGACATGCACCGAGCCGGCAAGCAACGAGCCTGTCGGCATGGAGAGTACCATCAGGGTTCCCTCACAGCAAGCTGCCCGTCAACAATCATCCCGGAGACAAGCTTCTTAGTAGCAACTGCCTTGGCATACATCTATCACCTGTGGAAGAAGTGGGAACTTCACAGCCCTCGGCTTCTTTAGCAGCGAAGCACGCCAGGGCGCCACCTCCACTCATGCGACTTCTGGTGTTGAGAATGAGGTTTATTGGGATCTATCCAATCTTAGCAACTACGAAGAAGAGGAATGAGTACTTCAATCCTTCTTCATCCATTCTTGATTTCTTGTTACTCTTGTTTTCACCAATTTGGCTGTTTGATTGTCTTGATCTTGTATGGAATATGTGCTTGACCAGTCTAGTCCCTAGAAGAAGGCGAGAACTGCTGATGCATAACATCCCAAAATTTCTAAATTTTGGAATGTTATACTAAATAAGTATTGATGATTGCTTGTGTGCTTGTTGTGTGAAATTAACTTGAATTTGAAACTTTTGAAAAATTTAATGAGAGGGAATAAAAGGACTTTCCCAAAATATTTCATATCGCACTTCACTTTGTATTGCCATTTGAATCCCCTTTGAATATTGAATAAGAGAAAACAAAATTCATGCCATTCAATGATTTTCAGGAGAGAAGATAACATGACCTCTTCAAAATATATGAAAGAGAGTGGGAAGTGATGAGGAGCACTTTTGAATTCCATTTGATTCACTTTTGAATAGTTTTCCATTTTGAGTTTCAAATTCGTGTCCATTTATTCAAATAAAATAAAGAGCAAACGAAATATGACCCCTTCAAATATCATAAATAAAATATGGAAAATGAATTATGAAACCAACAAAGATATATTTTAAAAATATTGAAATCATTTGCATAGCCATTTCTTGACATTATTGGATATTTCTTTTATTGGGTTTTATTCAAAATATTTTTCCTCTAGAAATGATTAATTTTGAGTGAGAGTAAAATGACTCCTTCCAAAGAAAAATATTGGGGAATTATTTTGAATTCATTTGGTATTTTTAAAAAGTCATTTTGAATTGATTTTAAGCACCAGATTGCTTCTGCAATTTTCAAAAATATTTATCTTTTATTTTGAAAACCTAAATAGTTCACACAGACCTACATATCCCCTAGTATTTTTGCGCAAAATGCCAGTTTTTTCCGATTCCATTTGCTATTTATTCCGATGACTTTTGTGTTTCAGTTAAAAAACAAAAAAAACACACTGCTCTCCCCCCACCACCAGGCCAACCGCCCCTTCCCCTTTTTGTTCCCTCCTGGCACATCCCATCCCCTACCTTTCCTTTTTTTTTCCTTTCCTTTCTTCTTCCTTCCTTCTTTCTTTGTTCTTTCCTTCAAGTGCATGAACCGAATCCCCATCTCCAGGTATTTTATCTTTCGATCATCCCTTTCTCGAGAATTTATGTCCTATTAATAGAGACCCTCCTCCTCGACCGATTCCCCGAAAAACTTTCGCCCAAACCCTCATGAAACACCTCGGCTTTCGAGTTGGATCTCGCCGGAGTTCACCGGGCGTTCTCGATGCCTGTAAACCACCGTGGACCCTATTCTTCTGCCATGCTTCATCTCTCAATGTGGTGAATTTGTTTGACATGTTGGTTTGATCATGAGATTCTTTGGAGCATCGCCATTGTCGGTGTTCTAGGAATGGGGGTGCCCAGGCTTGCCTGCCTGCGGCCCATAGCGTGGCTCCATCGATGGCCTGGTATGGCCCACCTTCAGCATCAACAACTCAAGACCCTCGCGAGGGGTCAAGCCTCACGAGGCGGACGACACTAAGACCTCGAGAAGGAGCGGCCTCCTCAGGCTGGCTCCTGAGGAGCGGAGATTTCTATGCAAGCCTCACCTTGTGAGGTTCAGATGACGTGAGCCGTGATGACCAAGGCCAGGCGGGAGCCAGTGGGCGTAAGACAGTAGTTTACACTTTGGTGCTAAGGAGGCAAGCGCAGGCGTGGAGTCCTGAGGAATCAGCAAAAGGTTTCCATGCCCATATGTCAGAGTAATGGGCCACGAGTAGGAAAACCCGAGCCCCTGGACCTTTCAAAACATCGGGGCAGACTGCGCCCCTCAAGACCCCAAGACGAAGAGCCGCCTTCTGAGAGTCGGCAACGGAGTCGCTGACTGCCCCTCCCAGCCGAGTCCCAGAGACGGCCTCAAGACAAGCCGACTCCAAGCCAGCGACTTCCGATGAAGCCGGCTACGGGGAGTCGGCCCGCGACTCCATCCACCTCCTGCCTGGGCGACTACAAGCGGGATGGGGTAAAGCGCCTCATGGCCGTCCTGCCCGCTCATAAAGGCAGAGCATGGCCACATAGCTCCGTCTTGACGAAGATCTCCGTGCGGCGGGCTTTGTTGCCCGCCTGGCAGCTGACGTCAGCCCGTGGGCAGATTCCTGTACCCACGATGGCTGTCTGTATGATGACCGAAGGCAGGCGGGACCGCTGTCGGCGGGAGTCTGAAAACGGCGAGCACCCCAAAGACGGACCCGCTGGGAGTCGGCCTCCGAGAGTCGGCCGGCCCCTCCCACGGGCTCCATGCGCCATTAACCAAACAAGACAGGGAATGGCAACAGTGATCGCCCGCCAGGCGGCGGCATTGTTGCCATGACCCCGCGATCAAGCTCGCGTCATTAGAAGAGCGGCTACAGTAACTCGCAGCCGGCAAGACCCGCCCGCGGTGGACACGGGCTGTCGGCCCCATGCTGGACCGTCAGCGGGGCCCGCTAGTCGGCGGGCCCCAGAAGTCGGCGGAGAGGACGGCGACCTAAGAGACTAACGGCTGGGACCTGCTCCCAGACGGATTACCATTGTACCCCCGGGGGGTAGGCCTATATAAACCCCCCGGGGCACCCATGCAAAGGGTTGGAACCTAGTAGTTTGACACACACATAGAGGGAAGAGAAGAGCTAGCCGTGCCCTTCTCCTTCCTCACCCCGAACAGCTCAAGGAGCAATCTTGTATTCACTTTGCCATAGTGATCATGCGGAGACCCCGCAGAGCAGAAGTATGGGTGTTATCTCCTCGGAGAGCACTGAAGCTGGGTAAGATTAGCCGGCGTGCATGCCTTCGCCTCATCCCGTTTCCAGGCACCGACGACGTTCTACTCGCCCCCTCAATGATAGGCCATCCTTTGGCATATGTCGCACCCAACCCCCAACATTTGGCGCCCACCGTGGGGCTAGGTGCACCGTCGTCCGGAGACCTGCTATGGACGGGAACCCTCTTCCTCCCTGGCGGCGCAGCTAGCCCGACACGCCAGAACGAGTCTCGCGCCGGCCGCGCTACATGGCGCTGAGGTCGCTCTGTGGCGAGCTGCCTCGCCAGAACTTGTCGGCGAGTTACGCCTCTCCGGCGAGCCTGCATCCGATCACGAGCACAGGCGGCCCGAGCTCCTCGCGGGCCTCCTTGAGCAGCTCCATGTCGCCGCGAGCCGCCGCCGACCTGGAGTCCGTAAACTCCACCGACCCGATCTTGGTCGACTCCGACACCGCGTCGCTCGACGCGTACCCACCAACATGGTGGTCTCTGACGAAGCCGCTCCCTCACGCGGAGAGCGGCGAAGCACCGTCACGGAGGTGCTGCGTCGCCAGTCACAGCGAGCCTTCCATCGAGGAGCTCGTGACCCTCTCGGCAGTTCTGCAATACCTAACGCGCCTATTCCGGAAAACGCCCGACGCTGGGGCGCTGGAGCGCGCCGCCTCCAGCTCCTGCGTGGGCGCGGAGCTGGCAAGCATGAGGCGCAGTCGAAGCCTACCAGCGCGAGATGGATCGCGCCGTGGGCGGCTTCGCCCGGCTCGGCCAGGCCTAGCTGCCTAGGCGCGGTCCGACAGCCTTGGTGTAGCCATCGCCAATCTGTTTGGGGCCAATCGCCCGTACGCTCACGCCCGCGGAGAACATCCGCGCCGCCAGCGGCGCGATTTAGCAGGATAACCCGAGGGCGAGGCGCCGCTGATGACGGGCGAGTCAGCAGCTGCTCTTCGGCAGCGGCTGCTACACAAAACAAGCCGGCTGCCGCCGCGGAGGCACCGCGATGGCAACACGGTGACTTGCCTCCCCGCCGAGATCAAAGCGCGGCGTCCGTGGAAGAAAAACAAGGATCCGGCTATCAGCCATAGCCGGACTCACATCTCCATCGGCCGCGACGAAGGCGGCCGCCCAAGAGCGGTGGGCGGCGGGGCGGCTATCTGCCTCCACCTCCCCATAGAGAAAGCGAGTCTCCCGCCACTGTCGAGCATCCGACTCTCGGCGACCGCCTTGTCCATGAGAGGAGTCGGAGAAAGCGCCCGCCACGGATCGGCGACTCCACCGATCCTATTTGGAAGAAGAAGGCGAGTTAGGGCCGCCCTGTTTGGGACCTCGCATCCGAGCGAGCCCCTTCCCGCAGGATTCACACTCCGAGACACACCCAAATACACGGCTCCGTGAAGCGGAGGACTGGCTAGTGGACTACTCCACGGCCCGTCGGCATAGCGAATGGCAACAAAGCGCGTTGTTAGTAAAGTATGTTCCCCTCATGCTCGAGGCACGGCCGGACATGGTTGAACAGATTGAAGCCCCCGCAGCATCAACAGCTGGGTCGACTTCACCGAGGCCTTCGTCCGCAACTTCATGAGCACATACAAGCGACCTCCCAAGCCTCGCCAACTTTCCTTGTGTGTGCAAGGCCCCAACGAGTCTAGTCGCGACTACCTCACGCTACTGGGCGAGCTCCGGAACTCCTGCGTAGGGAGTGCGAGTGCAGAGCAATCAGTACTTCACCGCGGGTGCAGAGAAGGCACCCTCCTCAAGCACAAGCTCCTTTGCGATGAGCAGAGACCCTCGGCGAGATGCTGATAATAGCGCATAAATACGCCACAGTGACTCCTCCATGAAGTCGGAGATCGAAGTCAAGTCTGGATCGCAAGGTGGCCTCGTGCTCCTGTAACTCCGGATGGCGACACCAGTCGGCGACAGCAGCAGAATGATCACAAACGCAAGGCCCCGCAGCCGGCTTCCAACAGCCGGCAGGTGGTGACAGTCGAAGACCAACAGCCAGAGGGCCAGCCTCCTGCCAAGCGGTAGAAAGGCGGCAAGTCCAATGGTTGCCGGCCTTCTCTACGAAAGACACTGGATGGACCACCCAAGTTCCATAGCGGCGCGAAGCCGTCGAACCACACCACCCAGAAGTGCCACTGGCTCACCAGGATCGCCAAGGGAGACGGCCTCATCCCTCCCCCGCCTGCTGGGCCACCGCCTCCACCACCGCAAAGAGTCGGGCTGTCGAGCCGGTCGGCGCGAAGACAAGACGAGTACCCAGAAGAGCACAGAGCCTATGTAGTGTTCACCAGTGTGGCCGACGATCGCCGCAGCAGGAGGCAGCAACAACGAGAAGTGAATGCAGTGGCATCGGATACTCCAGAATTCATGCACTGGTTCGAGAAACCTATCAGCTGGAGCCGAGCTAATCACCCAGAGGTGATGCCGAATCCGGGCTCCTACGCCCTGGTCTTGGGAGCCACCCTTGCCGCGGATAGGCGGCCGCTCGCTTCTCGCGAGTGCTGATAGACGGAGGCAGCAACATCTACATCCTGTACAAGGATACAATGGAGAAGCTAGGCATCAAGCAAAGACAGCTTCAGACACCGGATTGTGTTCCACGGAATTGTACAGCCTTTCCTGCCACCGATCGGCAAGATCTCGATAGACGTCCTCTTTGGGGACAAAGATCACTTTCGCCGAGAGCCGGTCTGGTTCAAGTGGTGGACCTCAAAGCCCCTACCATGCTCGCTTGGCCGACCTGCTCGCCAAGTTCATGGCGATCCCCACTACGCCTACCTCAAGATGAAGATGCCGAGTACCAAGGGATTCGACCATAGCGGAGACTACAGAAAGTCGTCCGCCGTGCTGGTAGCGGTCGGCTGGCCGAGTCCACAGTGATCACCTGGCGAAGCGGCTCCTTGATCGGGTTGTTGCAATGGCGGCATGCAGCCGAGATGTCGCCCAACCCCAAGCGATCAGGTGAGGGCTCGTTCAAGCCGGCCAAAGAGACCAAGAAGATACCCTTGGACCCGGAGCACCCGGAGAGATACGCTGTTGTAGGTGCAAACCTTGACAGCAAATAGGAAGGCGAGCTCGTCGATTTCCTCCGTGAGAATCGGGACATTTTCGCATGGTCTCCCAAAGACATGCCAGGTGTACCGACGGATTCGCCGAGCACAAGTTACATGTCCGATCTGATGTGAAGCCCGTCAGGCAGCCCTTGCGCCGTCTGTCAGAAGAGAAAAGAAGAGTTGTTGGAGAAGAGAGCCCGACTCCTGAGCCGGTTTCATCATAGAAGTGTTCTTTCGAGTGGTTAGCGAACCCGGTCTTGGTACTAAAAAGAATAAGCGATGGCGGATGTGTATTGACTACACAAGCCTCAACAAAGCCTGCCCCAAGGACCCGTTAAACTGCGAGAATTGATCGGTGATAGACTCCACGACGGATGTGAGCTGTTGAGCTTCTTAGATGCATACTCGAGGATATCACGGATCAAAAGCTGAACCCGCCGACAGATTGAAGACCGCCTTCATCACGCCATTTGGAGCCTTCTCGCTGCGACCATGACGTTCGGCTTGAGGAATGCGGCGCCACCTTTCGCGTTGCATGCGAAGTGCCTACTCAAGCAACTTGGCGGGGACGCATGCGTTCACGTGGGCGACATGGTGGTAAAGAGCGGAGAAGCGAGGAACGCTGTTAGAAGACCTCAAGGAGACCTTTGAAAATCTGGCTGATTCCAGATCAAGCTCAACCCAAAGAAATGCGTGATTCGAGTACCACCGCCAGCTCCTTGGCTTCCTCGGTCTCCGAGCACGCGGCATAGAGTGCAACCCGTGAAGATCAGCGTGATCGAAGGATGGAAGTACCCACCGATCGCTAGATGTGCAAAGTTCACGGCTGCTTGGCGTCCATCGCCGATTCATCGATCGGTGGGTGAGAAAGATCTTCCTCTGTACCAGCTCATGAAGAAGACCACCTTCTTGAATGGAACTCCAAGGTGGACGAAGCTTTTCTCCGCTTGAAGAAAATGCTGACTACTCCCCTGTCTGGCGGCTCGACTCCAAAGGAGCCCATGCTCCTTTATATTGCCGCCACCAACAGGTAGTCAAGACAAGTCATTGTAGTTGAATGCAAGGAGAAATGCAAGGCGCTACCTGTCCAGAGACCGATATATTATTCGAGAGAGGCACTTGCCGACTTCCAAGCAGAACTACCCCCACTACCGAAGATGTGTTACGGGCGTGCACTTTGCCGCCAAGAAGTTGAAGCCTTACTTTCAAGAGAATCCATTCACCGTGGTTTGCACGCCCCACTAGCGAGATCATGAGGAAGCTGAGATGCTTCAGGCCGAGTGGCCAAGTGGGCCATAGAGTTGGCCCCTACACCATCTATTACCAGCCCCGCACCGCCATCGAGTCACAAGCACCGCCGACTTCCGCCGACGTGGGCGAGACCAAGATACCTGCCGACCAATACCGCCCGACTCCACCCATTGGCAGATGCATTTCGATGGCTCCAAGATGCGCACCGCTTGGGAGCCGGCGTGGTCCTCACTTCCCCAAGGGCTTACAAGCTCAAGTACACGCTGCAGATCCGCCGCCGCCTCCAACAACGTCACCGAATCGGCGCTCATCCACGGGCTCCGACTTGCCAAAGAGCTTGGCGTTCGCCGGATCTGTGTTATGGCGACTCCGACTTGGTGGTCCAACAAGTCATCCGGGCGGGGCGCCAAAGATGCAAATATGGCGAGCTACCGTTTCACGATGCAGCGGCTGAGTGGATATTTTGAAGTGCGAATTCCTCCGTACCAAAAAGCGACAATGACCAAGCGACACCACGCACAGAATCGGCTCCACCCGCCGAGCAATACCATCGGTGATACGCCCTTGGGGCCTCCTCAAGCCATCTGTCAAGCCGTTTCAGAGTCGAGACTCCACTTTTGTGCGGCCCTCCACGAAGAAGTCGGATCCGACTCCAAAGCCTCAGCGAAGGCACAAGAATCCTTGCAGACGCCCCCAAGAACGCGGCAGTCGAAGCCGGCCCGGGGACTTCAGAACCCGGCCCGGGGACTGCGGCAACCATTGCGAAGAATCCAGTACTAGGCCCGGGGACTGCGCCAGTCGGCCCGGGGACTTCTTCAACCCAGCAAGCTGCTGTGGACTCCAACCCGCCGCCTCCCAGCCCAGCCGCCCTCGTCCAAGTAGCAGTACTGGCAGTCGAAGAAATAGCAGCACCCTCATGGGCCCAGCCCATCCTAAAGTTCTTAGTAAGCGGAGAGCTACCAACCGATGAGACCTTGGCTCGGCAAGTGCAACGCCGAGCAGCAGCCTACACTATAGTCAACAGAGAGCTGGTCAGGGCATAGCGATCCTTTGGTGTCTACCAAGCGCATGCGTCGAGTCGAGCAGCAAGCGAAGCAATTCTCGGAGACATCCATCGAGGCGAAGTCGCGGCCATCATGCAGCCTCAAGAGCACTCGTCGCCAAAGCCTTCCGACACGGTTTCTTACGCCGACTGCCCTAGAAGAGGCCAAGGAATTAGTTCAAAAAATGCAAGGGCTGCGGTGTTCGCTCCAAGCCGCTTGACCAAGCTTACACTCAGACTATCCCCATCGCTTTGGCCTTTCTGTTTGGGGACCTGGACATGGTGGGACCATTCAAAACAGCACGAGGCGGCCTAACTCACTTACTTGTCGCGGTGGACAAGTTCACCAAAGTGGATAGAAGCAAAACCCATCAAGAAGTTGAATGGTCCTACTCTGGTGACTTTCATCGCCGACATCACGACTAGGTATGGCGTACCACACAGCATCATCACCGACAATGGCACAAAGTTTTGCCAAAAGGCGCCTGGCCCGCTTTCTGCGCGACGCAAGGCATCCGATGGACTTAGTGTCCGTTGCCCATCCGCAGATCAAGCGGCCAGGTGGAGCGAGCGAAACGGCCTCATCTCGTTCGCATCAAGCCTCGATCTGGTCGAACCATTGGAGCTGTTGACCGATTGCTGGCTTGAGTAGTTGTAACCGTCCTCACGGAGTCTGCGCACGACTCCAAACAAGTCAAGCTAGCTTCACGCCCTTCTTCCTCGTCTACGGTTGCAGAAGCCGTCATCCCAACGGATATAGAGTTCGACTCGCGAGTCACCATGTACATCAAAGAGGAAGCAGAAGAAGCACGTCAAGACAAAGGCCGATCTGCTTGAAGAGGGGCGGTTGTTGGCACTCAGCGGTCCGGCATCTACAGTGAGCTTGCGCCGCTACTACAACAAGAAGGTCAAGCCAAGATCATTCCTAGAGGGCGACCTTGTGCTCCGGCTGATCCAGCGAACAGCCCGCCCGCACAAGCTATCGGCGCCTTGGGAAAACCCATTCATCATCGGCAAAGTCTTTGAGCAACGACTCCTACTACTGATCGGCCTTTCGAAGCCCGGAAGCGCAAGAGGGCGACTCCGGCAAAGAGGCAGAGCAGCCATGGAATGCGAATATCCTCGAAGATTTTCTGATTGATGCAGTATGTACCACGCCACCCTTTGTGTTTAAAGTATCAAGACTCGGGGCCCCGAGGCGAGCTCGGGACTGCCCTCTTTGTTGTCGTATGATAAAATTATGCCTTTGAGCATGTTACTCTTTGTTATGCTATTTGGCACGGGCTCGACTAGTCGGCCGGGGACTCGCCGCCTTTGGGCTATGAAATGCTTCCTGCTTGATCGAGACAAATAACGTCTGCGGTGCCTAAGCCGTCTCTGTCGAAGCCGCAGCTTTCATGAGCGAATTATTTGGTGGGCAGGAAGTAAGGAAGAAGCAAGCGCCACACGAAAAAATGGCTAAGGACCCAAAGCATAAACATAGTTTAAATCGGCTTCCAGCCCGTTTTGAGAAAACCGACTCTTAATTAGTCGGCTTGCCGCTTTCTACCCAACTTGCTTAATGACTCTAAAAAACGGCCAAGTAGTTGCCTTCTCAAAGTAGCCAAGCACTTGACCTAGAAGGCAGTCCATGACGGTTGCACGATGGGCAAGGCGGCATCTAAGGAAGGCGGCAAAGGAAAAAAGCGAGAAGAGCAATAAGCAAGGAAAGATAAAATTAGAATAATATTTACACAGCTTAGGCCCTTGGCCGGATCTTGAACAGAAGTTAGAGAATACACCCTTGGGTGGAATTGTCGCGAATTAACAAGTTCTTTTAAAGACTAGCAAAACAGATAAACTAAAAAGCGAGGCAGCGGCCTAGGAAGCAGCGAGATAGAATTAAGGCCGGAGGCAGCAGCGGCGTCCCGGGCGCCCGAGGCTGCGAGCTGGGCGGATCTCGGCATGATCGTCTCCGCGGTAGCCGCTGAGACATGGGCGACTTCGTTCTTTGGGGCGCGGTCGAAGCTGAGGCTGGTCGCCCGCTCCGTCTTCTGGCGCCTCCATGTCATCTCCGTCCTCCGCCTTCGTCTTCCTCCTCGGCGCTGAGTCGATCACCTCCGTCGAGTCCTAAATGCGTGGTCCGGGTTCATCTCGAACCACTCCGCGGCGCCTCCCCACCGTCCTCAACCCGCTCGGGGATGAAGACTCACTGTGTCCATGTAGTCGGCAATCACCGCACACACTCGGCGAGGGCGTCCTCCGCGGCCAACAACTCCCGCAGCGGGCCTCGACCCGCAGCGGCCAGCCGGTCAGATCTGTGCCTGGATACCACGCCTTGATTGAACTCCGGGCTCGGTGAGCTCGGCCCGAGCAGCGAAACCCTTCCGAGCCTCTAGAGCGGCCGGCCGCGACCTCCGGCCTGCGTCCAGCGGTCCGGTACGAAGTCGCATAAACCTGCATGTCCGGCCATAGAGCAGCGATCGCGCTGGCGCCGACCGCCGAAAGCCAGTGCGCAACATCCGATGGGCGGCGCGAGGCGAGCCTCAATGCTCGGGAGCTGCTTCGTCAAGGGTCCGGGGAGCGTTAGGCGATCTCAAAGCACCACCGCCCTTCAAGGCCTCGCGATCAGCCTCGATAAGCGATTGGCGCTGCGTGTGACGGGGAGAAGTCTGCCGAAGAAGAAGAAGAAGCAAGTCAAAAAAGCAGGAGTCGGCTGACCATAGTCGGACCCAAAGAAAAAGTAAAAGCAAACTCACCATCGCGATGTCCTCGATTTCATGGAGGCCGAGGTCGTGCGCTTCCTCGTCGGGTCCAGGAGGAGCTTCTCGCTCTCAAATTCGGCCAAGAAGGCGGCCTCTTTCTTCTCTGCCTCGTCTGCGCCGCCTTAGCAGCTCCCTCTGCTCCGCCAGCTGCGTAGCCAGCCCGGTCGCTTCTGCAAGGCTGGCTTCTTTGCACTCCTCCTCCTTGGCGTGCAAAGCGGTGTTGGCCGTACCCAACTGCCGCCTAAGAGTGGTGCTGGCCTCTGAAGAATAAAAAGAAGAAGGATCACCGAAGTCGAATCGAACCAAAGCGCCAGAAGATCCGCCCACGCTGTAGCAGTCAGGTTCAATCTCAGGACTGGTGATCCAGTGGGTGCGCCCGGCCACGCCTCACAAGAAGAAACTCACCTCGCTCCTCGCCAAGTCAGCAGTCCGCTTGCTCAGCTCCTCAACGCTATATGTTGAAGCAGTGGCGCGGAGGTTGTGATACTCCTCGCGACAAGAATTTCGCAGACAAGGTAAAAATTTGGAAGCAGCAAATAGAGTTCGAGCCGCCCGCTCAGCAGCCGCCCAAACTCGAGGATTACACCAGCTGGTCAGCTGGCGCATTTCTGGCTGCAGCCTACCGAAGAAAAAATTCAAAGAAACGTACCGCGACGGCGGCTCGGACGCCAGATTCGCCTTGAGAGGTTCTGGGATGGCGCGCTCAGCCTCAGCAGCTTCGCCTCTGGACGCCCAGCGCGCGCTGTTCAGCGGGCTTGTGTCGCCTCCCGCACTCACACCACCGGGCGCGGCGCATCGTCGCCGTCTACGGAATAGCGAGCTAAGCGGCGCCCGGTCTCCATGGGCGCGGCGCCAAAGTCGCCTTCTCGAGACGGACGTCGCCATGGCGAGGCGACCAGAAGAAGCAGCCGCCCGCCCTCGCGTCAGAATGGTCGGCGCTCACGTGTGGAGTCCGCTGACTGTTTGCCTCAAGGCCTCGGACCTGCGGGTGGAGGCGGCGGAGGTGGCTTTCGGCCGTGTCTGATAGGGAGGCCTCGCCGCTTTCCTCGCGATGGGGACCTCATCACACTCCTCCGTCTCGCCCCGTGAACTCCGGCGGCGGCAAGGCGCGAAAGTTTAGGGGGTGGCGAGCAGCTGACCGGAGGAGCAAGCGGCCTCGACTCGGCTATTCGCCTCTTAGGCTGCAGCTGGGCGTTTTGACCTCCTCCGCCTTCTTACGGCGGAGCCGCCGCCTTCTCAGCCCTCCGCCTTCTCCAACGGGTGGCCTCCTCCTCGTCACACGCTTCTCAGTGCGTTCCGGCCCGTCGCCTCCCCGAGGGCGTGCCGAGGATCAATCGCCGCCGAAGTATTGGCGGGACGTCTCCGACCCCATTTATGACGAGGCGGCGGCACCCTTTCCAAGGTGAGGGGAGCCCATGAGAAAAATACATGTAAAGACTTGGACAAGAGCGGACCAGAAGAAAACAAGACAAAACTAGAAGTATTACTTACGCCGGAGACCGGCGGCTTCTTCACTTCCTGCGGAAGCGGGTGTTAGCCTTCACGACCGCCTCTTCGTCTTACGAGTCAGCGCGCCAAAATCCCCTGAATTTCTTCGCCCGGCCATCAAGGCTGGCTCGGCCTGCCCGTTGCTTTTTCAGCGCCGCCGACCGCTTAAGGCGGCGGACGAGCTCCAGCGCTCGATGGCCGATTTTCTGCTGGCGGCGTGGGGATCCACTCTTTTCGCCCGTTGATCGTCCAGGCGAAGTCGAGAAGGTTTGCTAAAGGTCTGAAGTCGTTAGGTTCCCTCCTCCCTAAGGTGCAGTTCCCCATCGCCGCTACCCGCAAGTCGGGTCGCCGACGCCGCTTCTCTGCCCGGTCGGGGACGACCATTCCGCAGCTGCACTGTGAGTGCCGCCGCTGGCTGCATGAGGGGGTTCTGCTGACGCTGGAAAGACCAAAGAGAATGAAGTCTGATTTGGTCAAGAAGGAAACATAAAAGCAAGAGAAGACTTACCACAGGCGGGGAGCTGGCGTGCGAGTATGGTTCCTTGCTGAAATGCCATTCTCCGTGAGGCCGTTAGTTCGCCAAGAAATTGATCCGTGTCCACCACCTCCGCGTGAGGCATGTCTTTGGAGCACAGCCGGTGGGATCATGGCGCAGCTCATCCGGATGTCGATCGATGAGGCCGGCCTGGAGAGGAAGGACTTCAGCGCACCACGGCGCGGCCTGCAAGTCCGCCCGCCAGTCGAACCCTCCGATCGTGTCATCACGCTGGAGCCGCTGCGACAGCGGTGTTGCTTGAGGTCAGTCATTCCGCCTGGATGGGACCAGCTGGGAGTCGCCCCACCAACTCGCCCGCCACGTAAGGCGGCAGTTGACCTGGCCAGCCTTCGTGGGCGACGTTCTGGACGAGAAGTACGTGCGCTGCCACATCTTCACCCGACTTGATGAGGGGATGGCAGGAAGGGATTCGGGCACCGGCCTCCTCATCGCGATGAACGAGTGCTGCATAGAGCCAGCAGCGGCGAGCGTGGGTTCCGGAGCTTGGCTTGGAAGAATTTCCACAACTCGATGGTGGGGAGAACGCCAAGGAAGCCCTCGCATAAGGATGTGAATAGCCCAGTAGCACCACCGTGTTTGGGTGAGGTGGTGCGGCTAGAGCCCGTGTGAACTCCGTGTACGGCGCACAAGAAGCCGCTCGCGGCAGCCCTAGCTCCTCGCATGGTCTGCGCGAGCGAATATGACCCGCTCGCCTCCGCAGCCGGTGTAATTTCGCCACGGCGGGCGGCGCGGTCCGCACCAGGTGGCTGCGGGGATGCGCGGCGTTTGGTGGAAGAAACTCTTCGATGATCGTAGGCCAATCGCGATGGAGCCATCCCTACACGCCGAAGCGTCTGCGGTGGGAGGCCGGGCGGAAGAGGAGCTCATCTCGTGTGGCGTGGCGCGGCCTTCAGCGCCATGAGAGCGAGGAGGAAGACGGGCAAGCGGGGATGAAGCGAGAGTGAAGCGGGGAAGAGTGGCGCGTGCGTGCGCCGCCCTCCCTCCTCCGCCTACTTATAGGCGCCTAGGCTGAAAGCCGAGGCGCGGGCGATTAATCGCGCCCACGCCCCCACGCCTCATGATTTAACCCATCACGTTCTGCGTGCAGTAACGGGCGTGGGGAGCTCTTTCCGCTGCACGTCAGCAGCCGATCCGCCTGCAGGCGCCGAGGCGCTGGTAGTGGCGGGGTCTCGCCGACGTTTTCTGTCTGAGTCGCACGCGCGTGGGCTGGCGGGGTGATCGCCTGCCGCAGTATGCGTACGTGAGCGGGCTCTCAAGAACGAGCAGTACTGCCCGCAGCTTGCTCCGCACCGCTGCCCGGATCTCGCCACGACCTTGAAACCTTTGAGGAGCAAGACGCCTCCTCCCGCAAGGCCGACTCCAGCCTAGTTGGCTCAAGATAGAGACGGCAAGCCGGAGCCCAGATTCTTCCACTAAAGGGATGAAACTATGAGGCTCCTCGACCGCTGCCTTCGGGCGCCTTACCAGCTTCGGGGACTCTATCGCCGAGTAATGGGCCTCGGTAGGCAAACCCGAGCCCCTCGACCTTTCAAAACATCGTGGCAGACTCATACCCCTCAAGACCCCTAGAGACGAAGAGCCGCTCTCGCCGAGTCGGCAACTGAAGTCGCATGACCGCTCCTCCCAGCCGAAAGGTCCAGAGATTTAAGCGCCAAGACAAGCCGACTTCCAAGGCGGTGACTTCCGATGAAGCCGGCTACAGGGGATGTCCGGACCCGATTCAAGTCACATCGATCTAGCTTGTGTATAACCTCATATATCACTTTGGCCTCACGCACGGTATCCCCATCGGTGTCGCCTTACCATGGCCCGGACCGCTTATGCGTCTTTTGGCTCATCGCGATATGATAGTGTCGCTAGCATCCATATGACAGAGAACCCGGGCCGACATGGCTAATCGTGGAACCCAAAGCGCGCTAACCTATGGGGATGTGCATACATGAATCACATCGAAGCATGTCGGGCCATCAACGTATGAATTCGGGCTGTAGCACCGGGCTAATCAGACTCCGCAGATCCCGGGCTGTGCAGGCTAGGCAGGATCGAATATCACCGCGTGACATTTCAAGGACGTATATGAGGAACGGCGTAAACACATGCCGCCAATCAAGTGTCCAAGCGAGTAGTCTGGGCTAGCGGAGACTCAGTGAACTCCGGCTGGAGCGGACTACTATCGCCGTGGCTAACGTAGACTACATTTCCCCATATGAGAGGCTGCCGAGGATAAACAACTAGTTTGTTTGATCCACACATACCAAGCATTTCAAACATACACAATATGCTCAATATGTGTAAATATGGACGTGGCATCACAACATAACTCTACGACTCAAATATTTATTCATTAGGCTCAAGAGCGAGATATTACAAACATGGGTCTCATGACCCAACACTCGTGAGCATAAGTCAAAGCACAAGCTGAATCTAAACATGTATGAGTACGAGATAACTATAAATGAAAAAGGCCGAGAAGCTCCTGGACTATCTACCGAGATTCTGCCGAGGGCACAAGATCGTGGCTGAGGTAACAAGCTAAACGTCAAGTCCACGTGGAACTACTAAGCCAGACCAGACGCCTCTCGCAAAACATAAAATAGGCAAACGTGAGTACAATTGTACTCAAGAAGACTTACATCGAGAACTAACTACATATGCATCATTATCAAAAGGTGGTGGAGTTTGACTGCAGCAAAGCCAGCTTTGACTCGGTGGCTATCCTGGAACTACTTATCGTTAAGTAACTCTTTCGAGGTGGCACACTAGCAGTCCACATATTCACCATATCAATACACCACTATGGACCCGCTCCCGCCTCCCTACGAGAGAACGCCATCCATAGCACTCACGCTTATCTTGCGATTTTAGAGTATCCACTTTCACTTGTCTATGAACTCATATAGGCAACTCCAGAAGTCCTTCTCCGTGGACACGGCTATTCAAATAGATCATATTAACCCTGCAGGGATCAACCACGAGTATGCTCGAGGGATCAACCACGAGTAAGACAACATCACGAATATCGTTGGTTCTGATTTGACTTGACAATGGCCCATACTCAAATCAAAGAGGCTGATAAGACAATAGGTCCAACAACTGATCCACGAGGACCAATCGATGAAGATATCATCTTTCTTCAACACACACTACACAAGAATATCCCTTTGGAACGAACTAAGTTAGGCAAGCTTTTATCTTCCAACTCTCCAAGTTGTTGTCTAGCTTAACCAACTAGCTCGTGGATATCCAACACAGATTCTTGGAGAAAGGGGTGGTTCACAAGAAACCAACTTGATCCACGAGCTCAACATAACGATCGGGAAACAACCCCGTAACACTTCCAAGAAGATATTTGGAAAGTCACGAACCACCGGTATGTTACTAAGCTCGAGAACAATCTTGCTTTTGAGGGCAAGACGATATGATCAAATGAGTGAGGACTTGACAAGATCCTAACTCATCAATCGAGTGTGCACCGTAAATAAGGACTAGGTAGCACGATCAATCTTAGGATGATGATTTAATAACCAACACGCTAAGAATGAGGATATTGTCCATTAGCACCTTGACCAAGCAAACAAGTTGCTTTCGGAGTATTGATTTCACACATCACAATTCACTTGTCGGCATTCCGATTCACGACAACACGAGGACCGGGGAATGAATGATGATGGTGAGAAGTATCACTATGTCAAGAAATTCATGAGAGTTGGTGCGATCTCATGACATTACGACATAAAGGGGTAATACTCCAAGGATAGAAACAGAACAAAAGCTGAATTGAGTATTATTTTGATCTGCGGAATACAACTACTTTATTCTGAAATCCTAGAAATGGATGAAGGTATCGAGTTTGTTTCTCCTAGTCATTCCGAATAGAATGGCTTGACGGACCACAAGGATAATAGGCATCAATGAGCACGAATGCACGATTCCTCCCTGACTATCAGAATGCGATAGGCGGGATCGGGAATACAACTAAGGAGGAACAACATCGAGAAACATATAACTTTTCGAGTTGTGGAGGCATGGATTAGTATATCGAGCGAAAGCTCAACATTTCTTCCGGATAACCCATGCGAGAAGGTAGAACCGGCAGACACATTATGAATGGAGAACTCCTCAAGAGTACCATTGTGATCTTTGGTTCAAAGAATCGCTTTAACTAGTTCATGGTATTTGGAAGAAGGAATACCACGGACCTCGAGGACTATCGCAAAGTTACTAATATCCTAAAGGAACTAGCAAATACTAACAACATGAAGTAGAGGAATCTCGGTTCAAGAACCTGTGAATAGAATGCCTACTAACTAATGGCATCACGGGATGCTTTCAAGAATAATGGCCGTAATCATCACATCGGGAACAAAAGCATTGCTAAATTGCTAGGTGTTCCTAACACCTAGGGTCATAATAATAGTTCCAACATATATGTCAAGGCAATAAATTACCTCAACTTACCGATTAGTGTGCTTATTCTGGCCAAAAAGGACATCGGGAACGGAAGCAAAGGATTTGCAAATGCATCGGACTATTTAGAGACCTGGGATGACTCGGACAGCATAACGGCTGTAAATGCTCAAAATGATTTGAGACATCCTACAAAAATGGTGGCATAACCACTCAACATCACAATATCAAGGTTCCGAGATCAACAATTATCATACATAAATAGTAGGAACTGAACTGGGGCTTAAATCAAACAATCTTAAAGGTCTATGGATTAGTAACACGTCATCCTCGATAGATAGATGAGAAGCCTAGTTTTTAAACCCAGAGAAGAGAAGAGGATGACTCAGATCGAAGGCCATGAGGTATAAGGAGTAAAAGAGCCTTACGCTCCTTCCACAATCAATTCCTTACATAACTAAAGCATTTCTAGACACAACTTCACCAGTTTGGCTTGGTAATCCTACAGTGCAGTCAAAGCTCGATACCAACGCTGTCAGACCCCCGATTCCAAGTCACATCGATCTAGCGGTAACACCTCATATCACTTTGCGGCCTCACACACGTATTCCTACGGTGTCGCCTTACCATGGCCCGACCGCTTATGCCTTTTGGCTCACGATATGATAGTGTCGCTAGCATCCATATGACAGAGAACCCGGGACGATATGGCTAGTCGTGAACCCAAAGCGGCGCTAACCCATGGGGACAGGCATACATGAATCACATCGAGCATGTCGGTCATCAACGTATGAATTCGGCTGTAGCACTGGGCTAACAGACTCGTGATCCCGGCTGTAGCAGTGCTAGGCAGACTCAATATCACCGCGTGACATTTCAAGGGATGTATAGGAACGAAGTTTTTTCCTTTCCTTTCTTCTTCCTTCCTTCTTTCTTTGTTCTTTCCTTCATGCATGAACCGAATCCCCATCTCCGTATTTTATCTTCGATCATCCTTTCTCGAGAATTTATGTCCTATTAATAGAGACCTCCTCCTCGACCGATTCCCCGAAAAACTTTCGCCCAAACCCTCATGAAACACCTCGGCTTTCGAGTTGGATCTCGCCGGAGTTCACCGGGCGTTCTCGATGCCTGTAAACCACCGTGGACCCTATTCTTCTGCCATGCTTCATCTCTCAATGTGGTGAATTTGTTTGACATGTTGGTTTGATCTGTAAGTTGCTGGAGCATCGCCATTGTCGGTGTTCTAGGAATGGGGGTGCCCAGGCTTGCCTGCCTGCGGCCCATAGCGTGGCTCCATCGATGGCCTGGTATGGCCCACCTTCAGCATCAACAACTCAAGACCCTCGCGAGGGGTCAAGCCTCACGAGGCGGACGACACTAAGACCTCGAGAAGGAGCGGCTCTCTCAGGCGGGCTCCTGAGGAGCGGAGATTTTATGCAAGCCTCACCTTGTGAGGTTCAGATGACGGAGCCGTGATGACCAAGGCCAAAGGGAGCCAGGGCGACAAGAGTTTACACTTTGGTGCTAAGGAGGCAAGCGCAGCGTGAGTCCTGAGGAATCAGCAAAAGGTTTCATGCCCATATGTCAGAGTAATGGGCCACGAGTAGGAAAACCCGAGCCCCTGGACCTTTCAAAACATCGGGGCAGACTGCGCCCCTCAAGACCCCAAGACGAAGAGCCGCCTTCTGAGAGTCGGCAACGGAGTCGCTGACTGCCCCTCCCAGCCGAGTCCCAGAGACGGCCTCAAGACAAGCCGATCCAAGCCAGCGACTTCCTGAAGTTGGCTACGGGAGTCGCCCGCGACTCCATCCACCTCCTGCCTGGGGACGACAAGCCGGATGGTAAAGCCGCCGCGGCCCGGCCCCGCCCCGCCATAAAGGGCATGGCCACATAGCTCCGTACTGACGAAGATCTCCGTGCGGCGCGGTAATTGTTGCTACGCTGGCTCGACACAGCCCCTGGGCAGATTCCTGTACCCACGATGGCCTGTCTGTATGACCCGAAGACGGCGGGACCCGCCTGTCGGCGGGAGTGCAGAAGACGGCGAGAGCACCCCAAAGACGGACCCGCTGGGAGACGGCCTCCGAGAGTCGGCCGGCCCCTCCCACGGGCTCCATGCGCCATTAACCAAACAAGACAGGGAATGGCAACAGTGATCGCCCGCCAGGCGGCGGCATTGTTGCCATGACCCCGCGATCAAGCTCGCGTCATTAGAAGAGCGGCTACAGTAACTCGCAGCCGGCAAGACCTCCCGCTGTGGACACGGGCTGTCGGCCCCATGCTGGATCAGCAGGGGGCCTTAGTCGGCGGGCCCCGTAGTCGGCGGAGAGGACGGCGACTAAGAGACTAACGGCTGGGACCTGCCTCAGACGGATTACTACAGTACCCTCGGGGTAGGCCTATATAAAACCCCCGGGCACCCATGCAAAGGGTTGGAACCTAGTAGTTTGACACACACATAGAGGGAAGAGAAGAGCTAGCCGCCCTTCTCCTTCCTCACTCGAACAGCTCAAGGAGCAATCTTGTATTCACTTTGCCATAGTGATCATGCGGAGACCCCTGCAGAGCAGAAGTATGGGTGTTATCTCCTCGGAGAGCACTGGTTGGTAAGATTAATGGCGTGTATGCCTCGCCTCATCCTGCTTTCCAGCACCGACGACGCTCTACTGCGCCTCAATGATAGGCCATCCTTTGGCATATGTCGCACCCAACCCCCAACATTTGGCGCCCACTGGGGCTAGGTGCACCGTCGTCCGGAGACCTGCATGGACGGGAACCCTTCCTCCCTGGCGAGCGCAGCTAGCCCACGCCAGACAGAGTTCAGCCTGACGCTGCATGGCGCTGAGGTGCCAGCGGCGAGCTGCCTCGCAGAACTTGTCGGCGAGGTTCGCCCGACGAGCCTGCATCCGATGCGGCACAGACGGCCCCGAGGCCTCGCTGGCCTCCTTGAGTAGTTCCATGTCGCCGGGCGAGCCCGCGCCGACTGAGTCCGTAGGGCTCCACCGACCTGATGCTGGTCGACCGACACCTGCCGCCGACGCTGCACCCCACCAACATGGTGGTTCGATGACGAGCCGCCCTCACGCGGAGAGCGCAGAAGCACCGCCACGGAGGTGCTCGTCATCGGTCACAGCGAGCCTTCCATCGAGGGAGCTCGGACCTCTCGACGCGTTCTGCAATACCCAACCGCGCTTATTCCGAAGACGCCGACGCTGGACGCTGGAAGGCCGCCTCCAGCTCGGGCGCGCAGAAGCTGGCAAGCATGAGACGCTTGTCGAGCCTACCAGCGCGAGATGGATCGCGCTGGGCTGCTCGCCGGCTCCGACCGGGCCTAGCTGCTCAGGGCGCGGTCCGACAGCGTGTAGCTTATCGCCAATCTGTTTGGGGCCAATCGCCTGATACGCCACGCCCGCTGAGAACATCCGGCGCCAAGCGGCGCGACGAGCAGGATAACTTTCGAGGGCGAGGAGCGCCGCCTGATGACGGAGCGAGTCCAGCAGCTGCTCGACGCGGCTGCTACACAAGACGAAGCCGGCTGCCGCACGGAGGCACCGCGATGGCAACACGGTGACTTGCCTCCCCGCCGAGATCAAGGCGCGACGTCCGTGGAAGAAAAAACAAGGATCCGGCTATCAGCCATAGCCGGACTCACATCTCCATCGAGCGCGACGAAGACGGCCGCCCAAGAGCGGTGGAGCGGCAGGACGGCTATCTGCCTCCACCTCCCCATAGAGAAAGGCGAGCCCCGCCACTGCCGAAGATCCGACTCGGCACCGCTTTGTCCGCCGAGAGGGAGTCGGAGAAAACGCCCGCCACCGGATCGAGCGACCCACCGATCCCCGGCGCGGAAGAAGAAGACGAGTTGGGGCCGCCTTGCTCGACCTCGCATCCGAGACGAGCCCCTTCCCTGCAGGATTCACACTTCGAGACACACCTAAATACACCGCCCGGTAAGCCGGAGGATCTAGTGGACTACCCACGGGTCACAAGATAGCTTAATGGCAACAAGCGCCAGCAGTAGTATGTTCCTCATGCTCTGTGGCACGGCCCATGGTTGAACAGACAGCCCCGCAAAGATCAACAGCTGGGTCGATTTCACCGAGGCCTTCGTCCGCAACTTCATGAGCACATACAAGGACCTCCCAAGCTCGCCAATCTTCCTGTGTGTGCAAGGCCCCAACGAAGTCTAGTCGCGACTACCTCACGCTACTGGGCCGAGCTGAACTCCTCGTAGGGAGTGCACGAGGTGCAGTAATCGAGTATTTCACCGCGGGTGCAGAGAAGGCACCTCCTCAAGCACAAGCCTTTGCGATGAGCCGAGACCTCGACGAGATGCTGATAATAGTGCATAAGACGCTTGACACCGACTCTCCATGAAGTCGGAGATCAAGCCGCTATGACCGCAAGGTGGCTCCTCGTGCCCTGTAACTCCGATGATACACCAGTCGGCCACAGCAACGAATGATCAAACGCAAGGCCTCAAGAGCCGCTTCCAACAGCCGAGGTGGTGACAACGAAGACCAACAAACAGAGGGCCAGCCTCCTGCTAAGCGGTAGGCGGCAAGTCCAACTGGTTGCCGCCTTCTTACGAAAGCAGACTCGATGGACCTCGTAGTTCCATAGCGGGGCCGCCGAACCACACCACCTGTATGCCACTGCTCACCAGGATCGCCAAGGAGACGGCTCATCCTCCCCTCATGGGCCACCACCACCGCTTCAGAGCCGGGTTGTCGTGCCAACATGCAGACAAGACGAGTACCCGAGAGCATAGAGCCTATGTAGTGTTCACCGCTGGGGCTGACGATCGCCGCAGCAGGAGGCAGCAACAACGCAGAAGTGAATGCAGCGGCATCGACATACCCGTAATTCATGCACCTGGTTCGAGAAACCTATCAGCCGGAGCGAGCTAATCACCCGAGGTGATTAATCCGGCCCTACGCTCGGTCTTGGGAGCCACCCTTGCCGGATAGGCGGCCGCCGCTTTCTCGCGAAAGCCGATAGACGAGGCAGCAACATCTACATCCTCGTATAAGGACAATGAGAAGCTTAGCATCAAGCAAAGACAGCTTCAAAGACAGCCGGACTGTGTTCCACGGAATTGTACCCGCCTTCCGCCACCGATCGGCAAGATCCTCGATAGACGCCCTTTGGGGACAAAGATCACTTTCGCCGAGAGCCGCCTGGTTCAAGTGGTGGACCTCGAAGCCCTACTATGCTCCGCCTTCGATTCTGCTCGCCAAGTTCATGGCGGTCCCCACTACGCCTACCTCAAGATGAAGATGCCGAGTACCAAGGATTCTGACCATAGCCGAGACTACAGAAAGTCGTCCGCCTGCGGCACCGAAAGGGTCGGCTGTCGAGTCCCTCGTGATCACAACTGAGAAGCTGCCCTTGATCGGGTTGTTGCAATGGCAGATGCAGCCGTAGATGTCGCCCAACCCCAAGCAACCGGTTGAGGGCCTGCTCTGCCTGCCAAAGAGACCAAGAAGATACCCTTGGACCTGAGCACCCGAGAGATACGCTGTTGTAGGTGCAAACTTGACAAAGAATAGGAAGGCAGCTCCGATTTCTCCGTGGAGAACGGGACATTTTCGATGGTCTCCCAAAGACATGCCAGTGTATCAACGGATTCACGGCACAAGTTACATGTCCGATCCGATGTGAAGCCCGCCAGCAGCCCTTGCGCCGCTCGGCCAAGAGAAAAGAAGAGTTGTTGAGAAGAGATAGCCCACTCCGCGAGCCGGTTTCATCATAGAAGTGTTCTTCCAGAGTGGTTAGCGAACCCGTCTTGGTACTAAAAGAATAAGCAAGGGCGATGTGTATTGACTACACAAGCCTCAACAAAGCCTGCCCTAAGGACCCGCTCACTGCCGAGAATTGATCAGTGGATAGACTCCACGACCGGATGTGAGCTGTTGAGCTTTAGATGCATACTGTGGATATCACCGATCAAGCTGAACCCGCCGACAGATTGAAGACCTTTCATCACGCCCATTTGGAGCCTTCTACACCGACCATGACGCTCGCTTGAGGAATGCCGCGCCACCTTTCAACGCTAGCGCGTAGGCGCTCTACTCAAGAAGCTTATGGGAACGCCACGCCACGGGATCATATGGTGGTAAAGACGGAGAAGCGAGGAACGCTGTTAGAAGACCTCAAGGAGACCTTTGAAAATCTGCGCTGATTCCAGATCAAGCTCAACCCAAAGAAATGCGTATTCGGAGTACCAGCCGGCCAGCTCCTTGGCTTCCTGGTCTCTGAACGCGGCATAGAGTGCAACCCCGTGAAGATCAACGTGATCGAAAGGATGGAAGTACCCCACCGACTGCTAGATGTGCAAAAGTTCACCGGCTGCTTGACGTCCATCAGCCGATTCATCAGTCGGCTGGGTGAGAAAGCTCTTCCTCTGTACCAGCTCATGAAGAAGACCACCTTCTTCGAATGGAACTCCAAGGCGGACGAAGCTTTTCTCCAGTTGAAGAAAATGCTGACTACTCCCCCAGTGCTGGCGGCTCCGACTCCAAAGGAGCCCATGCTCCTGTATATTGCCGCCACCAACAGGGTAGTCAGCACAGCCATTGTAGTTGAATGCAAGGAGGAAGGCAAGGCGCTACCTGTCCAGAGACCAGTATATTACCTGAGAGAGGTACTGTCGACTTCCAAGCAGAACTACCCCCACTACCAGAAGATGTGTTACGGCGTGCACTTTGCCGCCAAGAAGTTGAAGCCTTACTTTCAAGAGAATCCATTCACCGTGGTTTGCACGGCCCCACTAGCAGAGATCATCGGAAGCTGAGATGCTTCTGGCCGAGTGGCCAAGTGGGCCATAGAGTTGGCCCCCTACACCATCTATTACCAGCCCCGCACCGCCATCGAGTCACAAGCACTGGCCGACTTCCTCGTCGACTGGGCCGAGACCCAGTACCTGCCGCCAGCGCCCGACTCCACCCATTGGCAGATGCATTTCGATGGCTCCAAGATGCGCACCGGCTTGGGAGCCGGCGTGGTCCTCACTTCCCCCAAGGGCGACAAGCTCAAGTACACGCTGCAGATCCACTTCGCCGCCTCCAACAACGTCACCGAATACGAGGCGCTCATCCACGGGCTCCGACTTGCCAAAGAGCTTGGCATTCGCCGGATCCTGTGTTATGGCGACCGACTTGGTGGTCCAATATCCGGCGATCGACGCCAAAGATGCAAATATGGCGAGCTACCGTTTCCTGGTACAGCAGCTGAGTGGATATTTTGAGGGGTGCGAATTCCTCCACGTACCAAGAAACGACAATGACCAAGCAGACACCCTGGCAAGAATCGGCTCCACCCGCCAGGCAATACCATCAGGCGTCGCCCTTCAGCGCCTCCTCAAGCCATCTGTCAAGCCGTTTCCAGAGTCAGACTCCACTTTTTGTGCCGGCCCTCCCTGAAGAAGTCGGATCCGACTCCAAAGCCTCAGCAGAAGGCACAAGAATCCTTGCAGACGCCCCCAAGAACGCGGCAGTCGAAGCCGGCCCGGGGACTTCAGAACCCGGCCCGGGGACTGCGGCAACCATTGCGAAGAACAGATTAGGCCCGGACTGCGCCATCGCCCGGGACTTCTTCAACCCAGCAAGCTGCTGTGGACTCCAACCCGCCGCCTCCCAGCCCAGCCGCCCTCGTCCAAGTAGCAGATCGGCAGTCAAGAAATAGTAGCACCTCATGGGCCCAGCCCATCCTAAAGTTCTTAGTAAGCGGAGAGCTACCAACCGATGAGACCTTGGCTCGGCAAGTGCAACGCCGAGCAGCAGCCTACACTATAGTCAACAGAGAGCTGGTCAGGCGCAACGTCACTGGTGTCTACCAGCGCTGCGTCGAGTCAGAGCAAGGCGAAGCAATTTCGGAGACATCCATCGGCGAAAAGGGCCATCATGCAGCCTCAAGAGCACTCGTCGCCAAAGCCTTCCGACACGGTTTCTTCTGGCCGACTGCCCTAGAAGAGGCCAAGGAATTAGTTCAAAAATGCAAGGGCTGCCAGGTGTTCCGCTCCAAGCCGCTTCAGCCGGCTTCTGCACTCAAGACTATCCCCATCGCCTGGCCCTTTGCTGTTTGGGGCCTGGACATGGTGGGACCATTCAAAACAGCACGAGGCGGCCTAACTCACTTACTTGTCGCGGTGGACAAGTTCACCAAAGTGGATAGAAGCAAAACCCATCAAGAAGTTGAATGGTCCTACTGCAGTGACTTTCATCGCCGACATCACGACTAGGTATGGCGTACCACACAGCATCATCACCGACAATGGCACAAAGTTTTGCCAAAGGCGCCCTGGCCCGTTTCTGCGCGACGCAAGGCATCCGACTGGACTTAGTGTCCGTTGCCCATCCGCAGTCAAACGGCCAGGTGGAGCGAGCGAACGGCCTCATCCTGTTCGCATCAAGCTCGATCGTCGAACCATTGCTGCTCGGCCGATCACGCTTGAGAAGTTGCCAACCGTCCTCTTGAGTCTGCGCACGACTCAAACAAGTCAACTGGCTTCACGCCCTTCTTCCTCGTCACGGTGCAGAAGCCGCCATCCCAACGGATATAGAGTTCGACTCGAGTCACCATGTACATCAAAGAGGAAGCAGAAGAAGCCACGCCACAGCGCCGATCTGCTTGAGGAGGGGCCGTTGTTGGCACTCAGCCGGTCCAGCATCTACCAGCAGAGCTTGCGCCGCTTATTACAACAAGAAGGTCAAGCCAAGATCATTCCTAGAGGGCGACCTTGTGCCCGCTGATCCAGCGAACAGCCCGCCAAGACAAGCTGTCGGGCGCCTTTGGGAAGGCCCATTCATCATCGCAAAGTGCAAGCAACGACTCCCACTACCGATCGACGCCGAAGCCCCGAGCGCGCAAGAGGGACGACTCCAGCAAAGAGACGGAACGGCCATGGAATGCGAATATCCTCCGAAGATTTTACAGTTGATGCAGTATGTACCACGCCACCCTTTGTGTTTAAAGTATCAAGATCGGGGCCCCGAGACGAGCTCTGGGACTGCCCTCTTTGTTGTCTGATGATAAGAATTATGCCTTTGAGCATGTTACTCTTTTGTTATAATTTGGCACCGGCTCGACTAGTCGGCCCGGGACTCGCCGCTTTGGGCTATGAAATGCTTCCTGCAGAATGATAAGTAACGGCGGTGCCTAAGCCGCCTCCTGTCGAAGCCGCAGCTCGCAGAGCGATCGCTTTGTGGGCAGGAGGGAAGAACGGCGCCACACGAAAAATGGCTAAGGACCCAAAGCATAAACATAGTTTAAATCGGCTTCCTTTCGCTTTTGAGAAAAACCGACTCTTAATTAGTCGGCTTGCCGCTTTCACCCAACTTGCTTAATGACCTAAAAACGGCCAAGTATGTTTTCTCAGTAGCAACACTTGACCTAGAAGGCAGTCCGCAGAGCGGTTGCCTGATGGGCAAGGCGGCATCTAAGGAAGGCGGCAAAGGAAAAAGCCAGAAGAGCAATAAGCAAGGAAAGATAAAATTAGAATAATATTTACACAGCTTAGCCCTTGGCCGGATCTTCGACAGAAGTTCGAATACACCCCGCTGGTGGAATTGTGAATTAATGTTCTTTAAAGACTTTAGGAGGCAAGAGCTATGCAAGGCGACCGTCGCCCACCACCCGGCGCAGCTCCCTGCCCCGGCGGGGAGAGCAAGCTGCGCACCTGCGTCGACATCCCTGGGCTCAACAGGGCCGCCTCTCAGGAGCTCTTCTGGCTGTTCCACATTGGCCGGTGCGAGGGCCCCCCTCACAGCTACGTTCGCATGCCTTTCGGTTTGCTGAACAGGGATGTCGTGCACCAGCACCACATGCCGGGCGTCCTGGCGGCTCGTGAGGCCAGGCACCAGGCGATCCTGTCGGAGATGGTGACGGATCCTCGTGAGCCCCCCAGGCCCCCATAGCCTCCCGAGGTTCAGGACCTGGGCGGCTCATGAGAAGTGACTTTTGCAGCATGTGTCTTCAACTACTCCAACACTTCCTCAGCAACGGTGCCAGTTGACACTTATTTGGTTTGTTTAGTTGGGGGCGCCCCTTGGACTGCATTATCCCCGAGTCGCGTGGGTCCGTCCCTGCGGCATGTATCGTCTTTAGCATCTATCAGAACTGGCTCTACCCTTTGATCAAGAGTTGCTTTATGAGTATCACCTGCTTGCCTGGTGCTTTATCGCCCATTGCGGCTCCCCGTGTTGTTGACCCATCTCTTGCTCATCCCGCAATGGGGGCTACACATGCTGGCACGGCGCGTGTGCTCGGGTCCGTCCCTGCAATGCTGGCAAATCTGAGAGATCGAGCTCTGGATCGTGTCCTACCCCGCGCATGTCACCTCACCATATCCTCGTTGCCTTTGTCTTCTTGCGGAAAGATCAGTGGCAGGACAACAAGCACGGTTATGTGTTATATTCTCCTCCTTGGACTAACTCGCAGGAACCTCCGAATCTTAACTACGGGCAGCCCCGCCGGCCATCCCTTTTTCACGCAATTCGCTTGCACGTTAAAGGGCGGGATCCTAAGCATCGTGCCTCAGGGGCTCCTACTGGCTCTCTAGTCCTCGCCCCATGGCCTTGACCATGGCATCGCGACCTGGCATACCAGTGGAGGCCGAGCCTCGCTCGAGGGCCAGGACCCGAGGATGTAGAGCATCTAGATGAGCAAGGAAAAGGGGCGACCGGTGTGAGCCCTACCTAGAAGCGTCACTACTAAGGCACGATCAGGCTATGCGCAAGGGAATCACCGCAGGCTCACCAAGATAAGTCACCCATACATATCAGCGTGAACCTCACGGTCCAGTATTTCGACTCTCGCAATCTCACTCGGGCAATGTCGTTTTACTTTTCCTCTTGAGCATTGCGCCTCAGGAGCTCTTACCGGACCTCAGGCCGCTCACCTCCTGGCCTTGACCACGACATCGCCACCTGGCATACCAGCGACGACTGAAGCTTGCCTAGGGACTGGGTCCTGTCAGCATACAGCGCTAAGCTACCGCGAGAACGAAAAGGGGGAACCATGCCGGAGCGAGATACGTGATTGCAACACCATACTAGGAAGGATAACATTGGAGCAAAAGCACTACAGTTTTTTACATACCCCCATGGGGCTCGTCACAATTCCACGCAGGGAAAAAAGAAGAAGACTTCGAAGGACCCCGGCCGCTGGGTATCACCGACGACGCCGAGCGGATGCCGCTGCTGCGATCTGTGCGCGGCGGGAGTTCGGTGATGTCTACTACGCAACCTTCTTCTTGTAGACGTTGTTGGGCCTCCAAGTGCAGAGGTTTGTAGGACAGTATCAAATTTTCCTCAAGTGGATGACCTAAGGTTTATCAATCCGTGGGAGGCGTAGGAGATGGTCTCTCTCAAACAACCCTGCAACCAAATAACAAAGAGTCTCTTGTGTCCCCAACACACCCAATACAATGGTAAATTGTATAGGTGCACTAGTTCGGCGAAGAGATGGTGATACAAGTGCAATATGGATGGTAGATATGGGTTTTTGTAGTCTGAAAATATAAAAACAGCAAGGTAACTAATGATAAAAGTGAGCGGAAACGGTATTGCAATGATATGAAACAAGGCCTAGGGTTCATACTTTCACTAGTGCAAGTTCTCTCAACAATAATAACATAATTGGATCATATAACTATCCCTCAACATGCAACAAAGAGTCACTCCAAAGTCACTAATAGCGGAGATCAAACGAAGAGATTATGGTAGGGTACGAAACCACCTCAAAGTTATTCTTTCCAATCAATCAGTTGGGCTATTCCTATAAGTGTCAGAAACAGCCCTAGAGTTTTTACTAGAATAACACCTTAAGACACAAATCAACCAAAACCCTAATGTCACCTAGATACTCCAATGTCACCTCAAGTATCCATGGGTATGATTATACGATATGCATCACACAATCTCAGATTCATCTATTCAACCAACACATAGAACCTCAAAGAGTGCCCCAAAGTTTCTACCGGAGAATCACGACGAAAACGTGTGCCAATCCCTATGCATAGGTTCATGGGCGAAACCCGCAGGTTGATCACCAAAACATACATCAAGTGAATCACGTGATATCCCATTGTCACCACAGACATGCACGACAAGACATACATCAAGTGTTCTCAAATCATTAAAGACTCAATCCAATAAGATTACTTCAAAGGGAAAACTCAATCCATTACAAGAGAGTAGAGGGGGAGAAGCAACATAAGATCCCACTATAATAGCAAAGCTCACGATACATCAAGATCGTGCCAAATCAAGAACACAATAGAGAGAGAGAGAGCTCAAACACATAGCTACTGGTACATACTCTCGGCCCCGAGGGTGAACTACTCCCTCCTCGTCATGGAGAGCGCCGGGATGATGAAGATGGCCACAGGTGAGGGTTCCCCCCTCCGGCAGGGTGCCGGAACAGGGTCCCGATTGGTTTTTGGTGGCTACAGAGGCTTGTGGCGGTGGAACTCCCTATCTATTCTCCGTTCTGGAAGTTTTAGGGTACGTGCAGTTATATAGGCGGAAGAAGCACGTCAGGGGAGCCATGAGGGCCCCACGAGGCAGGGGGCGCGCCCTAGGGGGGTGGGCGTGCACCCACCCTCGTGGCTTCCTCGTTCCTTCCTTGACGTGGGGTCCAAGTCCATCGGGTAGCTTTCGTTCCAAAAATAACTTATCTAGTTGATTTCGTTCCGTTTCGACTCCGTCTGATATTCCTTTTCTTCAAAACACTGAAATAGGCAAAAAAACAACAAATCTGGGCTGGGCCTCCGGTTAATAGGTTAGTCCCAAAAGTAATATAAAAGTGAATAATAAATCCCAATGTTGCCCAAAACAGTAGATAATATAGCATGGAGCAATCAAAAATTATAGATACGTTCGAGATGTATCAAGCATCCCCAAGCTTAATTCCTTCTCGTCCTCGAGTAGGTAAATGATAAAAAAGATAATTTTTGATGTGGAATTCTACTTAGCATAATTTCAATGTAATTTTGCTTAATTGTGGTATGAATATTCAGATCCGAAAGATTCAAGACAAAAGTTCATATTAACATAAAAATAATAATACTTCAAGCATACTTACAAAGCAACCATGTCTTCTCAAAATAACATGGCCAAAGAAAGTTATCCCTACAAAATCATATAGTCTGGCTATGCTCTATCTTCTCCAGACAAAGTATTTAAATCAAGCACAACCCCGATGACAAGCCAAGCAATTATTTCATACTTTTTGTGTTCTCAAACTTTTTCAATCTTCACGCAATACATGAGCGTGAGCTATGGACTTAGCACTATAGGTGGAATAGAATGGTGGTTGTGGAGAAGACAAAAAGGAGAAGATAGTCTCACATCAGCTAGGCGTATCAACGGGCTATGGAGATGCCCATCAATAGATATCAATGTGAGTGAGTAGGGATTGCCATGCAATGGATGTACTAGAGCTATAAGCATATGAAAGCTCAACAAAAGAAACTAGGTGGGTGTGCATCCAACTCACTTGCTCATGAAGACCTAGGGCATTTTGAGGAAGCCCATCATTGGAATATACAAGCCAAGTTCTACAATGAAAGATTCCCACTAGTATATGGAAGTGACAACATAGGAGACTCTCTATCATGAAGATCACGTTGCTACTTTGAAGCACGAGTGTGGAAAAAGAATAGTAGCATTGCCCCTTCTCTCTTTTTCTCTCATTTTTTTAATTTTTTTATTTTTTTATTTGGGCCTTTTTTTTATGGCCTCTTATTTTATTTTATTTTATTTTTCATCCGGAGTCTCATCCCGACTTGTGGGGGAATCACAGTCTCCATCATCCTTTCCTCACTAGGACAATGCCCTAATAATGATGATCATCACACTTTTATTTACTTACAACTCAAGAATTAGAACTCGATACTTAGAACAAAATATGACTCTATATGAATGCCTCCGGCGGTGTACCAGGATGTGCAATGACACATGAGTGACATGTATGAAAGAATTATGAACGGTGGCTTTGCCACAAATACGATGTCAACTACATGATCATGCAAAGCAATATGCAACGATGGAGCGTGTCATAATGAATGGAACAATGTTAAGTTGTATGGCAATATATCTCGGAATGGCTATGGAAATGCCATGATAGGTAGGTGTGGTGGCTGTTTTGAGGAATGTATATGGTGGGTGTATGATACCGGCGAAAAGTGCGCGGTATTAGAGAGGCTAGCAATGGTGGAAGGAAGAAAAGTGCGTATAATCCATGGACTCAACATTAGTCATAAAGAACTCATATACTTACTGAAAAAATCTACAAGTTATCAAAGCAAAGCATTACGCGCATGCTCCTAGGGGGATAGATTGGTAGGAAAAGACCATCGCTCGTCCCCGACCGCCACTCATAAGGAAGACAATAAATAAATAAATCATGCTCCGACTTCATCACATAACGGTTCACCATACGTGCATGCTACGGGAATCACAAACTTTAACACAACTATCTCTCAAATTCACAACTACTCAATTAGCATGACCCTAATATTACCATCTTCATATCTCAAAACAATCATCAAGCATCAAACTTGTAACACCCCGGATGTAACTTTCCATCTTTGTAACTCCAACTCTTGCCATTTTCGGCTATGTGCTATGGTATTCCCTCCGTGGTTGGGTTTTTGTCTTTTGTTTTGCATTTTGTTTATGTCATGTACCTCATATCATGTCATCATGTGCATCTCATTTGCATACGTGTTCGTCTCATGAATCCGAGCTTTTTCCTCGTTGTCCGTTTTGCAATCCGACACTCCCACGTGCACCGGCGCACCCCTCTTGTCTCTTTTTCGTGAGCGGGTGTTAAACGTTCTCAGATTGGACCGAGGCTTGCCAAGTGGCCTTTGTACGCCACCGTAGACCACCTGTCAAGTTTCGTGCCATTTGGAGGTCGTTTGATACTCCAATGGTTAACCGCATAATCGCAAAGGCCTCTTTTGGGTTGCAGTCCAACACCCCTTCAAAACAGCCCAATAATCCATCTAAGTCACTTCCATGCTCTCCGTCGTTGGATCACGATCGTGTGGGCGAAAACTACACTCCATTTGGAGCCTCCTAACTCCCTCTACATATAAATATAGCCTCCCCTTCGAAATTTCCGGATCCCGAAACCCTAGCCCCGCTCCCTCCGCGCGCCGGACGAAACCCACTGCTGCCCGCGGCCAACCGCAGCGCACCACGTGGCCGTGCCCCACTTCGCCGCGCCGCCAGCCCGCGCAGGCCCATGGAGGCCCTCCTCGCCAGCTCCGCGCGCCGCCCGGCCTTGGGACCCCGCCGCGCCTCCGTCGATCGCGCCCGGCGCCCGCCGACCGGTGCTCGCGCCCGCCGCCGGGGCTCCGCCTCGCCGCTGGCCGCTGCCTCCGCGCCCAGCCCTGGCGCGCCCCCGGCGCTCCTCGCGCGCCGGCTCCCCGCCGACCGGCGCTTGGATCCGGCCGGCCCGACCCCATCTCCGGCCGTCCCCGTCCTCCTCCGTCCTCCCCCGGCAACCTCTCCGGCGAGCTACTCCGACTGCCTCGATCCACGAGCCGGATCCAAATCTGAGACTAGGGTTGACTTCTTTCTCCCCCGAAATCCAGATTAATTGTTGCATTTTCATCGCACCATAACTCTGTACTCGTGGCACCGTTTTGGGCTTATAGCATACCAATTTGTTCGTCTCGACGAGTACATCATTTCATCTCATTGCATCATTTTCATTTGAGCTCATCTTGATGCCTGAAATGCTGTTAGAAGAGGGCTATGTGATGTTAGTTTCAGATTCTTATCAGAACATGCACTTTTGTCATTTTTGCCATGATTGATGTGTGCATCCTATGAACTTGAGTCCTACATGTGTTTCGTAATATGCCATTCCTTCTTTACAGGGGTCTATGCCATGTATTTTTGTGATCTCTGTGGTGACTAGTACAAGCATACAGACTAGGCTTCATGATGTTGCTGATTTCAGCCCTGTTCTGCTGTTATTTTTATGCCATGTAAACTTGATGCTACAGAGATATACATGCTTATTATGAGATACTTAAGTAAGCATGTTTTGAACATATGGTTATGCTCTATCCATCCATGCCCATGTTTCCAATTATGGAGTGCCATAACTTGAGTCAATCAAGCTCTACTTTTGCTATAAAATGTTTCCTGGCAGATTGTTTACATGTTATTCAATTTTGCCAAGGTTGTTGTAGTTGATCCTTGCATGCTATAAACTTGTTCTTGCCATGTTTAGTTTCATAAACATATATTCTTGCTGGTTATATGCTTGTATTGTCATGCAATGACTTGTGGTGAGAGAATCGAGCTCGCAAAGATGCCTTCATGATGCTGTTAATGCCATGCTTTGTTTCCTGAATCTGTTAACGAAACTTGCTATGTTTACATGGGTGCAATCATTTCTTCTGATCCTTTTTGGCTCATGGTCAGTAAGGGATTTTTGTTCTATGCTTTGAGTAGAATCATTTCATGCCTTGTTTTGCTATTATAAGTTCCTGTAGCATGTTGATTTCTTGCTCTGAACATTGCTACCTGATGCTGTTTATGCCATGTCCAACCTGATATCTTTTGCATTTTTCCCATGCTTGTTTGAACCTGTTATGTTGTGATTTAGCCGTAGCTCAGTGTTCCTCTTTTGTTAAGCATCTCCTGTAGATCACTTCCATATGCTTTTTTTTATGTTGGGGTGTTGTAGCATAGTTTCTTGATGTATTCTAAGTGCTATCATGCTGTTAATGGCAGAATTGTGTCATTCTTGTTTTGCTTGTCATTTGCAAACCGTGCATCTGATTCCGGTGATCTTTATATCGATTTCAACCGAAATAATCTCACTTTTCCAGCGGCATACTTGGTTTGCCAAGTTGATGCCTTGTTCATCATTTTCCTTCCAGAGCACGCATACGCATTGCATATCACATCTCGCATGTCATGCCATGTATTGCATCATGTTGCTTGTGCATTGCACCGTGATTTATTGTGTTTCCATTGCTTGTGTTCTTGCTTTGGGTAGAGCCGGGAGACGAGTACGTGAATGAGGAACCTGTTGAGAACGCTTACGAGGATCAAGCTTTCGACAACTCTGAGAACTTTGCAGGCAAGATGACCATACCCTCGAAATCACTTCTATCTTTGCTTGCTAGATGCTCGTTCTTTTGCTATGCCCATGTTGCGATAACTACCACTTGCTATATCATGCCACCCATATTGCCATGTCAAACCTCTAACCATCCTTTCCTAGCAAACCGTTGATTAGCTATGTTACCGCTTTGCTCAGCCCCTCTTATAGCGTTGCTAGTTGCAGGTGAAGATGAAGTTGGTTCCATGTTGGAACATGGATATTTTGGGATATCACAATATCTCTTATTTAATTAATGCATCTATATACTTGGTAAAGGGTGGAAGGCTCGGCCTTATGCCTGGTGTTTTGTTCCACTCTTGGCGCCCTAGTTTCCGTCATACCGGTGTTATGTTCCTTGATTTTGCGTTCCTTACATGGTTGGGTGATTTATGGGACCCCCTTGACAGTTCGCCTTGAATAAAACTCCTCCAGCAAGGCCCAACCTTGGTTTTACCATTTGACTACCTACCACCTATTACTTTTCCCTTGGGTTTTCGCGAGCCCGAGGGTCATCTTTATTTTAGCCCCCCCGGGCCAGTGCTCCTTCGAGTGTTGGTCCGAACCGGGCAGACTGCGGGGCCACCACGGGGCAACTCAAGGGCTGGTATTACTCGTAGGCTGACCTATCCGGTGTGCCCTGAGAACGAGATATGTGCATCTCCTATCGGGATTTGTCGGCACATTCGGGCGGCTTTGCTGGTCTTGTTTTACCATTGTCGAAATGTCTTGTAGTCCGGGATTCCGAGACTGATCGGGTCTTCCCGGTAGAAGGAATATCCTTCGTTGACCGTGAGAGCTTATAATGGGCTAAGTTGGGACACCCCTGCAGGGTATTATCTTTTGAAAGCCGTGCCCGCGGTTATGAGGCGATGGGAATTTGTTAATGTCCGGTTGTAGAAAACCCGAAGTTGACCTTAATTAAAACACATCAACCGCGTGTGTAACCGTGATGGTCTCTTCTCGGCGGAGTCCGGGAAGTGAACACGGTGTTGGAGTTATGTTTGACGTAGGTTGTTCTAGGATCACTTCTTGATCACTTCTAGCTTCACGGCCGTGTGTTGCTTCTCTTCTCGCTCTCTTTTGCGAATGTAACCACCATAAATGCTAGTCGCTTGCTGCAGCTCCACCTCACAACTCTGTCCTACCTATAAGCTTAAGTAGTCTTGATCTCGCGGGTGTGAGATTGCTGAGTCCCCGTGACTCACAGATTCTACCAAAACAGTTGCAGGTGCCGACGATGCCAGTGCAGGTGATGCAACCGAGCTCAAGTGGGAGTTCGACGAGGAATGTGGTCGTTACTATGTGTTTTTCCGATGATCGATAGTGGAGCCAGTTGGGACGATCGGGATCTGTGTAGCATTTGGGGTAGTCTTCTTTTATTTTGGTTCCGTAGTCGGACCTTGAGTGTAATCTGGATGATGGATGTTTATTTATGTATTGTGTGAAGTGGCTAATTGTAAGCCAACTATGTATCTCTTTCCTTATGTATTACATGGGTTGTGTGAAGATTACCTCACTTGCGACATTGCTTTCAATGCGGTTATGCCTCTAAGTCGTGCTTCGACACGTGGGAGATATAGCCGCATCGAGGCGTTAAGTTGGTAATCGAGCCATCCCGACTTAGGAGCCCCCGCTTGATTGTTTCTTTGGCGTTGTTGAGTCTAGAACAAAAATGTTTTGAGTCTTAGGATTATATATATCGAGAGTAGGATTCTTTTTACTCCCCAGTCCCTACGTCGCTCTGGTGAGGTCTCTGACGAGAAGTTTTGACTCTCCTCTCCTCAAATTTCACTAAAAAAATTTAGGATCACGCGGGTATCTTGGAATCGTTCGATGGTTTTGTGGCGAGAACATTGTTCTTGGTGCCTCGACATTTAGGGGTTGTGGCGGTGTCCCGGGAGTTGAGCTCCGAGGTGTTGCCGTCACAATTTTATCGTTGCAGTTCGGAATACTGAGCTTTGCCGACATCGAAAATCTCTTTTGTACAGTTGTTGGTGAGATAACCCGATAACCAAGATCTTGGGCGAGCTCGAGTATTGCCATGACTCGTATAACGGATGCTTTTGAAGGTCGAGGTACACGATTTCGAAGGTTTCTTGGTTATGTGTTGACGGATGGATACACTGGATCTAGGTATTGTTAGTTTGGGTGATATATTTTGTGTCCCTGCATCCCCAACACCTGATTGCATAACCAGAAAGTTTGGGAGTTTATAGGTGGGATTCAAGTAGCTCTTAGCATTTCTTCCCGCAGATATTTGGTTTGTGATTGGGTAATCCTTACCATTTATTTTTCGATCGTACCTTGTTTTTTTTCATTCATCAACCCTTTATCAAGTGGCTTCTCACCTTAATGGGCGTGTGATGTTAGCTTTTGGAATTCCTTCGTTCATCCTTGTTCGAATGTTTATTGTGAAGACTATATGTTGCAATTTCTATCCGTTGATTCAACTTGTCTATCTGTCTATCAAGATGCTAACGGATGTCACCCTCTTCAGGATGGCTCCGCCAACGCGTCAGAATCCGGAATGCAATGATGGGAGTCAGTCGAACCCTCCACCTCCACCTCCGCCTCCGGAGGCATGGCAAGTTGTCATGGCAGCCAGCAACGCAAATGCTCAGATGATTTTGCAACTCTTGCAAGAGCGTACCCAAGGGCAAGGCAACCAAGGAAATCAAGGCCAAGGAAACAATCAGCCGCAGTTTGCTACCCTCAATCAGTTCCTTGCTAATCAGCCGAAGTCTTTCAGCTTACGTGCGAGGCCACGACGCAACGACGATTAACTTGTGGACATCTGCAAACATTTTGAATGTAGCAATGTCGACACGAGGACTTTGTCAAGTTTGCTTCGTTTCAACTCAAGGACCAAGCTGCTGAGTGGTATCAACAATACAAAGATTCGAGAGGAGGTCGTGTGATTACAGGATGATTTCCGAGACTTCAAAGCTCACCACATTCCACAAAGTGTTGTTGAGAGCAAGCGTGAGGAGTTCCGCAATCTCAAGCAAGGCAACATGTCGTGTATCAATACAATATCCAGTTCGAAACTCACTCGCTTCGCTAAGCAAGGCGTCCACGATGAAAAGAGTATGATCTATCAATTCAGAGGTGGCCTCGGAGAAGATCTGCAATTAGCTCTCGTGCTTTTTGAGCCGGAAAAGTATGATGAATTCTACAACATGGCACTGAAGCAAGAGGCTGCCCAACTCAAGTGTGAGGCTTCTAAGAAGAGAGTCAGGGACGCAGTTCAGTCTTCTTCTTCCTCACTAGTGGCAGCTAAGCAACGAAGTTCTGGTTGCCTCCTCCTCCTCCGTTCGTCGGCCTTATCAGCGAGAAGAACTCAGGTGGTCGTGGATCTTCCCACCCACCCAACCCAGGCTATCAGAACAAGTCAAATTCTCAAGCTCCATGGTCAAATGCTCCTTATCACCGTCCGCTCTCAGAGGTGACTTGCAACAAGTGCCAGCAGAAAGGTCACTACGCGAACAAGTGCTTCAACCAAAGCGCCTTCCGCCTCCTCCTCTGTGAGATCTTCAAGCAATGCGGTGGTCAAGCATAATCCAAAGCATGCAAAGGTGAACATGATGAATGCAGCTCAGGCAGAGGATTCTTCAGATGTGATAATGGGTAATCTCTCAGTTAATGATATTCCTGCAAAAGTCTTATTTGATACTGGTGCATCGCATTGTTTCATGTCAAGACCATTTTTTGCCAAGCATGATTTCACTTCGGAATATTTGGATAGACCTCTAGCAATTGTTTCCCCGGGCAAGCACATGAGTTCTAGTTTGATGGTTCCGAATGTCGGTATCAAGATGGGCGACTATAAATTTCTGGCTAAACCAATTGTTCTTGGTGACTCTGATATTGATCTAATTCTTGGGATGGACTGGCTTTCTCAGCACAAAGCTCAACTTGATTGTGCTGCGAGGGAAATTCAATTGGCACACTCTTCTGAGGATGTGATCATCTATGCTGCTCGTGATGAAACCATTCGGTTGTTTTCTCTCAATGAGAAGGGCGAGTTGGATGCTATCTCTCAGATTCCAGTCGTTTGTGAGTACCAAGATGTCTTTCCAGAAGAGCTCCCGGGTATGCCTCCTCACCGGCCAGTTGAATTCGTTATCGATCTTGAGCCTGGCACGGAACCCGTTTGCAAGCGTCCATACAAGCTTGGACCTAAAGAGTTGAAGGAATTGAAGAAACAACTCGATGAACAAGAGCGTCTGGGTTTGATCAGACCGAGTTCATCTCCATGGGGTTGTGGAGTTCTTTTTGTCCAGAAGAAGGATGGCACGGACCGACTGTGCGTCGATTACCATCCATTGAATAAGAAGACAATCAAGAACAAGTATCCACTTCCCAACATCAATGAGCTTTTCGAGCAACTCAAAGGTGCTAAAGTATTCTCCAAGCTTGACCTCCGTATGGGTTATCATCAAATTCGCATTCGTGAACAAGATATTCCCAAGACAGCATTCAGAACAAGCTTTGGTTCTTATGAATATACTGTCATGTCTTTCGGCCTTGTCAATGCTCCTCCAACATTCTCTCGAATGATGAACTTCATCTTCAACCCCTACACCAATGAATTTGTCTTGGTCTATCTCGATGATATTTTGGTCTTCTCCAAGAACAAGAAGGATCATGCCAAACATTTGCGATTGGTGCTCGACAAGCTCAGAGAGTATCAATTCTATGCGAAGTTTTCCAAATGTGAATTTTGGCTTGATGAAGTTATTTATCTTGGTCACATCATCTCCGCCAAGGGCATCGCTGTTAATCCCGAGAAGGTGTCTGCAGTTGTGAATTGGGAACCTCCTCAGAATGTCAAGCAGCTTCGCAGTTTTCTTGGACTTGCAAGCTATTGCCGAAGATTCGTTGAGAATTTCTCCAAGATTGCAAAGCCTCTTTCCAACCTCCTCCAGAAGCATGTGAAGTATGTCTGGACTCCTGAGTGTGACGTTGCTTTCAACACCCTCAAAGAGAAGCTAGTCACAGCTCCTGTCTTGACTCCTCCTGATGAATCCAAACCATTCGAAGTTTTCTGTGATGCTTCTCTTCAAGGTCTCGGTGTTGTGTTAATGCAAGAGAAGAAAGTTGTGGCCTATACCTCTCGTCAGCTGAAGCCCAACGAAAAGAACTACCCCACTCACGATCTTGAGTTGGCGGCAGTTGTCCATGCATTAATAACATGGAGACATCTCTTGTTGGGAACAAAAGTGGACATTTTCACCGATCACAAGAGTCTCAAGTATATCTTCACTCAACCCAACCTCAATGGACAACCTCAAGTATATCTGCAAACTCGATGGTTCGAAATGATTCAAGAGTACAACCCAAATATCGAATATACTCCAGGCAATGCCAATGTGATTGCAGATGCTTTGAGCAGGAAGGCTTATTGCAACAGCTTAACTCTCAAGCCCTTCCAACCAGACCTTTGTGAAGCTTTCCGCAAGCTGAATCTTCAAGTTGTTCCTCAAGGCTTTCTTGCCAACCTCATAGTCTCTCCTACTTTGGAATACCAAATTAGTGAGGCACAACTCCTGGATACCATGGTGAAAAAGGTGAAACGTGGTATCGACAAGGGCATTTCCAAGTACAAGTGCTTCCACATTGATGACAAAGATACTCTTTTCTTCGAGGATCGAATTGTGGTTCCTAAAGGCGATCTGAGAAAAGTCATTATGAGCGAGGCACACAATTCCCTTCTATCCATTCATCTTGGAAATGCGAAGATGTACCATGACCTCAAGCGATCGTATTGGTGGACTCGAATGAAGCGAGAAATTGCTCAATTCGTGAATGAGTGTGATGTCTGCAGAAGGGTGAAAGCAGAACACCAACGACCAGCTGGTCTCCTCCAACCTCTTGCTGTTCCGGAATGGAAGTTTGATCATATCGAGATGGACTTCGTGACTGGTTTTCGTAAGTCCAAGCGTGGAAATGATGCTATCTTCGTTGTCATTGACAAGCTTACTAAAGTGGCTCATTTCCTTCCTATCAAAGAATCCATCACAGCAGCTCAGTTGGCAGAGCTTTACACCTCTAGAATTGTCTCCTTGCACGGCATTCCACAATTGATTTCTTCAGATTGTGGGAGCATTTTCACCTCTAAGTTCTGGGACTCCTTTCAGAAGGCCATGGGCACCAACATTCGTTTCAGCACAGCTTTCCATCCTCAAACAAGTGGCCAAGTCGAGCGAGTCAATCGAATCCTTGAAGATATGCTCAGGGCTTGTGTCATCTCTTTCGGTATGAAGTGGGAAGATTGTCTTCCATATGCCGAGTTCTCCTACAACAACAGGTTCCAAGCGAGTTCGGGCAAGGCCCCATTCGAAATTTTCTATGGCAGAAAGTGTCGTACTCCTCTCAATTGGTCCGAGACAGGTGAGCGCCAACTTCTTGCAGCGACTTGATCACGAAGCGAAGAAATGTGCAAAGTCATTCGTGAGAATCTCAAAGCCGCATAATCGCGCCATAAAACTATTATGATGACAAGCACCGTGATGTGGCTTTTGAAATCGGAGACCATGTCTACCTCGCGTCTCTCAATGAAAGGCACTCGTCAACCCGGTATCAAAGGAAGCTTGCCCCTAGATCGTGGGTCCTTTCAAGATCATTGGCAAAGAGGCGATCTAGCCTATCAACGAACTTCCATCCAACTTCGCGAATGTGCACGATGTGTTTCACATGTCTCAACCGCAAGTGCTTTTAAGACTCTGAACGCACTATCAACCGAAGAAATTGACCTCCAAGAAGATCTGTCCTATCATGAGCACCCGTTGCTATTCTTGAAGAAACCGAGCGCAAGACTACGCAACAAGTCAATCAAATTCCTGAAAGTGAAGTGGTCACACCATTCCGACCGAGAAGCCACACAGGGCGCGAGGATCACCTCCGTTCTGAATATCCGGAGTTCTTTCAGTCCTAGATCTGGGGCGAGATCCTCTTGTAGTGGGGGAGTGTTGTAACACCCCGGATGTAACTTTCCATCTTTGTAACTCCAACTCTTGCCATTTTCGGCTATGTGCTATGGTATTCCCTCCGTGGTTGGGTTTTTGTCTTTTGTTTTGCATTTTGTTTATGTCATGTACCTCATATCATGTCATCATGTGCATCTCATTTGCATACGTGTTCGTCTCATGAATCTGAGCTTTTTCCCCGTTGTCCGTTTTGCAATCCGACACTCCCACATGCACCGGCGCACCCCTGTTGTCTCTTTTTCATGAGCGGGAGTTAAACGTTCTCAGATTGGACCGAGGCTTGCCAAGTGGCCTTGGTACACCACCGGTAGACCACCTGTCAAGTTTCGTGCCATTTGGAGGTCGTTTGATACTCCAACGGTTAACCGCATAATCGCAAAGGCCTCTTTTGGGTTGCAGTCCAACACCCCTTCAAAACAGCCCAATAACCCATCTAAGTCACTTCCATGCTCTCCGTCGTCGGATCACGATCGTGGGCGAAAACTACACTCCATTTGGAGCCTCCTAGCTCCTCTACCTATAAATATAGCCTCCCCTCCAAATTTCCGGATCCCAAAACCCTAGCCCGCTCCTCCGCTGCCGGACCGTCCGTCTGCGCGCCGATGGCTCCCGCCGCCGCCGCCAACGCAGCAGCGCCACGTGGCCGTGCCCCACTTCGCCGCGCCGCCAGCCCGTAGGGGCCAGGAACCCTCCCGGCCAGCTCCGCCGCGCCCGCTTCAGCAGGGACCCGCCGCGCCTCCGTCGATCCGCGCCTGGCGCCCGCCGCCGGCAGGCTCCGCTCGCCGCCGGCCGCTGCCTCCAGCGCCCAAGCGCCACCCCCCCGCGCTCTCCTCGCGCGCGCCGCTCCGCCGCCCGACCGGCCTTCGGATCCGGCGGCCCGACCCCATCTCCGGCCGTCCCGTCCTCCTCTGTCCTCCCCCGGCAACCTCTCCGGCGAGCTACTCCGGCCGCCTCGATCCACGAGCCGGATCCAGATCTGAGACTAGGGTTGACTTCTTTATCCCCTGAAATCCTCAGTTATTTATTCTGCAGATTAATTGTTGCATTTGCATCGCACCATAACTCTGTACTCGTGGCTCGGTTTTGGGCCTATAGCGTACCGGTTTGTTCGCCTCGACGAGTACATCATTTCATCTCATTGCATCATTTTCATTTGAGCTCATCTTGATGCCCGAAATGCTGTTAGAAGAGGGCTATGTGATGTTAGTTTCAGATTCTTATCAGAACATGCACTTTTGTCATTTTTGCCATGATTGATGTGTGCATCCTATGAACTTGAGTCCTACATGTGTTTTGTAATATGCCATTCCATATTTACAGGGGTGTATGCCATGTATTTTTGTGATCTCTGTGGTGACTAGTACAAGCATACAGACTAGGCTTCATGATGTTGCTGATTTCAGCCATGTTCTGCTGTTATTTTTATGCCATGTAAACTTGATGCTACAGAGATATACATGCTTATTATGAGATACTTAAGTAAGCATGTTTTGAACATATGGTTATGATCTATCCATCCATTCCCTTGTTTGCAATTATGGAGTGCCACAGCTTGAGTCAATCAAGCTCTACTTTTGCTATAAAATGTTTCCTGGCAGATTGTTTACATGTTATTCAATTTTGCCAAGGTTGTTGTAGTTGATCCTTGCATGCTATAAACTTGTTCTTGCCATGTTTAGTTTCATAAACATATATTCTTTCTGGTTATATGCTTGTATTGTCATGCAATGACTTGTGGTGAGTGAATCGAGCTCGCAAAGATGCCTTCACGATGCTGTTAATGCCATGCTCTGTTTCCTGAATCTGTTAACGAAACTTGCTATGTTTACATGGGTGCAATCATTTCTTCTGATCCTTTTTGGCTCATGGTCAGTAAGGGATTTTTTGTTCTATGCTTTGAGTAGAATCATTTCATGCCTTGTTTTGCTATTATAAGTTCCTGTAGCATGTTGAGTTATTGCTCTGAAGATTGCTACCTGATGCTGTTTATGCCATGTCCAACCTGATATCTTTTGCATTTTTCCCATGCTTGTTTGAACCTGTTATGTTGTGATTTAGACGTAGCTGAGTGTTCCTGTTTTGTTAAGCATCTCCTGTAGATCACTTCCATATGCTTTGTTTTTATGTTGGGGTGCTGTAGCATAGTTTCTTGATGTATTCTAAGTGCTATCATGCTGTTAATTTCAGAATTGTGTCATTTTTGTTTTGCTTGCCATTTGCAAACCGTGCATCCGATTCCGGTGATCTTTATATTGATTTCAACCGAAATCATCTCACTTTTCCAGCGGCATACTTGGTTTGCCAAGTTGATGCCTTGTTCATCATTTTCCTTCCGGAGCACGCATACGCATTGCATATCACATCTCGCATGTCATGCCATGTATTGCATCATTTTGCTTGTGCATTGCACCGTGATTTATTGTGTTTCCATTGCTTGTGTTCTTGCTTTGGGTAGAGCCGGGAGACGAGTACGTGAGCGAGGAACCTGTTGAGAACGCTTACGAGGATCAAGCTTTCGACAACTCTGAGAACTTTGCAGGCAAGATGACCATACCCTCGAAATCACTTCTATCTTTGCTTGCTAGATGCTCGTTCTTTTGCTATGCCCATGTTGCGATACCTACCACTTGCTATATCATGCCACCCATATTGCCATGTCAAACCTCTAACCATCCTTTCCTAGCAAACCGTTGATTGGCTATGTTACCGCTTTGCTCAGCCCCTCTTATAGCGTTGCTAGTTGCAGGTGAAGATGAAGTTGGTTCCATGTTGGAACATGGATATTTTGGGATATCACAATATCTCTTATTTAATTAATGCATCTATATACTTGGTAAAGGGTGGAAGACTCGGCCTTATGCCTGGTGTTTTGTTCCACTCTTGCCGCCCTAGTTTCCGTCATACCGGTGTTATGTTCCTTGATTTTGCGTTCCTTACACGGTTGGGTGATTTATGGGACCCCCTTGACAGTTCGCTTTGAATAAAACTCCTCCAGCAAGGCCCAACCTTGGTTTTACCAATTGACTACCTACCACCTATTACTTTTCCCTTGGGTTTTCGCGAGCCCGAGGGTCATCTTTATTTTAGCCCCCCGGGCCAGTGCTCCTTCGAGTTTTGGTCCGAACCGGGCAGACTGCGGGGCCACCATGGGGCAACTCAAGGGCTGGTTTTACTCGTAGGCTGACCTGTCCGGTGTGCCCTGAGAACGAGATATGTGCAGCTCCTATCGGGATTTGTCGGCACATTCGGGCGGCTTTGCTGGTCTTGTTTTACCATTGTCGAAATGTCTTGTAGTCCGGGATTCGAGACTGATCGGGTCTTCAGAGAAGGAATATCCTTCGTTGACCGTGAGAGCTTATAATGGGCTAAGTTGGGACACCCTGCAGGTATTATCTTTTGAAAGCCGTGCCCGCGGTTATGAGGCAGATGGGAATTTGTTAATGTCGGTTGTAGAAAACCGAAGTTGACCTTAATTAAAACACATCAACGCGTGTGTAACGTGATGGTCTCTTCTCGGAGTCCGGGAAGTGAACACGGTGTTGGAGTTATGTTTGACGTAGGTTGTTCTAGGATCACTTCTTGATCACTTCTAGCTTCACGACCGTGTGTTGCTTCTCTTCTCGCTCTCTTTTGCGAACGTAACCACCATAAATGCTAGTCGCTTGCTGCAGCTCCACCTCACAACTCTGTCCTACCTATAAGCTTAAATAGTCTTGATCTCGCGGGTGTGAGATTGCTGAGTCCCGTGACTCACAGATTCTACCAAAACAGTTGCAGTCTTGTGAAGCGGTCACGGTGGCATAACCGAGCTCAAGTGGGAGTTCGGCGAACGTGGTCGTTACTATGTGTTTTTCCGATGATTAGTAGTGGAGCCAGTTGGGACGATCGGGGATCTGTGTAGCATTTGGGGTAGTCTTCTTTTATTTTGGTTCCATAGTCGGACCTTGTGTGTAATCTGGATGATGGATGTTTATTTATGTATTGTGTGAAGTGGCGACTGTAAGCCAACTATGTATCTCTTTCCCTTATGTATTACATGGGTTGTGTGAAGATTACCTCACTTGCGACATTGCTTTCAATGCGGTTATGCCTCTAAGTCGTGCTTCGACACGTGGGAGATATAGCCGCATCGAGGGCGTTACAAAACTTTTCTTAGTAATCAACACACTCATAAATTTTTTTACAAATCATTTATGCTTAGCATATTAGGATTTTTTAAGCAAATTACCATGCTATTTAAGACTCTCAAAATAATCTAAGTGAAGCATTAGAGATCAATAGTTTCTATAAAACAAATCCAACACCATGAACTAAAAGATATAAGTGAAGCACTAGAGCAAACAACAAACTACTTCAAAAGATATAAGTGAAGATCAATGAGTAGTCGAATAATTACACAACTATGTGAAGACTCTCCCATTTAATAATTTCAGATCTTGGTATTTTATTCAAACGGCAAGCAAAGCTAAATAAAACTACATTGCAAGGATAGCACAACTCATGTGAAGAAGCAAAAACTTAGGTTGAACCGATACTAACCGATAATTGTTGAAGAAGAAAGGTGGGATGCCTACCGGGGCATCCCCAAGCTTAGATGCTTGAGACTTCTTGAAATATTATCTTGGGGTTCCTTGGGCATCCCCAAGCTTGAGCTTTTGTGTCTCCTTAATTCTTCTCATATCACGGTTTCCTAAATCTCAAAAGCTTCATCCACACCAAACTCAACAAGAACTCGTGAGATAAGTTAGTATAAACCAATGCAAAAACCTTATCATACTACACTGTAGCAAATCACTGAAATTATTATTCAACATTTCATACTAAATGCCTGTGCATATTTAATAGTCCTATCCTCAAATAGAATCATTAAGCAAGCAAACATATGCAAACAATGCAAACATAATAGCAATCTGCCAAAACAGTACAGTCTGTAAAGAATGCAAGATTCATCATACTTCCCTAACTCCAAAAATTATGAAAAAAATTCCCACCGTAGTAAATTTATCAGAGCTTCTTATGTAAAAGGTTTCAACATTTTAACACATTCTGACTTTTCTAGGGAATATTTGCAACAGCGGTAAACTTTCTGTTCTCAAACAGCAACATGCATACTTGCAAAATAAGCATGGCAAAAGCTATCCTTAACATTTTTATTGAAAATAGAGATGCAAAACATTATTCTAAGTAACAGCAAGCAAATACTAACAAAATAAAATGACGCTCCAAGCAAAACACATATCATGTGGTGAATAAAAATATAGCTCCAAGTAAAGTTACCGATGAACGAAGACGAAAGAGGGGATGCCATCCGGGGCATCCCCAAGCTTAGACGCTTGGTTATCCTTGAATATTACCTTGGGGTGCCTTGGGCATCCCCAATCTTAGGCTCTTCTGTAGCGACCCGACCTCAGATCGTCAAGTCTCTATGCTTCAGTGTCATCCCTGGATCAGTAATGCTGACACACACAGTACTCAAAGGATTTATAACAGAGTAGCAATCACGCACTTATTACATCAAATGTATCAGAAGAGAACTTATTACAATAATATGGCTTAAGGCCATCTAATGCGATAACAGCGGAAGGCTTGGAAGATAAAGTGAGTCCATCAACTCCAACGACATAGCTGAGCTGCACGGCAACGACCTAACGAACCTTACTCCTCGTCTGAAAAGTCTGCAACATAATACGTTGCAGCCCGAGAATGGGTCAACACATGGAATGTGCTGGCAATATAACACAGTAGAGCAAGAACAAAATAATGCTATCACTACATGCATATATGGCTAGTGGAAAGCTCTATGGTTATAGTTTTGCGAAAAGCCAATTTTTCCCTACAACAAAGGAATAGTTTTTAGTTTAACTATCATGGTGGTTGAAACATTGAGAAGGTATAACCCCAACTCAATCCCAATTAAAATAGTTAACAACCCAACAATATTAATTAAGCATGATGAGATACATGTGATAACCCAAGTACTAGATACTCAACATTGTCCATAATCGGGGACAATGCTAACCATGATTAGATTGTACACTCTGCAGAGGTTTGCTCATTTTTCCCCACAAGACTCGATCGCCTCCGTTGTTTTCTCGCACTGCATGGTGTTTGAGAAACGGATGACTGAGACACGGTCTTTCAGAAACATTAACTCTCTACTCCGGGTAGACCATACCAAACCTACAAAACCCACTACCTGCTGATCTACCTCTTCAAGAGCTTCACGTAACCTACTCAACTATGCTAGAGCCCGTAGTAGCTTTTGGCTGCACACGGAAGTTTCTAGCATGAATCATCTCAGTTCCCTTTAAGCCTGGGCGGCGGTCCATAGGAAGATCACACGGGTACCCCGGGATTTCCAAAAAAATAAAACAGACAACATTGGGTTCCCCAGGTGCCTCAATCCACCCAGATGTTAATTTTAAGTTGCCACCTTAAGTTGAACCATTAATTAACAATCTCACATCTGTCATGGATTCACTCAAACCCAACCACGTCTACGAGCATAGCATAGCAATATATGCAACACGTAGAAGTAACTCCCAAGGGTTTGATAGTAACAGGGCAATAGGTTCTACCTCAATAACTACTTCCCAACCCACAAGTTAATGACATCCTAATCATCCAATGTTTGAGGATTGGAACTAATGCAAAAAAAACTGGGTATGAAAAGAGTATGATCAATGTGTTACTTGCCTTGCTGACGATCCGCGAATCCTAGAGACTCGTAGTAACACGCTTCGCACTCCGGGAATTCTATCGCAAGCAAACAACAACATACATAAGCAACAAGGAAAGGTGCACAAGCAAAACTCAAATAAATGAGGCTGACCAGAAAGTTCAACTTAAGAACTCTGGTTTGCAAAAAGAATCAAACCAAACGGAACAACGAAACTCAAACGGCGAAAGAAAGAAGATACATACACTAATCTGAACTAAGGTCAAATTTTATAGTATCAAAATATTTTTTAAGTTGTTTAGACAGAAAGAGGGTCTCGAGATGAAGATCTAGGCGCTTGAATCGCCTGATTCCGACTAACGAGCAAAAAGATAAACAGAAACTAAGATCGGATCAGAAATTGCGATCAGAAAAATCGCGGAATAAATACAAGAAAAAGAAAACTGACAAACAGACTAACGAACGAACGTTCGTTATCCGGATCTAAATGAAGAACGCGTTCGTTAAAACGAATTAACGAGCGAACACTCGCTAAATAAATAAACCGGAGAAAAACCGATCTATTTAAAAAAACAAAAACTAAGGTTTTCTAAATAAACCGAGCGGTTTTTCTCAGAAAACCGGGGCGGCGGGCGGCTAACTCGGCTCGGCTCGGCGTGGAGTGCAGTGGGCGGGCGGCGTGGGTGGCGGGTGGCGGCGGGGGGCGGCGGTTCTTGGCGGCGGCTCGGGCTGGTCGGGAGGTGGCGGCGGCGGCGGTGATGGCCGTGGTTTGGGGCGGCGGCTTATAAAGAGGGGGGGCCGGCGTCTTGGAGGAGGGGGCAAGGCGCGGCGGCGATGAGAAGTCCCGGCCGGACTCCTCGTCCGAGTCGGCGGTAGTGCGGGCGCGCGAAGGCGGCAGTGGCGCGGGGGAGTTGGGCCGGCCCGGCTGGGTTTCGGCCCAGTCGGTGCCCGAAGTTTTTTTTTAAATAATTCCGCCGACAGAAAATAAATCCTATAAAATAGAATAAAAATCTAAAAATGCCAAAACAAATTTTCACCGTCTAAATGAATATTTAGAACGAGATGAACATTTTCTTGGCCCTAAAATGAAATTTTGAAAACGTGCAATTTTTCTAATGCAAATAAAATCCAAATAAACTCAAATAAAATCCAACAGATGATTTTAACATTTTTCCTCCAATATTTTAATTGTTTTGGAGAAGTCATATAATCTCCTCTCATTTATTTTTATTATGAAATATTTTTCAGAGAGAAAATAATTAAAATCAAAGATCCTCGTTTCAATATTCGATAAAAATCAAATATGAAACCCGAAAAATCCCCAACTCTCTCCGAGGGTCCTTGAGTTGCTTAGGATTTTGAGGATTGCGGAACGAAGATGCAATAAAATATGATATGCATGGATGACCTATGTATAACATTCCAAATTGAAAATTTGGGATGTTACAAACCTACCCCCCTTAAGATGAATCTCGTCCTCGAGATTCGGGTTGGCTAGAAAATAGGTGCGGGTGGTCCTTGCGAATATCATCCTCTTGTTCCCAGGTGGCTTCTTCCTCGGTATGGTGGCTCCACTGAACTTTGCAAAACTTAATAACCTTGTTGTGGGTGACTCGGCTGGCAAAGTCAAGAATCTTCACTGGCTTCTCCTCCTAAGTCAAATTACTGTCCAACTGAATTGCCTCCAGGGGTACTGTATCTCTTAATGGTATATCGGCCATCTCAGCATGACACTTCTTCAACTGTGAGACGTGGAACACATCGTGAACTCCTGACAATCCTTCTGGTAATTCCAGCTTGTAGGCAACTTCTCCCATCCGTTCCAAAACATGATACGGTCCTACAAATCTCGGAGCTAATTTTCCCTTAACTCCAAAACGTTTCACTCCTCGCAAGGGTGATACTCGCAGATATGCTCTGTCTCCAATTTCATAGGTTACCTCCTTGCGTTTCGTGTCTGCATAACTCTTCTGCCTGGACTGAGCAATCTTCAATCTATCACGGATCAGTTTAACCTTCTCTTCGGACTCCTTGATCAAGTCTGGTCCAACAGCTGTCGGTCTCCTACCTCATCCCACATCAGTGGTGTTCGCATCTGCGTCCATCTGAGCTTGAGCGGTGCCATCTTCAAAGCGCCTGGTAGCTATTGTTGTACGAGAACTCTGTGTAAGGCAAATTGTCATCCCAACTAGATCCATAATCTAGCGCACAGGCTCTCAACATGTCCTCCAGAAATCTGGTTGACTCTCTCGGTCTGTCCATCTATCTGCGGTGAAATGTTGTACTGAACTCCAATCTTGTTCCCAAAGTCTGGTGTAACTGTTGCCAAAACTTTGAAGTAATCTGGGTTCCTCTATCTAATACGATGGTCCTCAGAACTCCATGCAGACATACGATCCTGGACATATATATCTTGGCCAACTTCGCACTTGTGTAGGTTGTTTTCACTAGGATGAAGTGAGCCACTTTGGTCAAGCGATCCACTACTACCCATATTGAATCATATCCTGCTTTGGTCCTGGGCAATCCGGTGATAAAATCCATGCCAAGTTTTTCCCACTTCCATTCGGGTATCAGCACAGGCTGTAATAGTCCTGCTGTCTTCTGATGCTCTGCCTTCACTCTCTGACATACATCACATATGGCTACATACTCGGCAATATCCTTCTTCATACCAGTCCACCAGAAACTTTCTTTCAAATCCAAATACATCTTGGTGTTTCCGGGGTGTACCGAGTATGGTGAGTCATGAGCCTCCTGAAGTATTAACTTCCTGATCTCTGGGTTGTTGGGCACATAAACTCGGTCCTCAAATCATAAGGTGTCGTGCTCATCCTCACGAAAACCTTTGGCCTTTCCTTTACTCATCTTCTCCTTTATCTCGGCAATCTCTTTGTCATTCTTCTGAGCTTCTCGAATCTTGTCCAACAATGTCGACTGAACCTCCATTGTCGCAATGGAACCTCTTGGAACAATCTCCAACCGAAGTTCCATGATATCCTCAGCTAACTCCTTCGGCAATCCCTTACTTCCAAGGATATTAGCATAACTTTTCCGGCTCAAAGCGTCTGCTACGACATTGGCCTTTCCCGGATGATAGTGTAGCTTCATATCGTAATCATTTATAAGCTCCAACCACCTCCTCTGCCTCAGGTTCAACTCCTTTTGCGTGAAAATGTACTTCAAACTCTTATGATCCGTGTACACATCACAACGATTTCCAATAAGATAATGCCTCCAGGTTTTCAATGCATGCACTACGGCTGCTAACTCCAAATCATGTGTGGCATAGTTCAACTCATGGGGTTTTAGTTGTTGTGAGGCATACGAAACAACTCTTCCGTCCTGCATAAGCACACATCCAAGTCCTAAGCGAGAGGCGTCGCAATAAACTTGGAACTCCTTATGTATATCTGGCAGTGTTAGCACTGGGGCTGTAGTCCAACGTTTCTTCAATTCCTGAAAACTTTCCTCGCAATCTTCTGTCCATTTAACCTTAGTATCCTTCTTCAGTAATTCAGTCATTGGCTTAGCAATCTTGGAAAAATTCTCAATGAATCTCAGATAATACCCTGCGAGTCCAAGGAAACTGCGGATCTCGCTAACTAAAGTGGGTGCCAATCATTCAGTGACTGACTGAACCTTGCTGGGGTCCACTGCTATACCCTCTCCTAATATAACATGCCCAAGAAATCCAACTTCCATCAACCAAAACTCACACTTGCTGAATTTAGCGTATAACTGGAGTTCCCTGAGTTTCTCGAGAACTAAACGCAAATGCTCCTTGTGCTCCTCTTCGTTCTTCGAGTATACCATAATATCATCAATAAACACCACAACAAACTTGTCAAAGTACTCCATGAACACCTTGTTCATCATGCTCATGAAATAGGCAGGGGCATTAGTCAGTCCAAACGACATGACCATATACTCGTATGATCCATACCACGTGGTGAACGCTGTCTTTGGTATATCCTTCTCTCGAATCTTCAACTGATGGTATCCCGATCGTAGACCGATCTTTGAAAACACCATGGCTCCTTGCAGCTGATCAAACAGATCATTGATCATCGGCAGTGGGTACTTGTTCTTAATCGTTACTTCATTCAAGGCTCGGTAATCAACAAACATCCTTAGGGATTTATCCTTCTTCTCAACCAAAAGCACTGGGGCTCCCCAAGGTGATGAACTCCTTCGAATGTAACCTTTCTCCAATAACTCCTTGATCTGCTTCTTAATTTCCTCCAGATCATTTGCGGGCATCCAATAGGGTCTCTTGGATATTGGCCATGCACAGCAATAGCTCTATCAAAACTCGATGTCTCGATCCGGTGGCATGCCTGGTAACTCCTCTGGGAAAACATCCGGGTAATCCTTTACTACATGCACTTCCTCCTGAACAACTCCCGGGAGGGCATTCACTTGGCTCCTCCTAGGCACATGCCTAGATACATACTTAATCCTTTTTCCTTCCGGGGTGGTGAGGTAAATTGATTTGCTAGCACAGTCAATGCTTCCTCCATACTTTGACATCTAGTACATACCTAATATCACATCCAATACTTGTGACTCCAAGATAATTACGTCAGACGGAAAAACATGTGTGCCAATGGTTAGGGGTATCTGGTTGCACCATCGGCTAGCCATGTACTCTGCTCCAGGCGAGCTTACTAAAAGAGGGGTCCTAAGGGTTTGGGTTGGTAGCTTAAACTTATCCACAAATCCCTGTGATATGTATGAATGCGATGCACCAGTATCGAAAAGAACAAGAGCGGTAAATGACTTAACCAAAAACTTACCTATTACCGCGTCCGGCTGCTCTTCAACCTCCTCCACGTTAATGTGGTTCACTTGTCCTTTGTTGAATGGATTAGGCTTCTTCCCAGCGCTCCCATTTCCATTTCCATTCCTTCCTTCAGGGCAATCATTGGCATAGTGCCCTGTCTTCCCGCACTTAAAGCAAGTAACTTGACTTAGGTCTCTTTTGGCGGGTGTAGATGGGTTGGAGCGGTTCTGGTTGTTATTAACTCCGTTCCCATTTCCGTTCTTGGCACCATTGTGGTTATGCGATCCTCCTCCAGTGTGGTTGTGACCTCCATGGTTATGTACTAGTCCTCCCGAGTTCGGGGTTAAGCGAGGCTTCTGCTGAGCTCCTATGTTATACTTCCCTTGTCCATACTTCCTCTTTCGGTTCTCAATCTGCTGCTGCTTCCCTTCAATCATAACGACCTTGTCTACCAACTCCTGGTAGTTGTTGAAAGTTGCCACCATCAACTGCATGCTCATCTCATCATTCAGCCCTTCCATAAACTTCTCCTGCTTCGCGGCATCTGTGGTCACATCATCAGGGGCATAGCGTGATAACTTGCTAAACTCATCCACGTACTGAGCCACAGTATGGTTCTCCTGGCGTAAGTTGCGAAACTCGTGCTTCTTCATCTGCATGGCTCCAGTTGAGACATGGGCTGTGCGAAAAGCTTGCTGAAACTGGTCCCAAGTAACATTGGCTATAGGAAAAGTAGCCGTGTAATTCTCCCACCATGAGGCTGCTGGTCCATCCAACTGATGTGCGGCAAAGCGCACCTTCTCAGCATCTGTGCATCCTGCGGTGGTTAACTCCCTTCCGATACGGCGTAGCCAATCATCAGCAACTATTGACTCAGTGCTACTGGAAAACACCGGTGGCTGTTACCTCAGAAAACGGGCTAGGTTGTCCACTGGCGGCGGGTTATTGTTGTTGTTGTTGCCCTGGTTCTGAACTAGCAATTGCATCAAGGCATTCTTCTACTGAATAAACTGGGTGAGCTCCGGTGGGAAAGAAAAACCTGTGTCACGTCTCAGAGGCATCTGACGGGTTTAGATGGAAGAGATTAGAATAGAAAAAGGTCTAACGGGAAAACACTACCCGTATGCACATGAGGCAAACACAATCATTTCACTCAATCAATCAAGCAAGGGCATACAAACGGTCTAGAACTATCGCATAAATGCTCAAATGCTACTAAATACATGGGGAAATACTACTAATATATGGTGGTCATCTAGAAATTTTGATCGGTGGAAGACTCCATGATGTCTACTCCAGCTTCGTCTTCGTAGTCATCATCACTTGGATCGGAATAGGTGTCGTCGATGATAATGTAGTTGTCCGGGCAAGTGGGGTCATCGTCTTCTTCTTCCGGTGTTGGTCCTCCCATGAATACTCCGATCTTCTTAACCTGGTCGTCGTTCTTCTCCAGTAGTGTCTTGATTTCTTCCTCATATCCATCGTGTGTAAACTTGAGTTCTTCCTCCAGCTCGATGATCCTAGTCTTCGCCTTCTTCAACTCCATCATGTCTGCGCACATCTGGTTCTCCTGACGTTGAATGTGCTGGTTTAGCTCCTGGATGAAAGCTGCAATGGATCTATCGTTCTTGGTGCTGATTACTTCCCATTGCTCGTCTCGGCGCCCACATATTTGATAGATGGTGTCCTTAATCTCCCTCTTGTCTCCAATACGTCCCATGGTAATGTGAGCTGCCATGCTCTTGCCTAGACTCCAGGTGGGTGCTTCGAAAGAAAATTCTATGGGTTTAGAAGTTGGCGAGAACGTCCTTCCTGGAACTTGTACTTGAATCATCCAGCGTTCCTCTTCTGGTAAGGTGGTGTTGTACGTCCCGGTGAAGCTTGGTATTCCAATGTTCAAGTACCTAGTGACTTCCTTCAAGTGGCATCCAAAAGGTATGTCTTCATCAGGTTGTGCAAACATGTTCTTCATCTCCGTCATCCTAAAGAGTGGGAAAATGGAGAGGAGTTAGAAATGAGTAGAGAAGAGTGACCTATGGTTTATCTTAGTGGTCGTGTCCTACACTCAGCGTGTGCTCTGATACTACCTTGTAGCAACCCGACCTCAGATGGTCAAGTCTCTGTGCTTCAGTGTCATCCCTAGATCAGTAATGTCTTGACACACGATTACTCGATGATTTATAACAGAGTAGCAATCACACACTTATTACATCGAATGTCTCAGAAGAGAACTTATTACAATAATATGGCTTAAGGCCATCTAATGCGATAACAGCGGAAGGCTTGGAAGATAAAGTGAGTCCATCAACTCCAACGGCATAGCTGAGCTGCACGACAACGACCTAACGAACCTTACTCCTCGTCGGAAAGTCTGCAACATAATACATTGCAGCCGAGAACGGGTCAGCACATGGAATATCTGGCAATATAACACGATGAGAGCAAGAACAAAGTAATGCTATCACTACATGCATATTTGGCTGGTGGAAAGCTCTATGGTTATAGTTTTGCGAAAAGCCAATTTTTTCCTACAACAAAGGAATAGTTTTTAGTTTAACTATCATGCTGGTTGAAACATTGATAAGGTATAACCCCAACTCAATCCCAATTAAAATAGTTAACAACCCAACAATATTAATTAAGCATGATGAGATACATGTGATAACCCTAGTACTAGATACTCAACATTGTCCATAACCGGGGACACGGCTAACCATGATTAGATTGTACACTCTGCAGATGTTTGCGCACTTTTCCCCACAAGACTCGATCGCCTCCGTTGATTTCTCACACTGCATGGTGTTTGAGAAACGGATGACCGAGACACAGTCTTTCAGAAACATTAACTCTCTACTCCGGATAGACCATACCAAACCTACAAAACCCACTACCTGCTGATCTACCTCTTGAAGAGCTTCACGTAACCTACTCAACTACGCTAGATCCCATAGTAGCTTGTGGCTGCACACGGAAGTTTCTAGCATGAATCATCTCAGTTCCCTTTAAGCCTGGGTGGCGGTCCATAGGAAGATCACACGGGTACCCCGGGATTTCCAAAAAAAGTAAAACAGACAACACTAGGTTCCCCAGGTGCCTCAATCCACCCAGATGTTAATTTTAAGTTGCCACCTTAAGTGGAACCATTAATTAACAATCTCACATCTATCATGGATTCACTCAAACCCAACCACGTCTACGAGCATAGCATAGCAATATAAGCAACACGTAGAAGTAACTCCCAAGGGTTTGATAGTAACAGGGCAATAGGTTCTACCTCAACAACTACTTCCCAACCCACAAGTTAATGACATCCTAATCATCCAATGTTTGAGGATTGGAACTAATGCAAAAAAAAACTGGGTATGAAAAGAGTATGATCAATATGTTACTTGCCTTGCTGACGATCCGCGAATCCTAGAGACTCGTAGTAACACGCTTCACACTCCGGGAATGCTATCGCAAGCAAACAACAACATACATAAGCAACAAGCAAAGATGCACAAGCAAAACTCAAATAAACGAGGCTGACAAGAAAGTTCAACTTAAGAATTCCGGTTTGCAAAAAGAATCAAACCAAACGGAACAACGAAACTCAAACGGCGAAAGAAACAAGATCCGTTTACTAATCTGAACTAAGGTCAAATTTTACAGTATCAAAATCTTTTTTAAGTTGTTTAGACAGAAAGAGGGTCTCGAGACGAAGATCTAGGCGCTTGAATCGCCTGATTCCGACTAACAAGCGAAAACATAACAGAAACTAAGATCGGATCAGAAATTGCGATCAGAAAAATCACGGAATAAATCTGAGAAAAAGAAAACTGACGAATAGTCTAACGAACGAACGTTCGTTATCTGGATCTAAACAAAGAACGCGTTCGTTAAAACGAACGAACGTGCGAACGCTCGCTAAATAAATAAACCGGAGAAAAACCGATCTATTTAAAAAAACGAAAACTAGGGTTTTCTAAAAACCGAACAGTTTTCTCGAAAAAAGGCGGCGCGGCTACCTCGGCTCGGCTCGTGCGGGCTCTGGCGTGGAGTGCAGTGCGGCGCGGGCAGCGTGGGGTGGCGGGGACGGCGGTGGCGGCGCTTCGGCGGCGGCGGCGGCGTTTCGAGGCGGTCGGGAGGCGGTGGCTACTGTGGTGGCGGTGGTTTGGGCGGCAGCTTCTAAAGAGGGAGGGGCGGCGTCTTGGAGGAGGGGGCAAGGCGCGGCGGCGATGAGGAGTCCCGGCCGTACTCCTCGTCCAGTCGGTGGCAGTCTTGGTATGTGGGCGTGTGTGTGCGGGGAGAGTTGGCCGCCCAGGTGGGTTTCGGCCAAGTCGGTGCCCGAAGTTTTTTTTTAAATAATTCCGCCGATAGAAAATAAATCCTATAAAATAAAATAAAAATCTAAAAATGCCAAAACAAATTTTCACCGTCTAAATGAAATATTTAGAATGAGATGAACATTTTCTTGGCCCTAAAATGCAATTTTGAAAACGTGCAATTTTTCTAATGCAAATAAAATCCAAATAAACTGAAATAAAATCCAACAAATGATTTTAACATTTTTCCTCCAATATTTCAATTGTTTTGGAGAAGTCATATTATCTCCTCTCATTTATTTTTATTATGGAATATTTTTCGGAGAGAAAATAATTAAAATCGAAGATCCTCGTTTCAATATTCGATAAAAATCAAATATGAAACCCGGAAAATCCCCAACTCTCTCCGAGGGTCCTTGAGTTGCTTAGGATTTCGAGGATTGCGGAACGAAGATGCAATAAAATATGATATGCATGGATGACCTATGTATAACATTCCAAATTGAAAATTTGGGATGTTACATCTTGCCACTCCTTATTCCATAGTCCATCGAATCTTTACCCAAAACTTGAAAACTTCACAACACAAAACTTAACAGAAAATCTCGTGAGCTCCGTTAGCAAAAGAAAACAAAACACCACTTCAAGGTACTATAATGAACTCATTCTTTATTTATATTGGTGTTAAACCTACTGTATTCCAACTTCTCTATGGTTTATAAACTATTTTACTAGCCATAGATTCATCAAAATGAGCAAACAACACACGAAAACAGAATCTGTCAAAAACAGAACAGTCTATAGAAATCTGTAACTAACGCAAACTTCTGGAACTCCAAATATTCTAAAATAAATTCGTGGACCTGAGGAATTTTTCTAGTAATCATATGCAAAAAGAATCAACTAAATAGCAATCTTCAGTAAAAAGTTCTAGCTATCTCGTGAGCGCTAAAGTTTCAGTTTTTTTTACAGCATGATCATAAAGACTTCACCCAAGTCTTCCCAAAGGTTCTACTTGGCACAAACACTAAACACAAAACCACATCTAAACAGAAGCTAGATGGATTATTTATCACTGAACAGAACCAAAAAGCAATAAACTAAAATAAAATTGGGTTGCATCCCAACAAGCGCTATCGTTTAACGACCCTAGCTAGGCATGATGATTTCAATGATGCTCACATAAAAGATAATAATTGAAACATAAAGGGAGCATCATGAAGAATATGACTAGCACATTTAAGTCTAACCCACTTCCTATGCATAGGGATTTTGTGAGCAAACAACTTATGGGAACAATAATCAACTAGCATAGGATGGCAAAACAAGCATAACTTGAAAACTTTAAGCACATAGAGAGGAAACTTGATATTATTGCATTCCTACAAGCATATATTCCTCCCTCATAATAATTTTCAGTAGCATCATGAATGAATTCAACAATATAACCAGCACATAAAGCATTCTTTTCATGATCTACTTGCATATAAAATTTACTACTCTCCACACAAGCAAAATTCCTCTCATGAATAATAGTGGGAGCAAACTCAACAAAATAAGTATCATGTGATTGAAAATTAAAATCAAGATGACAAGTGTCATGGTTATCATTATTCTTTATAGCATACGTGTCATCACAATAATCATCATAGATAGGAGGCATGCTTTCATCATTATAAATTTGCTCATCAATACTTGGGGGACAAAAAATATCATCTTCATCAAACATAGCTTCCCCAAGCTTGTGGCTTTGCATATCATTAGCATCATGGATATACAAGGAATTCATACTAACAACATTGCAATCATGCTCATCATTCAAATATTTAGTGCCAATCATTCTATGTAATTCTTCTTTTAGTACTTGAGCACAATTTTCCTTGCCACCATTTTCACGAAAGATATTAAAAAGATGGAGCAAATGAGACAAACTCAATTCCATTTTTTTGTTAGTTTTCTTTTATAAGGTAAACTAGAGATAAAACAAGAAACTAAAAGATTCGATTGCAAGATCTAAAGATATACCTTCAAGCACTCACCTCCCCGGCAACGGCGCCAGAAAAGAGCTTAGTTGACGGGGTGTGAGTGCCGCTTACCTAGCCTCCCCGGCAACGGCGCCAGAAACTGCTTGATGTCTACTACGCAACCTTCTTCTTGTAGACGTTGTTGGGCCTCCAAGTGCAGAGGTTAGTAGGACAGTAGAAAATTTCCCTCAAGTGATGACCTAAGGTTTATCAATCCGTGGGAGGCGTAGGATGAAGATGGTCTCTCTCAAACAACCCTGCAACCAAATAACAAAGAGTCTCTTGTATCCCCAACACACCCAATACAATGGTAAATTGTATAGGTGCACTAGTTCGGCGAAGAGATGGTGATACAAGTGCAATATGGATGGTAGATATAGGTTTTTGTAATCTGAAAATATAAAAACAGCAAGGTAACTAATGATAAAAATGAGTGTAAACGGTATTGCAATGCTAGGAAACAAGGCCTAGGGTTCATACTTTCACCAGTGCAAGTTCTCTCAACAATAATAACATAATTGGTTCATATAACTATCCCTCAACATGCAACAAAGAGTCACTCCAAAGTCACTAGTAGCGGAGAACAAAAGAAGAGATTATGGTAGGGTACGAAACGACCTTAAAGTTATTCTTTCCAATCAATCCGTTGGGCTATTCCTATAAGTGTCACAAACAACCCTAGAGTTCGTACTAGAATAACACCTTAAGACACAAATCAACCAAAACCCTAATGTCACCTAGATACTCCAATGTTACCTCAAGTATCCGTGGGTATGATTATACGATATGCATCACACAATCTCAGATTCATCTATTCAACCAACACATAGAACCTCAAAGAGTGCCCTAAAGTTTCTACCGGAGAATCACGACGAAAAAGTGTGCCAACCCCTATGCATAGGTTCATGGGCGGAACCCGCAGGTTGATCACCAAAACATACATCAAGTGAATCACGTGATATCCCATTGTCACCACAGATACGCACGGCAAGACATACATCAAGTGTTATCAAATCATTAAAGACTCAATCCGATAAGATTACTTCAAAGGGAAAACTCAATCCATTACAAGAGAGTAGAGGGGGAGAAGCAACATAAGATCCAACTATAATAGAAAAGCTCGCGATACATCAAGATCGTGCCAAATCAAGAACACGAGAGAGAGAGAGAGAGAGAGAGATCAAACACATAGCTCTTGGTACATACCCTCAGCCCGAGGGTGAACTACTCCCTCCTCGTCATGGAGAGCGCCGGAATGATGAAGATGGCCACAGGTGAGGGTTCCCCCCTCCGGCAGGGTGCCGGAACAGGGTCCCGATTGGTTTTTGGTGGCTACAGAGGCTTGCGGCAGCGGAACTCCCGATCTATTCTCCGTTCTGGAAGTTTTAGGGTACGTGGAGTTATATAAGCGGAAGAAGCACGTCAGGGGAGCCACGAGGGCCCCACGAGGCAGGGGCGCGCCCCCCACCCTCGTGGCTTCCTCGTTCCTTCCTTGACGTGGGGTCCAAGTCCACCTGGTAGCTTTCGTTCCAAAAATAACTTCTCTAGTTGATTTCGTTCCGTTTCGACTCCGTCTGATATTCCTTTTCTTCAAAACACTGAAATAGGCAAAAAAACAGCAAATCTGGGCTGGGCCTCCCGTTAATAGGTTAGTCTCAAAAGTAATATAAAAGTGAATAATAAAGCCCAATGTTGCCCAAAACAGTAGATAATATATCATTGAGCAATCAAAAATTATAGATACGTTGGAGACGTATCATTCGGCGGCACGTATCTGTCATCGCTGGACTCCGGAGAATCGCTGGGCACGGGAGAGTCGCTGGATTCCAGGGAGTCACCGCTGCTGCTGGAGGAGCTGCCGGCAAGGCCATGCGCAAGTTCAGCGCCCGTGGCCGCGCCGCGTGGACTGCCACTCTCGGAGCAACACTCCAGGCGCCGACCATCTTCGTCGAAGACCTTGAAGAACAACATGGAGTACCATCATGCTCGAATTGGATGGTTAGGGCCCCCTCTGGACAGCAGGCGCGAGCAACCTCGCCCCATCCTTGAGTCATGAAAATATCGCCCGGGGGGACGACCTCGACCTCCGCCCCCATGGCTAGGCTGCAGCACCCGGTGTTTTTTAGCCACAACTTGAGTGGCCCCCACGGAGGCATCTCCTCGGTGAAGAATCTCGGGAGCCGAATCCACCTATGCTGCGGCATTGCCGCCCACACCACAAACTCGCGCGAGGTGCCCTCGGCGTGGGTTCGCGGGCCGGCTGGCCATGCAACCTCGGCTTGTCCACCATGCCCCCTGCCTAGGCGGCGCTGGCACTGCCGCCCTTCCTAGAGCTCTACACGCGGGCATACAGAGGGATCACGAAGCCAGGCGGAGGCCGCTCCTAGCAAGGCCACGTCAGCTCCTGCCCCTCGCCAGCGTGACAGCGGTCGATCTTTTTCTTCTGTGGGAGCGGCCCTAGATCCTCCCGAGGGGTTTATCCCTTCTCCTCCGCGGAGAACCTCCTGATCGGCACCATGGATGTTATGACAAGATGGCGGGACCAGAAAGAAGGGACAACGGGCATCAAGAAGATGGACATGAGCAGGGGACGGGCTCTGCCCCTCCCCTCATTCATAGCCAGAGGGAGGCGAACCGCCGACCTCCATGATCCCATGCAATGATGATCTTTCTCTGCATGCAAGAGGCTCTTGTCAAGTCGAACGGTTGCCGAGGCAGCATGGGGAAGCGGAGATGCCCACATCCCATCAATCGCCACATGTTGACCGAGGGTGTAGGCAGTTGGGGCCCGCGGCGCTTCGCCCTTGCCCCTTGTCTTCTCGTCGAAGCCAATTTCGAGCGTGCCTTGGGCCCAGGGGCTACTATCAGCGTTCCAGGAACAGAGGTACCCATACTTCCTTACCTGCGGCCCATGGCGTGGCTCCATCGACCACATGGTATGGCCCACCTTCAGCATGAACAACTCAAGACCCTCGCGAGCGGCCAGGCCTCGAGAGGCGGATGACACCAAGACCTCAAGAAGGAGCGGCCTCCTTAGGCTGGCTCCTGAGGAGCGGAGATTTCTATGCAAGCCTCACCTCGTGAGGTTCAAATGACATGAGCCGTGACGACCAAGGCCAGGCGAAAGCCAGTGGGCATAGGACAACAATTTCCTCTTTGGTTCTAAGGAGGCAAGCGCAGGCACGGAGTCCCGAGGAATCATCCAAAGGTTTCCATTCCCATGCAACAAGACCAAGACTGCCAGGACGACAGGACGGAGGTCATCACTGAGCCCACCACAGCGTCACGACCAGAAGCTTTGCAGGCGAAGACTACTTTTGTCAGGATAAGATGTACTAGTTGTCCCCCTTTGAATTTGGCCGTTGTGGGATCCCTTCCCGCCTCCATTTTTGGGGAAGAGGACCAAGGCCGCTATAAATAGGACCTAGCCACCACCATAGAGGGGAGGGATGATTCAGATCATCCTCTCCCCCACCAGCTCAAGAACACACCTCCTGAGGTCGTTCTTCCACTGTACTAGTTCATCCACCGCCTATCTCGAGGCCAATCCACCACAAAGCAGGAGTAGGGTTTTACACCGCAAGGTGGCCCAAACCTGGGCAAATTGTTGTGTACTATTTCCTTCATGTTCATCGAGCTAGGCTGTGAGATTTGCGAGTCGGCAGACTGGGGAGGTTGAGTTGTTCGCATGCACCCTAGAGTTTGAGTCTATCAAGAGTCCGCGGAGCCTGAAATCCGACAGCCATCTGCAATCGAACGCTGAGCGGAGCTCCATGTTCATCTCTACCTCCTCTCCACCCCACACCTCCTTCTCCACCTCGCTCCCCTAGGACCGACGAGAGACCTCCTCCCCTACCCCTTCACCACCCACATCGCCCCTCACCCTGCCTCGAGCCCCCTCCCCACCGGCCGCCCCTGCCATCCCCAACGGTGAGCACGCACGGACGCACCTTCTCCACACTATACTCCCTTCGTTCTACTGTTCTTTTCTTTTAGATTGGTTTCTTTTCTATTGGTTAACTCCGATTCAATGTAGATCTATGAAAACTGGTTCGTTTTAGTCAACTATTCCCTATATTTCTTATGTGCCTGCCACCATTTCTTTACCACAAAGCAATCCCTTTTTCAGCCAATGAGAACTTGATACATGCCAGCTCAGCTTTAATCTCGTAAACCAATTTCAGAAAAATATCCAAACTTCGAAAAATCCTATCTCTCAAACCGTTTGTTCGAATATGATGATTTTTATATGCTCGGATTCCCTGAAACACCTAGTTATTATGGAAATAAAATATCTCAATTTTGGTAATCATCAATTTAACCCTAAATTTATTATGTGAACTAGTCGTCAACCCGTGCGTTCGCACGGGCTAGACAATTTTTAAATAGATGTTTCTGAGTTATAGTTTTGTTAACATTTGTTGCATGCATTATTTATAGTTTCTGAGTTATAGTTATTTCTGAATTTGAAATCATAATTGAATACAGTTTTAAATCGTTGCGAACATGCAACAGTGTGTTTGCTATCATGTGGAAAATGGATATATGAATTCATGATCGTAGAATTTACATATATCTATGGTTCACATAATTATTTTGAAGTAATGTTTTATTGTCATGTTCTAGTTTGTACATGAGTGGTTTGTAGATCTGTACTCACACACTACATATGAAAGCATGTTCAGAAAAACAGAGCGTAACAATGAAAAATATACTACATGACATCATGGAAATACTCACCAATATCTTCATCTGCATATTTACTAATTGAGTGTTCCCAAGCCCTAAATTATTAGGTAACACATGTCTTACTTTGAAAAGGATATATCTTTTCAGAAAATATATTATATTTTCTCCTTCATTAATAGTGTGATTTGAAGTCTTGTGTGCTTGCCCGCACGCCCGCACCCATTGCCAGAACCCCAAATTCGTAATATTGTGAAGAACCCTAAATTGCTCTTTTGAGCTCAGTATTTTTAGAAGTGCATTTAAAATGTCAGAAAAATGTACATGTAATGTGTACCCCCAAGCTTTACACTACATCATAAAATAGTTTTATTCGTATGTTACGCTGTAAGACAAATGCACTCGCACTTTTATGGACTATTCGCTATTTCAGATGCATAATAAGTAATTTTGTTTCATAACCCACTAAATATTTGAAGTCCAGTGTTACATATACATGGATATTTGCATTTGGGAACTTCCGAATTTTTTCAGATTTAATAGATGGAGTTATTATTGAAGTCTTGCTTGTCTCTAGTGGCTAGATGTGTTTGTCATCCTCTTGTGCGTCCCAATAGGTAGGAATTAGCCCCTGCCTCAGTTCTTTCTTGTGATGGTGCAACCTGAGTTCCCACCGGAAAAAGTGAAGAAGGTCATCGTGTTTAGCGACAGTAGTAAAAGAGAAGTAGCTGGATGGGCGTTGTCGAGAGAGAAAGAGAGGACTATTGGCACAGCTCGACTCATGTCACACGGCTAATAAGAACCTAATTTTTGTCTATGAAGAAGACATGTACACACAACCAAGGTCAATTCCTAAGCAGAAGATAATGTTGATTGATCCCACTTAAATACGCTTGTACGCGACTACGTATGTGCATACATATATACAGATAATTCAGATTGATTCCTTTCGTCTGCTAAGACATGCACGTGAGGGATATGGTTGATGTAAAAAGGAACTTGATCGCACTGGCATGCAGCTTTGACTTGTCAACGGTGATGAAGCAAGCTAGCTTGATTCGTTCCCGGTGCGATCGGCATGAAGCTTTTCCGGCGAGATAAGCACGTAGAAGTCAGCCGCGATTGACCAAACTAATTGATAGAAGCCAGCGGCAGCGTGAGCTGGAGACATGATTAAGAGAGATCGGAAAAGAGATTGATATTTGTCACCTCATCTAACAATCCTACGGTTAATAGCTAATAAGATGTAATGCCCAGAAAGTGTTTCTACGTATATTAAATACTCCATAACAGATCATTACTTGTAGGTTTTTTCTTTGAAGGGTCGTTAATTGCAGGTTAGCTCTTTTTTCTCCACAAAGGTAACGTAAGGTTTCATTGTTACGTGTAGGTGGGCTCCTTTTTTCTCCGTAAAAGTTTTTCTCCACAAAGGTAACGTAAGGTTTCATTTTTACGTGTAGGTGGGCTCCTTTTTTCTCCGTAAAAGTAACATAAATCATGGGGTTAAGATAGATCTGTTACATAGATCAAGGGTTAATATATTTTTAATGATGTGGATTACTGTGATGGCTTGTTTGGTGCCTCCAATTAGTAAATATAAGATTTGAGTATATTAGGTATACGTCTTATTCTATAATTTATTTGGAAATGTTTCCTTCACCAAAATTGATCCTTTAGATCATACCTTTCTGTAAGAACACCATTCCTAATTGTTCATCTACGTCTAGCTACTGTTATGGAATCAACACTTCATATAGTCTTTCTTTTATCGTAATACAATTCCATTATTAGTTTAATTTGATTCTTGATTTAATCTTCTTGAGAAGATCATTAGGAACCTCTCCGGTCATATGCTATCATTATACAAATTTGGACTTAGGAATGATACATAAATCTTTGTAACATAAACTTTTATGCCACACTACAAAAAAAGACACATCCGTGACATTTTAGGCCGAACGAAAAAAATATATGTCATACTTATGACACTTCTATGACGATAATTGTGACAAAACCCGGTATCATCATAGATGTGGTGGGCTCCTACTTCTATGACAAAAAATCATGAAAGAAAATGGGCTTTTCGTCCTGGGCGGGAGGGAGATACAGCTGCATGACATTCTTTGGGCCGTCCTTGACGGAAAAAAACGTGGTAGAAGCGAGGGCGAGGAAAATATCGAGGTGTTCCCGGTTACGGTGGGTGGGCGTTGGGCTCTAACTGAACCCCAACGATTGCACTGCAGGCTACGCGTTACTGAACCTGAGTGATCGATCGATGGCTATTAACTGAACCCGATCGAGCGATTACTTTGCTACTACTGCTAACTGAAGCCGATCGATGCTACCTCTGGATGAACTGTGAGCGTTGCTGGGGGGGGGGGGTTTGGATGAACAGGACCCCGGGGTGTTGCCTCTGGATGAACAGGACCCCGATTGATCGAGCCGGTTGGGGTTGGATGAACAGGACCCCGTGGAGGGCTGGATGAACTGGACCACCCCGTGGAGGGCTGGATGAATAGTAGACGATGGAGGGCTGGATGAGCGAGAGCCCGTGGAGGGTGGTTGAACAGAGCCCGTGGAGAGGGCTGGTTGAGCGATGAGCGGTGGAGTAGCGCGGTGGAGGCTGGATGAACAGGAGCCCGTGGATGAGCAGTCGCAGGTGGAGGCTGGAGGAGGTCGAGGGTGGATGAACAGTAACCCGTGGAGGCTGGAGGGGGTCGGTATCCCGTGGAGTCCCGTTTTGCGGTACGCCACACCCCTCCGATGAACAGGACCCCCGTTTCGACCGTAGCGCTCCAACATAAGTCTGTTTCCTCCGTTTTGCGGTACGCCACACCCCTCCCGATCAACAGGACCCCCGTTTCGACCGTAGGAGGTCCGTTTCCTCCATTTTGCGGTATGCCAGACCCCTCCCGATGAACAGGATCCCGTTTTGAATGTGGCTGGTCGAACACATGGTCGTTTCCTCTATTCTGCGGTACGCTAGGCCTCGTTTCCATCGGCTGTTCCGTCCAAGCCCTCCCGATGAACACGACGACGCATTCCGTTCCAACCCAGCCAGTTGGCTCCCCATGAACACGACGACGACGCTGTTTCTCCGCTCGACCTAGCCATGTACACGCGTTGGCCGCACGTATCTTGTGAGTAGGCGTTCGAGACCCCGCCCGTAATGACGTGGCCATATTTTCTTTCATGCACGGCTGTCAGACGACGCGTATGCGTGCTACGTGTGCGCCTCTACTACGACACATGCGCGCCTCTACATCAACTAGTATGTACGTACACGTTCGCGACTAGAATGACAACGCTACGTACGCTTCGACTAGGTGGGTCCTGACTGTCAGGCACTTCCTTGCGTGCGAAGATGTAGCTGGTGGGTCCCAGAAGTCCGGGGGGCGAATCATTTTTTTGCCTGGAAGCACTTCCTTGCGTGTGAAGATGTAGCTGGTGGGTCCCAGCAGTCTGGGGGAAACGTTTTTTTTGTGAAATACGGTGGCCCGTCCCGTGGGTCCCCGCTGTCAGGTGGAGGAATAATTATTTTGCGCGTAATGAGGAGGCACTTCCTTGCTGCGGCCATGGACCCAGCTGTTAGCCTCTCCATGTATAGTCCACGTCCAATGGAAGCCATTCCTTGACCACGCTGTCCACACCGCGCCGAGAGCACCAGGGCGGTGGACGACGGCGAGGCCTAGGATGGGGACAACGTGGAGCCGGGGAAGACACGGTAGTGGAAGCCCGCGCGGAGAGGAGCACGAGGGTTCACTGGTTCGGCTGCGGTGTGAGGCTGCTGTCGCTGCAGAATAACAGGGGGTGTGAGTGAGTGGAGGGATGGCCTGGCCAGCGGTGGGAGTAGTAGGGGGCGGTGAGGCCTCCACGGCAGCACAGCCGGCCACGGGAGGCAGGAGCATGAGGCACGACCGGCGCTGGTTTGGGCAGCTGGAGCAAGAAGACCAGAGGTTGAAGAAGCACTACGGCCGTTGGATGGACATCGTACGGTCACTGGAGCTAGAATCATGCATATTGACTAAGTTGACAAAGCCCTCCGTCCCCATCAACTTAGTAGGCCCACAGTTCAGCCTGCCACTATACTGGGTCCCAGCTACCAGGGGGAGTATTCATTTTTTTGTGCATGATAAGGAGACACTTCCTTGCGTGCGAAGATATAACTGGTGGGTCCGAGCTATCAGCGGCGGTAACGTTATTTTTTCACGAAATACAGAGGCCCTTTCGGTGGGTCCCAGATGTCAGGTGGAGGAATCATTATTTTGCCCGTAATAAGGAGGCATTTCCTTGCGTACGGCCATGGACCCAGCTGTCAGCCTCTCCACATACAGTCCACTTCAGATGCATGTCGGTCGTTGACCACGTTGACCAGGCCGCGCAGACAGCACCATGGCGGTGGACACGGTGAGGCCTAGGAAGGGATCGACAAGGAGCCAGGGAAGTCTCGGCAGTTGTTTCCCACACGGAGGGGAGTACGACCGTACAAGGGTTTACTGGTTCTTCTGCCATCGCCGGAGAATAACAGCAGTTGTGGGTGAGTAGAGGGATGGCTAGGCCAGCGATGGGAGTACAGTGGGGCGGCGAGGCTGCTGTGGCAGCATAGCCCGGCATGGGAGGAGGGAGCGAGCAGTCCCCGGCGCTTGTTTGAGCGGCTGGAGCAGGAAGAGCAGAGATTGAAGAAGCATGACGGTCGTTGGATGGACATCCAACAGTCACTGCTTCTGCGTCAACCTTTTTTTAGTTAAGCCTCAAATATGTGGAAAACAGCATACAGCCCATCTGCCATTATTTCTAATAATTTACAGCCCATTTGCTAATTCTTAAGGTTTTTTGGAGCCCATATTCTTTTTGTTAGCATTACAGCCCATATTGTGGCCACAGTTAAAAAATTGTACGAAATTTTACATATTTCAGTGCTGTCCAAACTGTTTTTAATCCCGAAATTTCGAGTTACATTCAAACTGATTTTAAAAATAAATGTATATCAATGTAAAATCCAACAAATTGTACACGCATAAAAATCAATGCAATTTAAAATCTCGAAATGAAAAAAAAAGAAATTTGAAACTAATTGCCGGTTTGATGTGTTTTAAAAATGTACATCCCATTTCTCATTATTGATAGGCCATTTTCTTTGCCAGCCGAATGAAGCTCTCCTCGTCTTGAAAGATTTGCAGCCCAACAGGCCTGACAAAGCGAATTACTTGGCAAATCTCAAAAAAACTGGGTTGTGCCCGTGGACACAGCTGCGGCCATGGACCCAGCTGTCAGCCTCTCCATGTACAGTACTCTTCCAATGGAAGTCGGTCGTTGACCACATTGACAACGCTGCGCCGAGAGCACCAAGGCGGTGGACGACGATGAGGCCTAGGAAGGGGACGACGCGGAGCAGGGGAACACGCGGCAGTGGATGCCCACGCGGAGAGGAGTGCGAGGGTTCACTGGTTCGGTTGCGGTGTGAGGCTGTCATCGCCGCAGAATAACAGGGGTGTGGGTGAGTGGAGGGATGGCCTGGCCAGCGGTGGGAGCAGTATGGGGGCGATGAGGCCTCCGCGGTAGCACAGCCGGCCACAGGAGGCAGGAGCAGGCGGCATGACCGGCGCTGCTTTGGGCGGCTGGAGCAAGAAGACCAGAGGTTGAAGAAGCACTATGGTCGTTGGATGGACATCGTACGGTAACTGGAGCTAGAATCGTTCATATTGACTAAGTTGACAAGGCCCTCCTTCCCCGTCAACTTAGTAGGCCCACAAGTCAGCCACCCACTATGGTGGGTTCCAGCTAGTAGGGGGTATTCATTTTTTGTGCGTAATAAGGAGGCTCTTCCTTGCGTGCGAAGATATATCTGGTGGGTCCGACCTGTCAGCGGGGGGAACGTTTTTTTTCGTGAAATACAGACGCCCTTCCCACGTACAGTGCGTAATAAGGAGGAAATTTCCTTGCGTGCGACCATGGACCTCGTGGGTCCCAGCCGTCGGGCTCTCCACGTACAATCCTCTTCCGACGGCTCTCGTATGTTGACCACGCCGCGCCAAGCGCACCGAGGCGGCAGACGACGGCGAGGCCCCAGACTGGAACGGCCCGGATATGGGGAAGACGCGGCAGTGGAGTCGTAGACGGAGAGGAGTGGAAAACTTGACTGGTTCGGGTGCGGGGTGGGCCTACACTCGGCAGAGAATAACATGAGGTGCGGAGTGGAGGGATGGCCTGGCCGTCGGCTGGGTAGCGTTTTGCTGAGGAGCGCAAAACAACACCGCTGGACGCCGGAGGCTGGAGCAGGCGGTCCCGGCAGCGCTGGGGAAAGAAGACGAGAGATTGAAGAAGAATGCCGGCCGTTGGATGTAAATCCAATGCCTTCTTAGGCTTCGACCTACTGGGCCACATGTCAGCCAGTCCATTTGTTTTTTAGTCCATTTGGTGGGCTGGGTGAAACAATGATGTAGCATCTATGCAGCCTGTTTATATATATGGTAGAATTTAAAGCCCATTTGCATTTTTCTCGAAATCCCGGACTTGCTGGGCTGGGTGAAAATATCATGTTGGGGTAGATGGAGAAATGTTATAAAAACATAAACACATGATTGCACGTCTATTACTGCATTGGTCAGTAAAATCTTTGCAAGCTTATGTAGGCAATCACTAGGAGTTAACTTGCCAAGTTATATATAAATAATAATAATAATTATTTTGTAGGAACTTTCAACTTACGAAATAAAATATCATTTTAATCTGATGAGTTAATAGTACGTGGGGTATTATTATTTTTTAGGCTAGACGAGGGACAGTTGAGTTGGTTCTAGGGAAAAGTACTGGGAGAAAACTCAGTTTACATCGAAAAAGAAAGTGGGAGAAAATTCAGATATAGGATTAATGAGAACGAAAAATAAAGGAAGTGGGAAGGTCTATAAAATGGTTTGATGAACGACAGGTTTAACGGAAACTTATGTTGTTTCTAATATATATATATATATATATATATATATATATATATATATATATATATATATATATATATATATATATATATATATATATGTGTGTGTGTGTGTGTAATATATATATATATGTGTGTGTGTGTGTAATAAAATAAGATATAAATATAGGTTCAGTTTTGCATTCTTATAGAAAAATAGAACTGAGTTGTGCGTCATCTTGAAAAAACAAACATAATTTGGGCTGCTGATGTTATAGACAAGCTAGGTTGTGAGGCCCAGAGGCCGCTTGATACCTGCTGGATCCAAAAAATGTTGAAACATGTCGTGGGCTGCCTATGTTAAACAACAAAACCTAGGCCATTGTAACGCCCTCGATGCGGCTATATCTCCCACGTGTCGAAGCACGACTTAGAGGCATAACCGCATTGAAAGCAATGTCGCAAGTGAAGTAATCTTCACACAACCCATGTAATACATAAGGGAAAGAGATACATAGTTGGCTTACAGTCGCCACTTCACACAATACATGAGTAAAGCATTACATCATACAGATACAATCAAGGTCCGACTACGGAACCAAAATAAAAGAAGACTACCCCAAATGCTACACAGATCCCCGATCGTCCCAACTGGCTCCACTCTTGATCGATGAAACGAAACAACACAATGAACAAGATCTTCATCGAGCTCCTCCTTGAGCTCGGATGCATCACCTGCACGGTTTCATCGGCTTTTTGCAAACTGGTTTTGAAGTATCTGTGAGTCACGGGACTCAGCAATCTCACACCAGCGAGATCAAGACTATTTAAGCTTAAAGGTAGGACAGGGTAGTGAGGTGGAGCTGCAGCAGCGACTAGCATATCTGGTGGCTACAATCGCAAAAGAGAGCGGGAAGAGAAAGCAAGGCACGGTCGAACAACTATGATCAAGAAGTGATCCTGAAACTACTTACGTCAAACATAACTCCAACACGTGTTCACTTCCGGACTCCACGAGAAGAGACCATCACGGTTACACACGCCGTTGGTGTATTTTAATTAAGATCAACTTCGGTTTTCTACAACCGACATTAACAAATTCCCATCTGCCTCATAACATGGGCACGGCTTTGAAAGATAATACCCTGCAGGGTGTCCCAACTTAGCCCATCATAAGCTCTCACGGTCAACGAAGGATATTCCTTCTACTGGGAAGACCGATCAGTCTCGGAATCCCGGACTACAAGACATTTCGACAGAATAAAGCAAGACCAGCAAAGCCGCCCGAATGTGCCGACAATCCCGATAGGAGCTGCACATATCTCGTTCGAGGGCACACCGGATGAGCAGACGACGGCAACCGACGATACCCCAAGTTGCCTCGGGCGGCACCGCAAGTGGCTTTAATTTGGACCAGCACCGGAGGAGCACCGCCCGGGTTAAAATAAAGATGACCCTTTAGTCTCAGAACCCAAGGGAAAAAGGCTTAGGTGGCAAATCGTAAAACCAATGTTGGGCCTTGCTGGAGGAGTCTTATTCAAAGCGAACTGTCAAGGGGTCCCATAAATCACGCAACCGTAAGGAACGCAAAATCAAGGAACATAACACCGTATGACGGAAACTAGGGCGGCAAGAGTGGAACAAAACACCAGGCATAAGGCCGAGCCTTCCACCCTTTACCAAGTATATAGATGCATTAATTAAATAAGATATATTGTGATATCCCAACAAGTAAACATGTTCCAACAAGGAACAACATCTCAATGTTCCAACAAGGAACAAACTTCATCTTCACCTGCAACTAACAACGCTATAAGAGGGGTTGGGCAAAGCGGTAACATAGCCAAACAACGGTTTGCTAGGAAAGGATGGTTAGGGGCTTGACATGGCAACATGGGAGGCATGATATAGCAACTGGTAGGCATCATAGCATAGTCATAGCAAAAGAGCGAGCAACTAGCAAGCAAAGATAGAAGTGATTTCGAGGGTATGGTCATCTTGCAGTGTATTCAAACTTGATGTATCCGAAGAAGTACTTGGTGAATCCACGTAGTCGAACACCGGTCGTAGTGGTACTTGCCGCTCATTGTGTAGTTGAACACGGGGTTCCTTAGGGGATCGGTCTCGCGATCCAAAGGGCAGCAAAGAACGGCGGGGACTGGGAGCGAACGAGGAGGCAGGGGACTCCGGGCTCCTGGTGGTCTCGTGCAGCTGCAGCACTCTGGAGGTGGACTTGGCACGGCGTCCCGCTGCTGGTCCGGCGGCGGGGTCCTTGGGCGCTCGGGATACGGATCTGGGCGGCGGTGGCTGCCTGGATCTCGCTGGAGTCGTGGTCAGAGGCGGGCGGCGCAGCTGTAGCTTGCAGAGGAGGTCGAGGCAGGGGGCGCCGGAGTTGGCCTCCGGTGGTGGCGGGAGGCCAGGAGCGCGCCCGGAGAGGCAACGGCGGGAGATGGCGGAGGGGCTTGGAGCCGGGACGGCTATGAAGCTCCGGCGAGGGCACCGTGGTCACGGACGGGCGGGCGACGACGAGGAGGTCGGGAAGGTCCGGCGCTGGCGCCTCGAGGCCGGAGTTGGCTGCATGGCGATGGCGACAAGGACGACGGGTCGGACGAGGAAGGAGGAGTTGCGGGGACGGACGAGGCGCGCTGCTGCTGCAACGGGGCGCGACGGCGGCGAGGAGGCCGACGGGGCTCCGGCCTGACTCTCTTCTCCGGCGAGGGCAGAGCGGGAGCAAGGGGAGGTCGAGGGCTGCGGCTGGTCGCGCGAAGGGGTGGAGGCGCGAGGCGACGGGGTCGCGCGCGAGGGAGAAAGAAGGGCGAGGTGGAGGCGCACCGGAGGGGAAGGGGAAGATCGAGGAGAGGGGGCGAGGGGATCGGGCGCAGGGAGCTCGTTTCCCTGGCTCGATGCGTGCGTGTGCGTGAGAGTGGTGGCGCAGGTGGATGGAGGGGAGTGATCGGGTGAGGGGAAGGGGCTGCGAGGGGATCAGGCTAGGGTTAGGAAGGAGGTTGGGCTTTGGGAGGCCGCCCGGTGGAGAAAGAAGTGGCAGAGGTCGGCTGGCTCTCTCTCTCCCTCATATTCTTTAGCAGAAAAGAATTAGAGATAAGAAAAGAAGAGAGGGTTAGGAAAGAGTTTAAGATGTGCACAATTTTCCTGACTCATAAAAATATGCTCGATCCAGGAAAAATAGAAAAGAGGCACTAATGTAAGATTTAAATTCAAACTTATTTGAATTTAATTCAAATGGTTTGAACTAGAACAAGGTTTTAGAAGTGTCCAAAAATGTTGAGATTTTTGGTGGAGCTCCGAAAAATTATGAAATAATTTATGGGCAAGGTTGGAGACCAAGAATTGAGATAACAACGGCATGTGATATTTTGCAAGTGGGTTATGGTGATTCCAAAACAATGGAATATTTTTATAATATCTCCCTAAATATCGGGAGGGTATGTTATAAAGAGAAGTCACCCTTCCCTCGATATAAATGGACCGAAGATCCATACAATTTTATTTAGTTGAGTTTTTAAAATTAATGACATGATGGCATGATGACACGATGCAATGCCAAAATAAATAGAGCAAGCACAAATAAAAACACACGGAGGAACCCGGAATATATGGAAGGCAACTGAAGCATCGGTCTCGGGGCGTCACAGCCATGGACCTGATGGGCCCGGGACTGTCAGCCTCTTGACGAACAGTTGTCTCCCGATTCCTCTTGTTTTGCTGACCATGTTGGGAACGACAGACGGCGGCGCCGCGGCTAGAGCACCAAGGCGGAGGACGACGTGGAGACCTCGGACCGAACGAACCGGAGCGGGGGAAGACGCAGGCGGAGGGGAGTACGAGGGTTGACTTGTTTGGGTGCAGCGTGGGCCGGTGGAGCTGTCGTCGCCAGACAATGTGTGGTAGTAGAGGGATGGCCTAGCCAACGCCATAGGCTATGATGGCCAGCCGCTGTATAGGAAGAGGACCAAAGATTGAACAAAATAAAGAAATACAAATGGATAGGTGGTTGGTCCCATATGTCTGTGTACGAGACCTGCTGGGTCCACCTGAGGAAGGGAATATGTTGGGAGGAAGGAGGTTGAAAGCACGGTAGCCGAGTGAACTAGTTTTTTTAACGGACAAGTGAAATAGTTACATACATAAGCAAATAGCCACTCAAACAGGTTAATGTGTTCTTAACATAAATATTTCAGACAAAACAGATAATTACAACACATAGGCTAATGCATGAAACACTCAGATGATAAAGGTGCTTATAAACAGATAAAGTACAACATCTAGACCTTCCTGGCACGCTTGATCATGACGCTGCGGCTGTCCGTACTGCCGGTTATGGGAAGCGTACACGCCTCATGTCCAAGATCTGCCTGTACATGTCGTAGCATGCGATGCGCCCTGGCCACGAGGTTATGTAGGCTAGATTCAGAGGTACCTCCCACGTGTTCAGGTCCTTGGTATCGTTGTCTTCTTTCATGTTGGCGTATCAGGGGTCGATGATGGTCTCGGCGAGGTCAACTACGGAGTCCTTCTCCTGCCCGTTGCTGATGATCTTTTATTGCTTCTGGATGTCGACAAGCTTGTTGCACCAGATGGCCAAATCGTCGTGTTCTTCCTTCTCTCCACCATAGCGAAGGTGCAGTCAGTGCTGCCGATGAAACGGGCGAATGCTCCAAAACCTCTAATGGCCCTACAGAAGTGGTTGATGAGAACCTCGTCCCACACACATACCTGGGCGACGGCGATCCGCTGGTCCCTGTCAGGAGACGAATGGATGGGCACAAGGTCTAGTCCTGCAAGCTTGTGCTTTCTCGTCCTGTAGGTACTGCTTGAACTCGGCGAGGCAGAGCTTCACCGAGTTCGGATCGTTGGTGTACATCACATTCAACTTGGTGCAGCCATAGGACTGAACGGCAAACTCAAAGGGGAACTCCTTACTGAAGTCCATACCCAGCAGGCTCACCCCTCGGATCGCCATTGGACTCTCTTCAAGTGAACGAGTGTGTAGGTGGCGGCAGTTCGTTTTTCAGCTCTTGGGGAACTGGATTCAATAGTAAACTGAGTGTCTACAGGCGATAACAGTTACTACCCCTCCCTCGCTCGCTGCACGCCCGGCAAAAGATGCACCCTCGACGCATTCAAACGCCTCCATTAACAAACCTACTCCGGCCAGACATCGTTTCACGAGCGGGTCTATATTGGTACTGTAATAACAAGAGTTAGTGGTCACTTTACTTAAATTTAATTAGCTTTAATAGAAATTTATACTTAAAACAAGCAATGCATTGGCTCGTTTCTATCGCTGCCACAGATCAACATGCACAACAATTAGAATTATTATTCTCGTGACCTTATTACACGATCAAGCACATTTGTCGACTTTCACAAAGATAATACTACCAAGGTTGAACTGTTTGTTATGGTTGTTGTCCTCTGCATCATCATGCCGTGTTTCCAAAGCTTGCAAGATTCAGAACCAGCAAATAAGATCCAAATAATAAGTACGACAAAGATGCCTACACACTCATTGATTCCCAGCTTGCAAGATTCAGAACAAACAAATAAGATCCAAATAATAAGTACAACAAAGATGCCTACACATCTCATTGATTCCCAGCTTGCAAGATTCAGAACCAAAAAATAAGATTCAATTAATAAGTACAACAAAGATGCCTACACATCTCATTGATTCCCATCTTGCAAGATTCAGAACCAACCCATTAGAGCCTTTTGATAAAGTGAATATCGGGATTAAATCCATCTTGGCTAGCCATATCATACAATCGAAGAACTTGGCGAATGCTCTTGACCGTCACAGCATATGTAGTTGAGTATTCCTGTTTGCACAACACAAACAAGAAGAGCATGATTTCACTTTAATAGTGGCCTCCTTGAACTTAACTTGCAGCTCCACTCGGATGAGGCCTGCCTGGAGTTCCATGATTCAATTCATGCGCCTTTTTCTGCAGTTCACCTGAAATGAAGCAAAGATTGCATCATTCAGCTAGCAAGAAGTACTTGCTCTCGTGAGCTGGCAGGTTCTTCTTTAGTAGTTGCACTAAAATTGAAGAACATTAAGGTTGGTTGTCTGTCTCATGTAAGGTGCAACTATAATTTTCTTATCCTTTTGTGCAGTTCCACTAAAATAAAGTGCCATTGTGGTGACAGTGACGGCTCATCTTGCAAAGGCTAATAAAATGTTAGACGAGATTACCAGCAGAACTTGACGGAGATTTTGGAAACTCCAATCACCATTTTGTGCAGTTCCACCAAAATTGAGAGATGTTGCCCACGTGACATTTTAGTTGAACTGCACAAGACACTCATTCCAAAAAAAGTGTTTTGTGCAGTTCACCAAAACGTCACAATAGCAACAAGGTGAAATGGATATCCCTATCTGCACAAAAAGATAGAAAGTAAACAGTTGCTGGTCAATAAGAATATACGAAACATATATGAAATGAAAAGAAGCATCTTAATTATGTTCATGGAAATCAAGCAAGGACAGTAGAAATTTTAAAATGTCAGCAATTCTTCATGTTACCAGAAGCATTATGATCAACAATGAGATTCCTCAAATATGGGATTACTTTAATGGTGGCATTGCTTGTTTACCAGATAGAGTAAATCAACAGCAGCTAAAGAGTTGGTTTAAGGGCATGGGACCGTGGGGACACCAGGACACTCAGCAGCGTAAAGGAGCAACTTACTTATCATACTGGGGAAAACAGCAAGAGTGCCATTTGTAACACAGTTTAATTGCATCTTATCACTTGAGGCATTAGATTAACAATAACACTGGTTAGACATGTCCCTAAGGTAACAGTGTGATCGCTTCATTTTACATGAGCCCTTACATTAACAACAGCAAAAGGTTGGTATAAGGACATGCGACAGTGGACGCATCAGCACAATGTACCTACAAGGAGGCATAAAGTGGTGATGCCGAGTTTGTTCATGCTATGTGAGGGTAGCAAATCTAATCCTGGAGACCTTTTACTATGTGAGGGCAGCAAACCTAATCCTGGAGACCTTGTACTATGTGAGGGCGGCAAATCTAATCCTGGAGACCTTTTACTATGTGAGGGCAGCAAATCTAATCCTGGAGACCTTTTACTATGTGAGGGAAGCAAATCTAATCCTGAGACCTTTTACTATGTGAGGGCAGCAATTCTAACCCTGGAGACCTTTGTACTATGTGAGGGCAACAAATCTAATCCTGGACATACTTTGTTGACTTGTCCACCAGCCGCCACTTTCTATCCTTTTTTCAACTAATAATAGATCTATTCCTTATCCAGTTTGTACTGCGTTTTCCCATTATTTCCCTTTTCAAGCAAGAGACCGGTTGGGTATCCAGTCTCTACTACTTTCACCATATTATTTCCTCTTTGAATCAAGTCCTAGATTAATGCTACAACTTTCCCCCCTTGCTTCGTTGTTTGAACAAAGCCCTAGATTCGAATGCATGAAGTAGCTTTACCTCTAATAACACTAAAAATTTAGGTGTCTTTGGAAGAGCTGATGGGAGTAGCAAAAGATGCACATGCAGACACGTTGTCACATCCCTAGCTTCTGGTGCTGCCTAGTGTTTGCATCTTGCTTGCATCATGTTTAACTTTCATGGAAATCTGAAATGGGGATTGCCTATACCCCTAGCATCAAAGGAATTCACTAGGTTCACCTAAAGTATTTTCAGTAATCCAAATGGCTTTCAAAAATGTTCACCATTTCTGGAAAATGCTAGAACCATAACCAGAGGTGTTGCACATTTTTCCATGACATATTTGGTCACTGAATTAAATCATATGTACTTTGCATTTGGGCATTTAAATGCTAGTAACTATTTTAAATGCTCAAATAATTCTGAACTTAAGTGTGGGCTATTAGGAATAATCCCAACAGAGCCCACAATTATTTGCAGGATTTTTGGAAAACGTTTTAGTATTTTTAATAAAGCCATCAAGTTGCAGAAGAAATAGAAAAGAGAAATAAAAATAGGAAAGATCAGAGGCTCACTGGAACTTACCTGGCCGGCCCAGCTGGCAGCCCACCTGCTGGCCCAGCCCAAGAGCTCCTTCCCCTGTCGTCTTCCTCCTTGCCAGAGGACGAGCGCTGCACACAGCCACTGGCGCTGCACGCGCCTCGCCACCTCCACCCTGCCCGCCTGGCCCCCGACGCCTAGACACCTCCAACGACACCACGCACCCCCCTGACCGACCGCCCTCACTCTCTCCCGTGGCGATTTTCCTGCCTGCATCTCTTCCCCCTTCCTCTGTTCTCTCCACCGAGAGCCAGCTGTCGCCGCTGCTCGCCATAGCCGCAGCCACCGCCCCTCGCCTCCGACATGCCTAGGAGCTCCGCCACATCGCCCCCGACCTCTCCGCTTAAGTCAAGCAAGCCGACGCACTGCAGCACCGCCTGCCGCTGTTTTCAACCTCGACCGCCGGAGATCCTCTCGCCGCCCGCTCGCCCAGCTTCCTCGAGCACGCCGAGGCCACCTCTGCAACCGCTGTGAGCTCACGGACCGATTCTCCTCCTCGCCGCGTGCTCATGCTCTAGCTCCGCTTCCCCACCTCGCCGAAACTTGCCGCTGCTAATGTCGCCGTCGCCCTTACGGTGGGCCAACGCCGCAGATGAGCACTGGTCGAAGTTCTCGCTGCCTCGTAGCCTCGCCTCGCTCTTCGCTTGTTTCTAAATCGAAGCTGCAGCCCCGCGCCTGCTAGCCCGACCGCCGGCCGCCACGAGCTCGACTCCGCGAGCTCGCCCACCCCAGCTCCTACCTCTTGGCCTAACAGATGCGCCATGAGCCCCAGCCACGATAGGATCAAATCATGTCGATTTGGTCGACCGTGGGCGATTTCGGCTCCTCCGCCGCCTCTGCTGCTGCCGGGCGACGAGCCGTGGACCAGGTCCGGCGGGTTTGACCCCGTTTGACCGGGGTTTGACTTTCCCCTGACCCACTGACGTGTGGGACAGGCCCCTGCTTAATTAAGCGATAGATTAATTAGCGTTAATTAACTTAGTTAGTTAGGTTAGCCACTGACATGTGGGCCCGGGCCTTAGCTAAACTAGATTAGGTTTAGTTTAATGTTAATTAACCCTGTTGGTTAACTATGTCACTGACGTGTGGACCCCACACGTCAGGTTTGACCTGGACCGGGTCAGTTGACCTGCTGACGTCACAGTGACGTAGTGCTGACGCCATAACCTTTTCTGGACTTAATTTAAATCAGAAAATCTAGAAAAAGGCCTAAACTTCTAAAAATCATATAAAATCAACAGTAACTCCAAATGAAACAAATTATATATGAAAAATGATCAGAAAAATCAAATCTATCCATCTATACCATTTTCAGGCATGTTAGAACAACTTATGACTACTGTTTAGGACAATTCAATTAAATGGCATGTAATAAATCACATATGGAGTTTGAATTTGAATCTTTGATTCAAACCAACTTCATTTAATCTGGTTTTAGTTGCATCAGCTCAAATCACAAGCATATTGCCATGTCATGAGCATGCATCATATTGTGCATTGCATTGATTGTGTTTCCTTCTATGTTGCTGGTATTTGTCCCCTCTCAGTAGACGACGTACCGACGATGAGTTCGATGACACAGATGAAGAACTATATTATCTTTAGAAGTGCCAGGCAAGCAAAACCCCCTTGTTCATTGCGATACAATCTCACTCTCTCGCTCCTGCTCTCTTTTATGCATTAGGACAACAACGATTCATCTGTTACTTGTTGCGGTAGCTGAACCCCTTTATCCTCTCTCAGATGACCTGTCATTGCCACAAGAATAGATGAAACCCACTAGCATGAGTAGGAGTTGTTTGAGCCCCGATGTGCCTACTCATTCATGCTTGTTTGTCATGCCTGCTATTGCTTAGAGTTAGGTCAGTCCGATTCATCGGGAGGAATCAGAGGTGTATGAACATGTCCTCTTGTTGAGAGCTAAGTGTGTGAACAAGATTTGGTAAAGGTAGCGGTGAGAGGCCATGTAGGAGTACATGGTGGGTTGTCTCATTGCAGCCGCCCTCGTGAACTGAGTTACGTGTTTGTGATCCATGAACAGTTACTACCACGCATTGAATGCTTAAGTGCCCTCTCGACTTATTAATCAACTTGATCTCCGCCCAGAGTTGCAACTAGTTTCGTGTTTGTAGGTAGTGTTGGTAGTCTACCAAGTGGCACCCTGCATGTGGGCTTGGGATGACTAGGCACCTGTGGCACGGTGTACCAAGCGAGATCCACCCGCTGAGGTGGGCTTGGGAACCCTGCACACATCGCTTGGGGCCATGAGCGACACCCCGCCGGATCTCCTTGCGGATGGAACCCGAATAGGCGATAAACCCGACTAGAGACTTGTGTGGTTAGTCGGTCGTGGCCGACTCCCTCGCCAGCTCCCGCTTGAAGGTTGCCGAGATACACAAGGTGTACATGGCGGTAAGTGGCTAGAGCGTGTGAAGAAGTACACCCGCAGGTTAATATGATCTATTCAATAGCCGTGTCCATGTAAAGGACTTCGGGTTGCCTATAACAGTTCATAGACAAGTGAAAGTGGATACTCTAAAACTCGCAAGATAAGCGTGAGTGCTATGGATGGCGTTCTCGTAGGGAGACGGAGCGGATCCATAGTGGTGTATTGATATCGTGAATATGTGGACTCGTGCGCCACCTCAAAAGAGTTACTTGCAAATGTAGTTCAGATAGCCACCGAGTCAAAGCTGGCTTGTCGCAACCAAACTCCACCACCCCTTTGTTGATCTTGATGCATATGTAGTTAGTTTTGATGTAAGTCTTGCTGAGTACATTTGTACTCACGTTTGCCTATTTTATGTTTTTGCAGAGAGACTTCAGTCTCGCTAGTAGTTCCGCGTGGACTTCGACGTTTAGCTTGTTACCTCAGCTACGATCTTGTACCCTCGGCAGGAGCTAGTAGATAGTCAGGCTTCTCAGTCTTTTTCATTTGTAGATGTCTGTACTCAGACATGTTAAGCTTCCGTTTGTGCTTGTTTCTTGTATGCTTTGTATGTTGGGTCATGAGATCCATGTTTGTAATATCTCGTTCCTCGGAGCCTAATGAATAAATATTTGAGTCGTAGAGTTATGTTGTGATGCCATGTTGTATTTACACATATTGAGCATATTGTGTGTATGTTTGAAATGCTTGGTATGTGTGGGATCCGACAATCTAGTTGTTTATCCTTGGCAGCCTCTCATATGGGGAAATGTAGTCTAGTGCTTCCCGAGCGATAGTAGTCCGCTACAGCCCGGTTCACCGGAGTATCTGCTAGCCCAAAGACTACTGCTTTGGTCACTTGGTGGCCGGCATGTGTTTCACTGCTCCTATGTCTGTCCTTCGGGAAATGTCACGCTGTGACATCCGGAGTCCTGCCTAGCCTGCTACAGCCCAAGTTACCGAGTCCTGTTAGCCCAAAGCTACAGCCCGGATTCATACGCTGATGACCGACATGTTCGATGTGATTCATGTACGCCTGTCCCCATGGGTTAGCGCCGCTTTGGGTTCACGACTAGCCATGTCGGCCCGGGTTCTCTGTCATATGGGTGCTAGCGACACTATCGTATACATGAGCCAAAAGGCGCAAACGGTCCCGGGCCATGGTAAGGCGACACCCGTGGGAATACCGTGCGTGAGGCCACAAAGTGATATGAGGTGTTACCGGCTAGATCGATGTGACTTGGAATCGGGGTCCTGACACACGTGGAGAGCTGGGGTAGTAGAGCAAGGCCGCTTTCGAAAAACTTATACCTGAGAGTCATCGGTATGTCGGTTAGTTTGGGTTACTGTTTGGATCCATGTGTTAGAGTTAGTTTGGGTTAGTTTGAACTCAGCTAAACCAAAAAAATCTAACCCACCCAAGAGGTGCTTATTTGGGTTAGTTCTTCTCGCGACACTAAAAAACACATTTTTTTTCTCGCTCTCCCCGCAGCAGATCCCTCCCCACTTCCTCGAAGCTTCTCGGCCTCTCCCTCCCTCCCTCTCGCACCGCCCATGAAGGCACCTCGCTGTATCCGCGCTCCATCTAACCCTGTCATCCAAACACCTCTTTGGCTAGAGTTACTTCAGGGTTAGTTCAGGATTAGAATCTAACTCTAACCTTTAATTGAGTTAGAGTATCCAAACAGGGCCAGGCGGTACGACCGGGGTGATGCCCCCCTTCTGTTCCGCACTCTAATCTAGTGCATGACACGTATTACGTCGACCCGGATGCTGCTGGCTGTCCCACATGCCGGCGAAGTAGTACATAGTAGTAATAAGGAGCAAAGAATCATGCAGTATAAGTCTTTCTAGAGATTCCAACAACTGACTAGACTACACCGCGTGCAGTATCTCAAATCTCAAATCTCCCTTCCGGTTTATAGGGCTCAAATCTCAAATCTCATCAACCAAGGCAGTTTGCGATTGGAGGAATGTATCTCGTACTTTACAAAACTACCCTAATTAAACTCATGCATTAATTACGTAGTTCTCTCATTTTCCTCTCCGCCTTGGTCGCGGTGCACAATATTGAGCACTCCTATATGACTAGCTGCTCTATCTACATGCGGGACATCAAAGCATCCGGGCCGGCGTTCCATCCACCAAATGACAGCGAGGTGCTACAGTCGGAACTCACCGGTGACCCCGGTGTGGCCGCTATGACCAATATATCATTAAAACCCACACCTTTACCAGCAGTGGTAAAGTGGCCTCAAGTTGGATCGACGAAGCAACCATCATTTCACCGAATGCTCAAGAAGCCCTTTCTCCCCTTTCTTGAAGAAAACCTCACCTGTGCTACTCACTTCGCCATTTTCCTCTGCATCGATGAAGGAAAGGTGGCTAATTAGTGATGCTGCTATATTTTCATTCCAAGAATCTTCTTTTATGGGCACCGACTGATTCTCACAGCCCATTCTTTCCCTGCTTTCATTGCGATTGTGGTTTCCTTTCGATTGTTTTTGTTTTCAGTTCATTGATGGATCCTCGAACACTAGGCAAAGAGTTGCCGGCGGACAACCCATCGGAGACAGCGATCTCCGTGAAGTGAGCACCACCAACGAGTTGACCATGTTTGCGGGCCAACCCATGGAGATGAAGAACTCCAAGAAACAAGCACGGCCAAAGAGTTGACGACGTTGGCGGATTTAACTCCTCAAAGAAAGTTGAAGAACAGCAAGGGCCCCGCTGCCTACCCCTGTAAACTCGATGGCCACCTATGCGAGGCTCAAGGCCGATTTTGAGGAGATAGTCGCCATGAGAAGCAGATTTCCCGGCAAGGTGATGGCCCCATCGAGGATTTAGGAGATGGCCCCCGGAGGGATGGGATCCCCCGGTGGGAGCGGTGAGCTGCACAAGGTAAAAAAATAATGGCTTATTACCAAAAGTTGTGGTTTTGATTATTTGCAATGTGCTTGCTAATATGTTAGGGTTGTGCAGGTGCCAGTGGACGTCCTTGATGATTCCGATGTCGCGGCCCGTCCTATGGACAACGCCCTAGAGATTGTTTTCGATGTCGCGGTCCGTCCTATTGGCATCGCCCCAGAGATCGATTCCGATGCCGCTGTCCATCTTGTGGACATCGCCCTAGAGATCGATTCCGATGTCGCGGTCAGTCCTGTGGACATCGCCCCAGAGATCGATTCCCATGCCGCTGTCCGTGCTGTGGTCATTGCCCGAGAGATCGATGACAAGAAATAGTTGGTCGCGCTAATCCTTCAGGGTAGTTTGCATTGTCCTGTGTTTAGTTACCAGAACGATGCGTGTTATAAACCATCTTAGGGCTAGTGCACTGTCTTGTGTGGGCGATACTTGCTAGTTTTGTTTGATAGTGAATCATGCGAACCCTCTCCGAGTTATGGAAACAGATGTATCCTCACCGGCTTTTGATATAATATATGGCATGCTTAGATGTAAGTTTGAACTGTTTATTATATCAGCAGGGCTTATTTGATGATTCTAGGTGTTAGTAGGCTAGCTACTGTGCGATCTATAGTACTTGCAAAACACTCACCGAAGAGAAATGTTGGGGTTGATGAGCTCGTGGTACGCTTATACTGATCCGTCGTCGATCGGCCAATATCCCAAGCTCATAAAATTGTAGGCTTAGCGATCGATCAGACAATAGTTGACATGGATACATTCAGGCCTCATTTGGTTCATAGGGTAGGAAAATCATAGCAAAAGTACAGAGATGTACAACACAAAATCTTAGCAGTACAGAGACGTCCCTCCGTTCCAAAATAGATGAGTGAACTTTGTACTACTAACTTTGAAATGGAGGGAGTACAAATCCTAGGCGGGCTAGTTTGGCCTAGTGGTTTTTAGTGATATGACGTGGTACAGTGCCGTCCAGTCTTCGCGTGTGGTAGCAGTACTGCAGGTAGAGTAAGTTTTCATGAAGAAGCGGAATTCAACAAAGTCATGATGGTTCCTTCGTCCGATTAACTTTGTGCATGGCAGGTGGACCAGGATAATTTTGTGCATGGCACGTGGAACAGGATGGTCGATGTCCCACATGTGAGCGAATGAAAGTATTCTTTCTGATATAGTGGACGAGCAACGAGTATTCATTGTCTATTTTAGATGAAACTTATTGTCTCCACTGTTACAACGGAGGAATGTGAAACACGGCAGCCCAGTGAACTTGGCATGTGCACCACTCCCTCCTTCCTCATGTAATACTACCATAGTGTTGACTATAAGGTTACAACTTTTTCTCACTTTCTCTCTATCTATTTCCTCTCAAATGTTTTTTACCTTCTTTTTTTAGATACAATTGTGTTTTATGCCTCTTTTTTAGAATTAGTTTTTTTATACCTAGGAGCACGTGTAGAGATGGGCTCCAGCAGATCCCACTCCTTGACTTTGTCAATGCCTCTCTCTCCTCCACATAAGCGGGCTTGTTGAGAAGACAAGAGATGATCTCTTAGCACAATATGTTTCACCATGTTTTTAGGAATAACTAGTTATTGAAAATAATGCTAAGAGATGATCCATTGTACACATGATTTTTTATCATCTCTAAATTACATGCAAGACTTATGATAAGACTATCTTATCAACCATTGTACATGCCCTTTATAGCCCAGAATTTTACCAGTGCGAGCTATAGTACTTGCTATGAATGCGGGCAGCTGGCCTCTGAGGGGGGGGGCGCGGGGGCAGGTGGTGGGGTGGGGGAGGGGTTCTGGTGGGCCAGGGCGGTAAGAAGCGGGCTTGGAAGCGGTGTGGACTCCCGGATAGCCCACCTCACATTATCACCACATATTTCTTGGAGTCCGTGCACGGCGGGAGGGCGATCTCTTCTCCCTCCCCCATCTCTCTCCTCTCAGCCGACGCCCGCCGAGCGATTAGATTTCGGCTATCGACGGTTTATTCAATTGCAATCCCACATGTCAGTGAAAATGCAAGACAACGCGTGTCCCCTTTGGTGAGCGGCGTGCGAGCCGGACTGTCGTGGGTGCGACGTGAATGTGACGCGTACGAGTTGTAAGTGTGCCACATTTTCCTTTTGAACTTGCAAAGTGTAACATTTTCGTGCGATCGATTGATAGAAATCCAGAACAAAATGACGAGGGCGGTGCTTTCCCGCGCGTTAGGAGGGCTAGTTTGAGTGATATGACGTGCTACAGTGCCGTCCACTTTCTCCATTTTTATGTAAGCAAGAGTCTACACTCTTACGTGGGAGGAGTGCGAAACACGGCGGATCTAATTTTGATCGAGGGATAACTGTTCCCTGCGAAATAATGGAGCACTGTTAGTGATTATAGCATGATAGTTAGGGCATCTCCAGTGCTGACCCTCAAATTTACACTGGCATCTGTCCGAGCGCACTGATGGATGCCATCCAATGCTGCCCGCATACCTTTCGACAACTATATGAACTAACCAGATGATTGCAAACAAAGCAAATTTCAAATTGACCGGATGAAATTCATTACATTTCGAGAACTTTTCCTATAAAGTGGAGTACATATTTCGCACAAACCGTACTAAAACCTACTGTAAACCTAATCTAAATGATCGCCGGGCCCTGACCACCATGTCCGGCCATGAACCCGAGAAAGCCGGCCATTGCCTTTGCCTCCTCCTTATCCGCCTCGATAACCTCCTCCTCCGGAGCACAAGTTTATGAAGATTTCCGCCTCCACGTCGCCGTCAAGCGGCTAATCGGCCGCAGATTTTTATCCTACCAAGCTTGGCGTCGACTGAGTGGAGGAGCGGTGGCCTTCCTGGGACCAGAGCGGTGGTGACCTAGCGTGTACTACTCTTCCTCGCTGCCGGCTGCACCCGCGCACGCGCGCTGGCTTCGTGGTCGGGGCGGCGGAGGGCGGCTGGGGGGAGCCGGCGATCTCCTTCGTCTGCTCCTGCGAGAGTACGTAGAGAGCATTGGAGCGCGCCCAGAGCAGAGCCACCGATGTCCTTCATCTGCTCCTGTGACAGTACGTCCAAGGGAGCTTTGGAGTGCCCGGAGGCCATGGTTGGAGTGGTGCTAACATAAGGAAGGGACCGGAGGAGAATGAGTGTGGGTCTTTGGCTATGGCTGGGAGCTGGGGCTCAAGTTAATATAGCGGGTGAATGGCAATGAGGCGCGGCAGACGGATGGACGGCTGGCACCAGAGTAGGTTCGTCGGCAGTCGTGGTGTCATTAACGCGGAGCAGTCGCTTGCACCGGGATGCCACGCGGATGGCGCTCTCTCGGCCGTCGCGCTACTGCAATGCCGGCGCCAGTGAGAGGTCGCGTCGGCATGAATGCGAACGCTGCTTCAGTGACTTCACCGCAGGTGCGTTGCTCACTGACATGTGGGCCCAAAGGGCATCAGGCCCGCATGTCAGTGACACACCAACTGCACCTGCAGTTAAGGCCGGTGAATGCTGCATTGACATTCTGGAGAGACTGTGATCGTTTCAAGCAGGAAGCGCTAGCGATGGAAGGGGTTTCGGTAGGCCAGGGCGGTCAGACGATGGCGTGGTGGTAAAATGTGAATTCATGCATGACGAGCCTTTGAAGCGTATGCGGCACGTATTGACAACCAGGCGTCCATGCAACCGCTCTTGTCGCCAGCTAGCATTCGACGACCACCATTAGACACCACACAACCATAAATAACTTACGAATAATTGACAAATCGATCAGACACACACTCATGTGCAGTGGCACTATGATCGGATGCTCACGATAGTACATACTCCGCACCATAGTACCCTCTCTAGCTAGGCTATTTTATAGATTGTCGTTGTGATGGACGATGTACGTGAGCAAGGCACCGAGTCACGAGTATGACGTTGGTGTTAAGCCAAGTGAATACATGCTCGGTGTTCGCGGAGGCCTCCAGCAAACGTCTAAACAGTAATGTCACATACGCATAATTTTGGCTTTTATTTCTTTCTCCACTGACAGGTAGGCCCGCATAGATAGATAGATAAAGAACACGAGCTGATAAGGCGATGCGGACTGTTTGACGGGTTAACGGACAAATACGGCTATACGTTGAGCCAAAGGATGTGATAATCACCATATCTCGTATACAATGATCAAAGTGAGCTATCAAGACAAGTTCAATGACCGCCAATGCATTTTCCTTGGTTGTCGGATTTCGGGTTCCGGCAGACCCTTAAGGTTCGAACTCTGGGGTGCGCGCGGAGATCCAACCCTCTGCCGCCTCGCCTCACCGAATCGCAGGGACCTAAACTACTAACAAGAACAGCACAAGAGACGCAAGATTTATATCGTTCAGGCCACCATGGTGGTGTAATACCCTACTCCAAAGTGTGTGGTGTGTGGATTGCCTCTTGGGCTGATGAGGAATAGTGAGGGAAGAACAGCCTCGCGAGGGTCTGTTCTGGTGGGTGTGATGAACTGCTGAGTGGTGTCCCGCCGCCCGCTTGAGGATCGGGTCTCTATCTCTCTCTCTCGATTCGAATGGCGGATCCTTCGCCCCTCCTATGGTGGCTAGCTCTACTTATATAGACGAAGGCCCTGGGCCTCTTCTCAAATATTAAGCGGGAAGGGCACCAACAATTGGCCATTTTGAAGGGGAACAGCAGGTACACTTATCCTCGACTAAAGTTGGTCCTCGCCGCCAAAGGCTCGTGATGACGCCTCGCTTGGGCTCCACGATGATCTGCTCCAGCCGCTGGGGCTGGTCTTGGTCTTGTTGCATCAAACGGATGCCTTTGCTCGATGCTCGCCTGCGCTTGCTCCCTTTGCACCAAAGAGGAAAGGAGGACGCCTGGCGGGCGGGCGCTCGATCGGGCGCCCTTGGTCATCATGGCTTGCGCCATGGGCACCTCGCGAGGTACCTTGCCTTGAACTCTCCGCCCCCTCATGAGCCAGCACTCGACGAGGCCGCTACCGAGGAAGCTCTTGGTCGTCCGCCCATGAGGCTTGGCCTCGCGAGGGTCTTGAGCTTGTGTTGATGAAGATGGGCTGTCACGGGCCTCCTCCGAGCCACGCCAAGACGCCGCAGTGTGCAAGTCTGGGGACCCCATTCCTGTAACGCCGACAAGAGCCCTCGGCCCACGGCGCGCCCCGAACTTGGCCGAGCAGAGAGGCGAAGGGCAAGTCGAAGCGTCATGGGCCCTAACAGCCTCGGCCTCGGGCGACAGCGTGGCGGTTGATTGGACGGGCGGCACTGCTCCCCCACGCCCTTATTTCGTGCCTTGCTAGGGCGGACACGCTGCTGCACACATCTGTTCTCCTCTCAGGTTGCTTGTGCGCCCATCCTTCCCACTCTCGAACTCCAGCTTCCATTTCTAATCCAATTCAAATCCCTCTTCCCTTTCGATCTCCATGGCTCGGACGAAGAAGGGAAAGGAAGAAACTCGCCGCTTTGCTTTGCTCGCCACCGTCGGGCGGCCTCCACTGTCGAATTCGCCGATCATACTCAATCTGGAGGGCTTGGGCAAGGTTAGTTCGGCTCTGGCCACCTCCTTCAACGAATGTGGGAGGACGACGGCCTGGCCCGCGTCCCACTTCGCCGTCGACAGGATAGTCACCGAGGTCCGGTATTTTGCTGACGCCCTGTGGGTGGGACTGGTTCCCCCCTCTCTGATTTCTTCAACGTCGTGCTTTCCCATTACCAGATCCACATGATGCATCTGGGTCCTGAGTCCATTACTCTCCTCTCGGTCTTCCCTTTGTTTGTGAGGCAATGATGGGCATCCTTCCCTCGGTTGCCTTGCTGAGCCACTTCTTCTCTCTGCGCCTTGTCGACCCCACTCAATGCTCGGCGTGCGTGAGCTTCGTCGCCGCGCCCGAGACAGCAGCCTCAGGGATTGATTTCAGCCTGCCTCCGCCCACGGCCGAGTTCCGTGAGAGGTGGTTTTACGTGGATGTGGGGGTGCCCAGCCCCCTGCTCTCTGAGCCGACCTCGCCTGCTGTCCCCAATTCAGTGGGGGCGGGGGAGACGCCGAGCCCTCGGCTCGCCTTTTGTCCGGGCGCCGCTTCACGTTCCTGAGGTCGCTTGCTGTGACGGCGCCCAAGGTGGTGAAGGAGTTCCTGATGCGCCGCATTGCTCCTCTTCAACGCCATTCCCACCGGATGTGGGCCTTTGGCGGGCCTGGTGATCGTATGAGGCTCCAGGAAGAAGACCTGACGCCTGAAGCGCTAAGGAAAGTGCTCCTGATCCTTACTGGCGATCCTAACCCCGTGGCATCCGCACGAAGGGGCCCTGCTGTACCTCTGCGGAAGCAGGGGTGATCCGTGAACCAGATGCCTATCTTCGATGAGTGAAGGCGCTCGCTGGTCTCTGTGGGCCTCGCGAGAATCCAGTGGTGGCGACAGCCCTTCCGATCGGCCAAGGCGGCTCCTCCTCGAGTGGCGGAGCAGGGAGGCACGAGCCGCCAGAGGTCAAGGGACCTCGCCGGGTGATAGCGCGCGGGTGACGCCATGAGGGCAGTTCTCGAGGCTCATGCCGCCGTGGCTGAGGGCGGCAGGCAGCCACCCGCAGCGCCTGCGGATGAAACCCCCGAGGCCCCTGCTGCTTCTCTTGGTGAGGCGATCAGCAGCGCGTGTCAGGCGGACGCCCCTGACTCGGGTCGCCTTGAGGCTCCTCCCTCGCCGCAGGCTGACCCCTGCGCTCAAATCTTGGGTCGCTTCCGCGTGAACTTCGAGGCCCTCCGGAAGAGAAGGGAGGCCCTGGGCGATGATTACCCTTGTCGCCTGCTGAAGCGCAGGAAGTACTTCGCTACTGATGAGTAAGACTTCTCCTTCTCCAGCTCCTGATTCTTCTACTACTTGTACTGATCCTTGCCTTGCAGGCCCCTTCCTGCCGAGCTCACGGAGATGGGCGAGGGGCTGTCCTCCTCGGCCTCGCCCCCTCCCCCATCCTTGAGTGCTCCAAGCAGTGGAGCTCTTGTGGTGAGGGCGACCGGGGAGGTGAGCCGTCCCGAGGCGCGTCTTGGCCCTACGCGTCTCGCTGTCCTTCCTCGCGAGCCTTCCCGAGGCATAGCTAGCCTGTCGTGGGCTTCTCGCCTGGTCGTGGACGGTGATTGGCTGAGGCGCTTCCTGCGCCCCTCGTCTAGGGATGGGCTGGCCTGTGCCGGGTTCTCGGCGCGCGCCCGGGCCGCCGCGAGGGTGCCAGCCCCAGCCCCGCCCGGAGGGGAGTGTTGATTCGCTGGCTCCGGCGCCTGCCCTGGGCGGTCGATGGGTGGAGGACGCGCGAAGCGCTTGCTGGGAGCGCCGCGCCTTCGCCAAGGATTTCTTCAAGGGCGGCCGACGCGGTGAGCCTTCTCGGTGAAGAGCTTCTTGACGAAGACGCGCTTGAGGCCGAGGGCCCGCGCCTGGTTGCAGAGAGGCGCGAGCTGGAGGGCGCCGCCGCCTTGCGCGCCGCCAGCGTGAGCTTGATGATGAAGAGGCCAAGGCGTCGCTGGCAGCCTCTCGAGGCTGTTTTCGGCCATCGAGGAGGCCCGGCAGTGACAAAGCGGCGATAGGCGGCGGAGGAGCGGCACGGAAGCCCTGGCCCGTGCCACTCGTTGAGGAGCAGCGAGCTGCACGAGGCAGCCTCGCGCCGATGAAGATGGCCTCCGTGACTCGGTGGAGCCCGAGCGTGAAGAGCCGCCGACGCTGAAGTCCGCAAACGCCGCTGCCAGTACGAAAGCGCTGGAGACAAGGGAATGCTTACACGCGGAAGAGGATGAGGTTGCAGCACGGAAGCCAGCGCCATGGAGGAGGTCGGACGCCGAGTGAGGCGGCGCGCCGAACCTCGAGCGCGAGTTTGAGTTGCGGTTGGGGTTGATCAAGGCCGAGGCCGAGGGCAGGACTGCTGCCTTGAGGGCCAAACCGAGGAGGCGACGCGGTGGGCCGATGCTCTTCGGGCCGCCTTGCGGTGGCGCAGAGGGAGTCCACCACCTCTCGTGCCGAGGCGCCCTTCTTCGCCAGCGGTGGAGGAGGCCGAGGCTGTTGCGCGCGTAATGCGGATGAGATGCGCCGCCGCGAATCTTGGAGCACGAGCACCGCCCCATGCCCGCCACGCCCGGAAAGAGCTAACGTAGTTTTGATAATATCTGCGAGGCAGCGAGAGGCCAGCCGCACGTGGTTAACTACGCCGCAACCTTCGCTTCTTCACCGACGTGGTGGCGCTGGTTGAGGCGTGGTCGGTCGGGGCCGGCGAGGTTGGTGGAGGAGAGGAGCTGCCGCTGCTCGGGCGCGCGCTTCTCTCGCGCCTTCAGCCAGCTCGGGACATGGACCCTCACTTCGATTTTGACGCAGTTATCGCCTCAGCTTCCCCAGCCGTCCGGGCGACTCGGGCGACCGGGTGGAAGACAACGTGGATGCCCTCGTCCGGGCCTTCGCTTCAAACAACGACGGCGTGGTCGTGGCCGCCGATGAGGGAGGCATGGTGAACGGCCCAGACGCCGCCGACGATCACGCAGACAGCGATGGCGAGGCCAGCGACGCCAGCAACGGCTCGGGAGGTGCTCCTGAGGATGCATTGGGGGATTTGTCCGACTGATCATGTATTGTTCTTGTTCCATTACCCTGCATGAATAGAACTCAGGCTTTGGCCTGATGGAGGTGAGAGCATTTTGGGAGGGGGAGCCCCTCATGTAAGACTTGTGTTCTTTGTATTAGCTGGTGTTACATCGCCCATACGCCCGTGCCAAGTGGTTGGCTAAGCGCGCTAGTTGGATGGTTTACCTTGTTTCGCATAAGCCTCGAGATAGCCTCTGGGAGGCTGCGGCGATCTGAGTGTCTATCGATTGAATCCGTAGGACCTGCAGAAAAAACCCTCCGGAGAGGACGCGGCGGCGACAGGCTGGGCTGTGCGCGAGCGTGGCCTGGCCCGGCTCGCGAGGGGCTCGCGAGGGGAGGCAGCTGAGGTGGAGTTGTAACCGAAACGCGAGAGATTCGCTCGAACGAGACTAAGCACCCCTTCCCCGAATACACGCAAATCTTCAAGCTCAAATTCAACTTAAATCCAACAAGGGAAAACGACAGCCAGAGGGAAAACCAAATGAAAGCAGAAAAAGGCCGCGTCCGGCACCTAGTCTAGTCTTGGACGTCTTCTCACCAGCGTGGAGCTAAGTGCTGCTACTGGGCGTAGGAGGGAGCCCCAGGCCCGAGGCCGCACCTCGAGACTCCGGGCATGTACAGCCCCACTCATTATTACGTGAGAGTGTCACGGGCGGCGAGCTTCACAGCCGGGCCTTCTTCACAGTGTACCGCCTTGCTTCATATCGCGGAGACGAGGGCCCCGCCACGCCACACTCTAGTGCCACCAACGACGACTGGAAACCAGGACGCGGTCGGTGGGGTAGAGCGGTCGCCAGCGGTTCCCCCGACGACCACGGGTCCTCCGCCAGGGGCAGGCCCTGAGGCACCTCCCCAGCAGAGGGCCTACTCCCGAGAACGCTTTGCTCAACGCCGCGGTGGTGATGTAGGATCTCGCCCTCTCCGCAGCCTCGCCCCTCCCGAGGGGTCGGAGATCGCGGAGCGGATAGCCGCCGTCGGGCGACTGTACCTCCCTGTGACCTATGGTTAGCGATGTTTGCTCTTGAGGAAGTAGCGGTATTCGATAATCGCCGCCCGACGTGACCAGTGGGACTGTCTCGAGGCTCCTGAAAGAGCGCGGCTTCTGGCGCCTCATCCCCTAAGATTGGGCTGAGGAGCGAGTCTTCCTCCCTCATGCGGGTGCCCTTGGTCCATCATGTGGGGCACGTATTCTTCCGGCGCCGTCATCCCGAAGGCCACGCCGTAGTGCTGAGCGTGCCTTGCTGCTCGCTCGATGCGCCCGCCGTGGGGTGGTGGCGCGCGTCCACCAGGCCGTGGAGTTGCGCCGAGTCCTTCTTCTCCGCTGGCCGGGCGGGCAACACCGCCGCCGCCCGGCGCTGACAGCCCGCTGGTGTTGAGTAGCTGGAGCCAGCGCGCGCGTGGAGCCCCTGCGGGCCGCCTCGGCCCGAGGTGGGAGTTGGGTGCGAAGGGTGAGCCTCGAGGCGGGCGGCACAGGAGCTCCGCCACTCACTCAAAGAAGACGTCGCTGCCGCTTCTCCAAGAGCTCTGCACTGCAGCAGCTCTCGGCCACCGTGAGCGCGGCCTCGTGTTCGCCGCTCCGGCGGGTGTACGGTGATGTGGTCGCGCGTGGTTGGAGGCTCTTGCTGCCGATCCGCGCCGCGGGCGTGAGAGCTGCCGAGGCTCGTCCGCAGACGCTCATGCCCGCAGCGCCAAGGGACCGCGAGCTGCCTGGGCATGTGGTCGCCCGAGGCGAGCGGCTCTGCATGGGCGGGCCACGCCGCCCAAGGGTAGGGGTTGCCCGCTTGGTCGCCGGTCATGGCGATGACGATGCGACGGGACACGAGGTGGTAGAAGGCGGATTCCGGCGCACCCCTACCTGGCGCGCCAAATGTCGGATTTCGGGTTCCGCAGACCCTTAAGGTTCAACTCGGGCGCGCGGAGATCCAACCCTCCGCCGTCTCGTACCTCACCGAATCGCAGGGACATAAACTACTAACAAGAACAGCACAAGAGACGCAAGATTTATACTGGTTCAGGCCACCATCATGGTGTAATACCCTACTCATGTGTGTGGTGTGTGGATTGCCTCTTGGGCTGATGAGGAACAGTACAGGGAAGAGCAGCCTCGCGAGGGTCTGTTCTTGGTGGGTGTGATGAACTGCTCAGTGGTGTCCCGTCGCTCTGGCTTGAGGATCAGGTCTCTATCTCTCTCTCTCTGGATTTCAAATGGTGGATCCTTCGTCCCCTCCTATGGTGGCTAGCTCTACTTATATACACGAAGGCCCTGGGCCTCTTCCCAAATATTGAGCGGGAAGGGCGCCAACAATTGGCCATTTTGAAGGGGAACAGCGGGTACACTTATCCTGACTAAAGTTGGTCCTCGCCGTCCAAAGGCTCTGGTGATGACGCCTGCTTGGGCTCCACGATGACAGCGTTCCAGCCGTTGGGGCTGGTCTTGGTCTTGTTGCACCGAAAGGGATTCCTTTGCCTGATGCTCTCGCCTGCGCTTGCTCCCTTTGCACCAAAGAGGAAAGGAGGACGCTGCGTGGGCTGGCGCCCGACTGGCGCCCTTGGTCGTCATGTCTTGCATCATGGGCACCTCGCGAGGTACCTTGCCTTGAACTCTCCGCCTCATGAGCCAGCCCGACGAGGCAGCTACCGAGGAAGCTCTTGGTCGTCCGCCCCGCGAGGCTTGGCCCCTCGCGAGGGTCTTGAGCTTGTGTTGATGAAGATGGGCTGTCCTGGGCCTCCTTTGAGCCACGCGGCAGGCCGCGGGCAGGCAAGTCTGGGGACCCCCGTTCCCAGAACGCCGACATTGGTAATAAATGACCAGGATTGAAGGGGAATCCAAATTTCCTTCGTCTTCTGTCCTTGAGCTCTTGACAAACAAATGCACTTTACGGTTGTCCGGCCACTCCACCCTAGAGCTGTCACCAAGCATTGTTCATGCCACCGCGCTGCACACTAACCGGTAAGGAAGCGATGGCATCCCGCCGCGCCGAGTTCCTCGCCGCCCACGACCGCACACAGAATGGTAGGAAAGCGGTGGCATCCCGCCGTGCCGAGTTCATCGCCGCTCGCGACCTCACACCTATGTGGGCGGAATTTGAAGCTGCCAATGCCGAATGGGCGGTAGAGCAAGAGGCGGCCAAAGACGCACAGAGGGAGCGGAAAAGTAAGAAAGCACTCAAGAAAAGAGAGGCCCGCCGCCGCAAGAAAGAAGAGGACGCACGCGCTGCTGCGGAGAGGTCCGCGGAGATCCAAGCACGGTGGGGTGTCGCCAACAAAGCCGGGAAGGAGAACGACGGTGTCACATCCCTAGTTCTGGTATGACCTAGACTAGCTAGTCACTTGTGCATCATGTTTAAATTCCATTTAATTTTGAAATGGGGATTTGTGAAACCCTCAGAATCATTTTTAGAAATGACCTAAATAAAAAGTGCTCCAAAAGGGTCCAAGAAAATGATCATGTTGCTCTCTGAAAATATTGGACAGAGATAAAAATCAAACCAATATTATTAGGAGCTCATAAGTATTTATTTTGGGCATTTGGAATTAATGCATAATTATTTGCATTGGATATATATATATGTTATATATATTATATATGTCCAATAATTATGCTAGTTGTCGAGGAGCTCGAATAATATAGTTAGCTCCTGCAAAAATTGGCATAAGGAAATAAAATGATTTAGTATTTTAATTAAATCAAAACAAATGTCGAAAAATAGAAAAAGAAATAAAAGGGAAAAACCTTACGGACCTACCAAGGCCCAGCTCCCGTGCTGGCCCGGCACCACAGAGAGCCCAGCCACTGCTGGCCCAGCCCACTGCCCCCTCCTCTGTCGTCTTCGTCCTCGACAGAGGATGGGCGCGTGCTCGACAGCGCGCGCCGCTGCCGCCGCCACCTCCTCCTCCCGCCTGCGCCTCCTCCCCCTCATCGCTCTCGATGGCCCGGACGACGCCACGCGACGCCTGCACCTCTCTCCTCTCTCTCATTCCTTCCCCTCCCCGGTTTCTCTCCCACGCCGCACGGCCGAAGCGCCACCGCCGCCATCGCCATCGTTGTTGCGCCCACAGCCACGGCTTTGCCTCCCCGTGCTCAGAGCCCGCATCCGCCGAGCCCGAAGCTCCGGCCGCCCGCCGCGAGCCCCGCCCGGTGAGCCCGCGCCTCGCGGCTTCCGTCTGCTCCCTCGATGCGGACGAGCCCGGCCACGCCCGGTGCCCTTAGCCGCCCCATGGCTCAGAACGCGGACGCCGCTGCCCCGAGGTCGCCGCCGACGACCCGCACGGCCCGACGGGTGGGCCCTATCGCCAGGTGATTAGCTTAGTGCTAATCACCGCCTAGTTAACCATCGACATCACCAAGGCCCCAGCCTCTAATCTTTTAATTAGGCTTAAACTAACCCCTGCTTAACTCGTGTCACCGACGTGTGGACCCCACACGTCAGTTTGACCAATCAAGATGTTGACTTGTCGACGCAAGCATGATGAAGCATGAAAGGTCGACGCAATTAATTATTTTCTGGATTTATATTAATCAGGAAATTCCAGAAAATGATTCAAACTTCAAAAATTCATATAAATTCAACCGTAGCTCAGATTGAAAAAATTTATATATGAAAAATTATCAGAAAAATGCAATCTTTCCATCTGTACTTAATTTCATGCATGACAAACCAACTTATACATGCTGTATAAGTGAAAACACATGAATGGCATTTATAAGAGCTTATTTTGGAGTTGCATTTGAACCTTTGGTTCAAATGGGCTTCATTCAAATTGAATACTAGTTGCATTAGCTCAAACAGCATCACATCTACATGCCATGTTCATGCATCATATTGTTGCATATGATTGTGTATTGATTGCCGCACTGCTCCTTCTCGATAGGTCCTGCTCCGAGACGCTCCAGAGTATGTCTGAAGCAAAGGCCTCCTTGTTGATTTACTAGGCAAGCAAAACCCTTGTTCATTCCGATACAATCCTACTCTCTCGCTCCTGCTCTCAGTTATTGCATTAGGACAACAACGATTCATCTGCTACTTTGTGCTGCGGTAGCTGAACCCATTCCTCTGCATGACCTGTTAGCATGTGTAGGAGTTGATTGAGCCATGTTGTGTTCCTACCATGCTATGCCTGCTATTGCTTAGAGTTGTGTTAGGTCTGATTCATTGGGAATGAATTGGAGTGTTACGATATGTTCTGATGCTGAGAGTGAAGTGTGTGAACACGATTTGGTAAAGGTAGCGGTGAGAGGCCATGTAGGAGTACATGGTGGGTTGTCTCACTGGAACCATCCTTAAGCACTGAGTTCTATGTATGTTGTCCAATGACTCGATACTACCACACATTGGGTTCCGGTAACTCGGCCCCTCTCGACTTATTAATCAACTTGATCTCTGTCCAGGAGTCGCAACTAGTTTCTGGTGTTTGTAGGTAGTGCTATTTTTCTACCAAGTGGCACCCGGCAGGGTGGGCTTGGGACAGACTAGGCACATGTGGCCTGGTGTACCGAGTGGCACCCGGATGGTGGGCTCGGGAACCCTGCACACATCGTTTGGGGCCGTGAGCAACAACCCGGCCGGATCTCCTTGCGGATGGAACCCGAATAGGCGATAAACCTGGGCTAGAGTCTTGTGTGGTTAGTCAGGTCGTGGCCGACACCCACGCCAGGATTCCGCTTGAAGGTTGCCGAGATACATGACGTGTATATGGCGGTAAGTGGCGAGGCGTGTGTGAAGAAGTACACCCCGCAGGTTATCATGATCTATTCAATAGCCGTGTCCTCGGTTATGGACTTCTTGGATGCTTACGTGGTACATAGACAACTTGAAGTGGATACTCTAAAATGCTCAAGACAAGTGTGAGTGCTATGGATGGCCTTCTCATATGGAGACGGAATGAATCCATAGTAGTGTATTGTGTGGTGACTAGTGGACTGTGTGCCATATCACCTCAAAGAAGTTCGTAGTCGAGAACAGGATAGCCACAGAGTCAAAGCTGGCTTGTTGCAACTAAACTCCACATTACCTTCTTGATACTAATGCATGTATAATAGGATCTGATGTAAGTCTTGCTGAGTACCTTTGTACCTTGTTGCTTTATTTAGTTTTTGCAGCGGAGACTTGGTCTTTCTAGTAGTTCCGCTTAGCTTGTTACCTACCTCACCACGATCTTGTACCCTTGGGAGGGTCTTGTAGATAGTCGCTTCTCAACCTTTTTCTTTTGTAGTTGTCTATACTCGGACATGTAATGCTTCCGCTTGTTGCTTGTATGTTTCAATGATGGGTCATGTGACCCCTGTTTGTATTTAATGCTATGTGGCTCTTCTGAGCCTTTATCTATATGAGTTTGCATTATGTTGTGATGCCATGTTGTACAGCACATACTTGCATGTTATGCGTACGTGTAACTTGTATTGCTATGTGTGGGATCCGACAACCTAGTTGTTTATCCTTGGTAGCCTCTCTTATGGGGAAATGTAGTCTAGTGCTTCCACCGAGCCATGGTAGTCTCGCTATAGCCCGGTTCACCGGAGTCTCGCTAGCCCAAAGACTACCGCTCCTAACACTTGATCTGGCCGACATGTGATTCACTTCGCTCGTGGTTCCGTCCTTCGGGAAATGTCATGCGGTGACATCCGAGTCCCGCTTAGCTCTGCTACAGCCGGGTTACCGGAGTCCTGTTAGCCAAAGGTTACAGCCCGGATTCGCACGCTGCTGACCGACATGCTCGATGTTGATTCATGTATGCCTGTCCCCATAGGTTAGTGCCACTTTGGGTTCACGACTAGTCATGTCGGCCCGGGTTCTCTGTCATATGGATGCTAGCGACACTATCATATACGTGAGCCAAAAGGGCAAACGGTCCCGGGCCATGGTAAGGCGACACCCGTGGGAATACCATGCGTGAGGCCGCAAAGTGATATGATGTGTTACATGCTAGATCGGTGTGACTTAGGATCGGGGTCCCGACAGACGGCGTCTGGCCAGCATGTGAGAAGTAGTAGTACTAGTAGTTACTGTGTGTGTCTGTGTTGCCCGTATGTTTTTTTAATTAATTACGAGCATGTAACAGTACTACTAGTTACTATTGTAGTTTTTAGAGCAAATTACCAGTACATTAGCCTAGACTCAATGGAAAAATTCCTATCCTATCACTACAAAAAAAAGACACATCCGTGACATTTTGGGCCGAACGAAATTTTTTCTGTCATACATATGACACTTCTATGACGATAATTGTGACAAAACCCGGTATCATCATAGATGTGGTGGGCACCTACTTCTATGACAAAAAATCATGACAGAAAATGGGCTTTTCGTCCTGGGCGGGCCGGAGACACAGCTGCATGACATTCTTTGGGCCGTCCATGACGGAAAAAACCATGGTAGAAGTGAGGGGGAGGAAAATTTCGGGGAGTTCCCGGTTACGGTGGGAGGTCGGGGCCGAGCGATGCGCTGCTTTCTTCAGACACGACGCTGCTGCGTGTGTGCGTAGGCGCTGGCTCTAATCGAACCCGAAGCGAGGCGTTGGGCTCTAATCGAACCCGAGCGATTGCACCGCGCAGCTACACGTTATCGAACCCGAGCGATTGATCGATGGCTGTTAATCAACGCGATGGAGCGATTCTTCGCCATCGCCGCTAATCAAGCCGATCGATTGATGAACAGTGAGCGCTATGGGGCGGGGGGGTTGATGAACAAAGGAGCGGTGGCGTTGCCTCTGGATGAACAGTACCCCGTGGTCTGGACGGCTGGATGAACAGTAGACGGTGGAGGGGTGGCCGTTGAGAGGTGGTTGAACAGGACTCGTGGTGTGGAGGGCTTGATGAATAGTAGGCGGTGGAGGGGTGCCCGTGGAGGGGTGGTTGAACAGTAGCCGGTGGAGTAGCGCGCGGTGGAGGCTGGATGAACAGGAGCCCGTGGAGGCTAGAGGAGGTCGACGGTAGCCCGTGGAGGCTGGAGGAGGTCGACGGTGGAGATGAACAGTATCCCGTGGAGTCCTGTTTTGCGGTATGCCACACCCCTCTTGATGAACAGGACCCTCGTTTCGACCTAGCGCTCCAACACAAGTCTGTTTCATCCGTTTTGCGGTACGCCACACCCCTCCCGATCAACAGGACCCCATTCCGAACATGGCCGGTCGAACACAAGGTCGTTTCCTCCGTTCTGCGGTACGCCAGACCTTGTTTCCATCACCTAGTCCGTCCAAGGCGGTTGGCTCCCACGCGTTCCGTTGCCTCCGGATGAACACGACGCATTCCGTTGCCTCCCCATGAACATGACGACGACGATGTTTCTCCGTTCCGACCCAGCCATGTACATTTGCGCGATTAGGCGTTCGAGACCCTACCCGTATGTAAGTACGTGGCTGTATTTTCTTTCTTGCACCCTCGCCGATGTACGTACGTGTACATGCTACGCGCGCGCGCCTCTACTACGACACATGCGCGCCTCTTACAACGACCAAAGATGTACGCATATCGTCGCGACAAGAATGACAACACCACGACGCTTCGACCAGGTGGGTCCCGACCGCCGTGCACTTCCTTGCGTGCGAAGATGTAGCTGGTGGGTCCCAGCAATGTGGGGCTTAATCGCTTTTTTTGCCCGACGCACTTCCTTGCGTGCGAAGATGTAGCCGTGGGTCCTGGTGGGGGGAATCATTTTTTTTCTCGGACGCACTTCCTTGCGTGCGAAGATGTAGCTGGTGGGTCCCAGCAGTCAGGGGGGCGAATCGTTTTGGTTTTTTTTTTGCCCGGACGCACTTCCTTGCGTGCAAAGGTATAGCTGTTGGGTCCCAGTAGTCAGGGGGCGAATCATTTTTTGCCAAGACGCACTTCCTTGCGTGCGATGGTGTAGCAGGTGGGTCCCAGCAGTCGGGGGGTGAATCGTTTTTTTTGGACGCACTTCTTTGTGTGCGAAGATGTAGCTGGTGGGTCCCAGCAGTCAGGGGGGCGAATCGTTTTTTTCCCGGACGCACGTCCTTGCGTGCGAAGATGTAGCTCGTGGGTCCCAGCAGTCAGGGGGCGAATCATTTTTTCGCGAAATACGGTGGCCCGTCCGGTGGGTCCCCGCTGTCAGGTGGAGGAATAATTATTTTGCGCGTAATAAGGAGGCACTTCCTTGCGGCTGCCGTGGACCCAGCTGTCAGCCTCTCCACGTATAGTCCACGTCCGATGGAAGTCGTTCCTTGACCACGTTGACCACGCCGCGCCGAGGGCACCGCGGCGGTGGACGACGGCGAGGCCTAGGAAGGGGACGACGCGGAGCCGGGGAAGACGTGGCAGTGGATGCACACGCGGAGAGGAGTATGAGGGTTCACTGGTTCGGCTGCGCTGCCGTCACCGCAGAATAACAGGGGGTGTGGGTGAGTGGAGGGATGGCCTGGCCAGCGGTGGGAGTAGTAGGGGGCGGTGAGGCCTCCGCGGCAGCACAGCCGGCCACGGGAGGCAAGAGCACGCGGCACGACCGGCGCTGCTTTGGGCGGCTGGAGCAAGAAGACCAGAGGTAGAAGAAGCACGACGGCCGTTGGATGGACATCGTACGGTCACTGCAGCTAGAATCGTTTATATTGACTAAGTTGACAAATCTCTTGGTACGTCAACTTAGTAGGCCCACAGGTCAGCTTCAAACGCGCGCCCGGATGTCGTGGGAGGAATCATTTTTGGGCTGGTGAAGCTAGAATATCCGAGATTGAAGAAGAAGCACGGCATCCGTTGGATGGACATCCAACGGCCACTGCTGCTAGAACCGTGTGTTGACTATAAGTTGACAAAGCCTTGCATACACGTCAACTCAGTTTTTTAGGGACGCACAACTTAGTAAGGCCGTAAGTGTGTGGCAGAGAACTTATAGCCCATTTGAGATTTGTAAGAATGTGTAGCCCATTTTTGAATTCTAATGGAATTTACTACAGCCCATTTATAGTTTGTTAAAAGTACAGCCCATTTCAACCAACCATTCAAAACAGAATTCAATAAAATTTCCCACATTTTGATGGGATCCGAAATATTTTTATCCCAAAGTTTCTAGCTAGATTAAATGCAATTTCAATATAAATTTATATTACGTAAAAATCCAACGAAACATTGCGCTCGCAACAATTAATGAAATTAAAATTTTCAATATCCAAAAATAATAATTTATAAAGTAATCACGTGTTTGGTGCATTTTTTATAGTTACTGCCCAGCTTTTACAATTACATCCCATTTATTATTTCTTAATTACCATTTTCTTGTTAAGCCTAATGCATCCCTCCTAGGAAAGATTTGCAGCCCAGTGGGGCGGAGAATAACAACTTGACCTTGCCTGGGTATTCCTAAAAAAAAGTATAGCTGGGCTAGCCATTTTCAGCTTGAAAAAAATTAATATCTGGGCTAGATATCTGGCCTGGGCTAGACGGGCCACAGCCCGCCAAGTTAATACCTGCAGTGATGTTTTCGTTGTTGTTCAGAGGAGAAAAATTAATATCTGGGCTAAACATCAAAAAACTCTGCACAAATACTGCTCGAGCTGCTTGGTCTCAGCTGTCGGCCGCTTCTTGTGCAATTCTCTCGTTTATTGACTATTCCAGGAGGTTGACAATGGTGTGGGACCGTGATGTCAGGAAACCAGGAGGAAGCAAAATAAATTATAGTATATATATAAATATATATATATAGTATATATATATATAGGAGGCACTTATGACGTGATGCTATGGACCTGGTGGGTCCCCATTGTCATCCTCTCCAAGTAAAGTCATCTCTCGCTCGCTGCGCGCTTCGCCTCAAAGCAGTCCGGCGCCGCCCGCCCGCTTCCGGTGCATGTGATTGTTCGCCTTCAAACGACACAAGTGTCGTCCGTCCGCCCATCCATGCCGCCCACATTAATGATACGCGGTTGCCGGCGAGGCTACTCCGGCGCCACACATCCATCCCTCCGCCCGCCCACCATTGCTATATAAACTGTTGCGCCGGCCATAGCCGCAGTCATCCGCATCCGTTCCCTTTCTCCTGTTCACACCACTACTGCCCATCATGGCTTCCTCGCGCTCCAGCGCTCTTCGGGACGGGCGGACGACGGACCACAAGGAGATGGCAGCCATTGTTGCCAACAGGCTGGCCGGCAGGCAGCCGGAGGAGGACGACGTCCCAATGGAGAACCTGGTAGTCGACGATCCAGCGCCAACCCCCTCCTCCGCGCCATCCTCGCCGGTGCATTGCACCATGACCATCGGCGAGGCCCGTGCCCAAATATGGACAGGATGAGGCAGATGCGTGAGGAGCAGTTCCAGGAGGCGCAGGCCGACGTTGTTTACAACCACCATCTCCTCCAGAGCACTCGCAGCGGAGGAGCAGATCGCCACGGAGCGAAGCGGAGCAGAGGCGCTGCTCGACCAGACCGCTCCACCCGCAAGGGCCGCCGAAAGGCCGGGCGGTACCGCATGCGGGTGGCAGAGGCTGCGGCCGCCTACAAAGAGGCTGGCAAAGAGGGCGATGAAGCGGGCGAGGCGCTGTTTGGCGAGACCGAGGATGAGGCAGAGGACGATGCCGGCTCCGACGAGTCCCCGCTCTGATGGTGTCGACGAGGCAGAGGACATCGCCGGCTCAGCCGAGGCCCCACCCTGCCGGCAACGTTGGGGAGGATTTCCACCGCTCCGCTGAGGCGCCGCCCGCCGGCAACGAGTTAGAGGACATCGCCGGCTCCGCCGAGGCTCCTCCCCGTTGCCAACGAGGCCGCGCCACATAGAAAACAAGGAAGAGTAGAACACGGTAGGTCGCCGCCGCTCGGGTCCAAGTAAGGCCACCGCTGCTACCCTCCGGTTGAAGCCAAGCTAGGCGGGTTGACCATTGACGGTCGGTTAGCTTCTTGGCGGCGACGTGGAGTCGGAGAGCTGCGCTCGAGAAGAACGCTGCTTTACTTAATCGCTGGTGCAGTTGGTGATCGACATGTGGGCCCAACAGGCCACATGTCGATTACCCAACTGCACTGCAGCTAAGTCACCAAGCTTCTGCTCGGCTAGGACACATGTGGGTAGCTTCGTTAATTAATTATACCTCCCAGCGCACCCCTTTTTAGTTGAAGAATGTATGAAATGTAATGAAATCTGGCATGTTTATATGAAATCCGACCTTGTATTAATGAATTTATTTCGATTAGTTCGAATTCCTTTATCACTGGCATTGGATGAACATGCAAAACAATACGTACTACTAGCATTATTCCCAGGGTGATCACCTCGTTTGCAGCAGTTTCACATGTAGTCCCTCCGATCCATTCTAGTCTGCATACAAGTTTTGTCTGCAGTCAAAATAACTCTACTTTGACCAATCTTATACAAAAAAGTATGCACTTTCACAATGTGCAAAGTAAAAAGGAACAGAAGGAGTACAAAGAGTTTGAGCAGCTTTTTAGTGTTTCTGTACATTGCAATCAAACACACAGGCCCGGCAATTCATAGAAAACATTCAAAACAATCGATGATTATGCATCTCAGCGACTCACATGTCAGAGGCAATATTTATTTCACAACTAAAGAACAAAGAAAAATTGATCGACGTGCCGACAAAGAAAGGGCGCCCCATTCAAAATATCAAACGCATGTCTTGCTAAAACCAATGAGCAAAATTTGACAAGGTTGTCCCATTCCAAAATATCAAATGCCTACGATTGTGGAATGGGCAGGGTTTGCCATCAGTTCGACATTGACATGGCACCTCGTGCTAAATAAACCAGCTGTTCTTTTGTGCAGTTCCACCAAAATCAACAAATTCGCAGTAGCTTGTATGATTTCGCCCTTATATGTTGCAATGCCTTGAACTTATCGGCACCTCCTTTCTTGTGGTGGAAATGAATGATTCGATGTATTCATGAACTTTTTGTGGAGTTCCCATTGAAATCAAGCTGAGCACCCCTGTTTGCACAAATACAAAAAAGTAATTAGTATAAAGCAAACTGTACTATGATTTGACAGTTTCAACAGGCACATACATGGTCCATGTAGAGCACACTTTTAGAAAAATGGAACTCACCAGAAAGAATCCTAGAACAACATTGTACTCACAAGATCACAGCAAAAAAATGGAGATTTGTCGGTCCTTCCGAGCTGAAGTTAGTTTGGTCTTGTGGGGAGTAATGTAACCATCCTTCAACTGCTCCTTCCGATGAGAAGATAGACAGGCTTCTTCATCCCGCATAATCGGAACTAGTCACTTTATGTACTCCATATTCTTCTTCAGAGGAAGATGATCCTGTTGTGCAAAGACAAGAGGACTACTAAATGCTAGCATCCATGTTTGCTCGAAAAAAAGGAAAGGAAATATTTAAAACAGCACAGATGAAGCACTTCTCAAGGACAATAACAATTTTTCGTGACAATATCTAAACAGTAGCACAACACCAATAGAGATGACAAAGCTCAATCATATGGATGAAATCAGTGGCTTAGTACCAACCTTTGTCGAGGCTGATTGTGTAGAGCATACAGATGAAGCACTTCTCCGGAACCATATGTTGCTATCTACGGGGATGGCCATGCTTACTATATACTCCTCGATTAGTTAAATGTTTCCAACATCTTCTTGTGCAGTTCCACTAAAATATATGGTATCTTCAAAGAAGATCCCTGTTTGCACAAGTAGAGATAATTACGTATGGCATCAAATCAGAGCAAAACAATTGCTCGCTCCAGCCATAGCAATAAATTAAGATGCAAAACTATATCATTACTTGTGTCATCACAGTTCAAGTGCTTCATTACAGCACCGGAGTTGATTTTGTTTTTCTTCCGCTTGTTCTTCCCTTCATCACTTGGTTCAATAATGCATAAGCTTCGCCTTCAATGTAAGATTTGGCATGTCAATTAGGGAGCACAAGTATAGTACTCGAACTTAATTTTCGATGAAAGTGGCAAAATACAGGCCAGCAGTTGTGAAATATCCTTATCTTACCTCAATGGGATATTACGTGCACATACAGATTGGAAGTCTTGTTCCATTTGTGCAGTTCACTAAAATCAAGCAACATTATCATACAAGTAGCACAACATATGAAAGCACACTGCAGAATCATGTGAAAGAAGGCTAGTACTGACCTCTCATGATGCGGAATTCAAACAACTCACAAGAAGAAGATCTGAACCAAATTCGCCTTAACGGATAGGAAGTAAGATCTCCTCTTGTGCAGTTCCACTAAGATCAAGTAATCAAGCAACGTTGTCGGTGTGACATTTTGGTTGAACTGCACAAAACACTCTTAAAACAAAAGTGTCTTGTGCAGTGCAACAAAAGGTCACAATGGCAATGAGGTGAAGTAGATAACCCTGTTTACACAGAGGTGCAAAGAAAACAATTAGTGGTCAATAACGGTGGATGACACAGAAGCCAACGAAAAGAAGCATCTACCTTATCTAAATGGGAAAGAAAGCAAGACAGTAGCATTTCTCAAACGGGGGCATTGATTAATATTAACATAGAGATTATATTAACAATAAAATTCGTTAAACATGTAATTTGCTTTTAACGTGGCATTGCATCAATTTTCCAATGCATTATTAGAGGGTGCTTGTTTACAGGACATTTAGGTGTAGGGACTAAAAACTCCGTGTCGGTCCCATCTAAACCAAACAGGAGGGACTTTTAGGGACTAAAAGTGGGCATTTGGGACTAAAGAAAGAAGACCCCGAGGAGTCTTTTTGGGACTTTTTCCAACAGTTGCCCCCGCCACGCATCGCACCTTGTCTCTATTAGTTCATTACTAGGGGTAACATGGTCTTTAGCATGTCATTAATAACCTCTAGTCCATGTTTAGTCCTCGAACCAAGTAGGTAGGGACTAGGAGTTTTTAACCAAACAGGCCTTAGTTTAACAACAGCTAATGAGTTGCAGGGACGGTGGACGACCAGCACCATGTGCATCTACCGATGTCTCGTGGTCATGCACAGTCTGTTGCAACAAAGAACAAACAACCAAGGAGCATATTTGTGTTGGTCCCAGTTTTGTTATCTTTAGACACCTTTCCCTATGTGAGCGCAGCAAATCTAGTCCTGCTCAAACTCTACAACCTTGTCCCTTCCTTTCCTTTTTGAACTAGTACTTTCGCCCCTTCCTTTCCTCTTTGAACCACGTCCTAGATTTATGCGATACAACTTTCCCCACTACTTTCCCACATTCCTTTCCTCTTTGAACCACGTCCTAGATTCATGCTATACAACTTTCCCCATTCATTTCCTCTTTGAACCACATCCTAGATTCATGCTATATATACAACTTTTCCCATTACTTTCCCCCACCCCTTTCCTCTTTGAACCACGCCCTAGATTCATGGTATACATGCAGCTAGAGCAATGCATGTGGAGTAAGTAAATTATACCTTAAGGTTCTGGGGGCGTGGTTCGGTGGGCGACGGGACGGCGGCAAAGAAGAAGGGGTCGGAGGCCCTCCCGCGCCGCCGCTGGGTGGAAAGTGAACAGCTGCGCCGGTAGTGGATTCCCTCCCTCGCCGACGGCGATAGCGTTAAGCCTCCTTCCCTTCCCGGCGGACGGATCCTGCCGGCTCTTTGAGCAGCAGTGAGGGGAGAGAGAGGCCAACGAAGTCTTGTTTAGATCTGGAGAGGGCGAGAGAGTGTGAAGACAGCAACTACAAGTGATGAGGCTCCAGCTGCAGAGGGCGAGAGAGTGTGAAGGGAGCAACTACAAGCATTGAGGCTCCAGCGTGTATATATATACTGGAGAGAGAGTGTGAAGCATGCAAACCCTAGAAAACATTTTGACCAGTCAAAGAATCCTCCTGGCAAGGATTATGCTCAAGTGTAGTTATCGAACCCGAGACCTCAAGTTTGATGAGCGAACAGGCTAACCAGCTACACAACCCTCCCGTTATGTTCAACGAGAGGAAAATAACCTTTTATACATTCCTGCATTCGTGTGACAAGCATGCCGTGTTTTTTTTGTGTGTGTGGGAGTCATTGGGATTTCAATCATAATCGTGTCATGTGGCTTTGGTGGTAAGACTATCCACAGTGGTGCAGAAATAATGCAGCCTTAGTCACCTTACATCTCTCCATGTAGTACGTTGGGTCCCACCAGTCAGAGGGTGAAACAAACAAATTAATAAGAAAAATTAAAAGCGCCAGCGGTGTATCTTACCTCACACATCCAGCTACTGCTCGGGAACACTGTCCAATTGATCCCTCTGTTTGCTCATGTACTATTTTAAGTGAATCCTTATTATAACATGCACACAAATTTTGGGCACTTGTATTCGACTTAAGTCAGTGTGCCACCGTATCTCGTATACTTACTCCTCCCTCCGTCTAGGTGTAATAAGTCACGTTAGAAGGTGCAACGGGACCAAGGTGCGTGCGTGTGCGTGTGTGTGTTTAACAGCATGTGTGTGTTAGAGAGTGCGACAGATCGACCTACTCCTACAGAGAGATGGTGTGTAGTGTACGATTTTAGCCACGAGAGTCGGTGCATCCTCTCGTTTCCGGGCGTGTCCGGTAGGGACATGCGGACAGCTGCCACGCCCGCTCCTGACCAGCCTGGCCCACCCAAAGCCCCTCCATCGCCTCGCAAGCGCTTCCCGCCAAACGGTCAGCGCCGCTCCAAAGAATCGGTGCCGCATTCATGCCCGGGCAGAGCGGACGCGACCTCTCACTAGCGCAAGAGTGATGGTTGCTTCGTCCGTCCAACGTACTGCTGGGTCTATGTGATTTAACGGCTCATTGGTCTTTATTACTGAGCTGGTAGGACTGTTGGATGTCCCATGCTTTCGGCGTACTAGATTACAATTTTCTCCATTCTTACAGTGGAGGAGTGCAAGAGCAGTGAAAACACGCAAGCTTAGTGATTACATGGCCCACCTCACACTATCACCGTGCGACACCTAACTCTTTACATAGTACTCCCTCCGTTCCTAAATATTACTAGATGAGTCCCCGCGCGTTGCCGTGGAACAACGGTATATCTCTCTGCACAAAATTATCGATTTCATAGAACTAAAAAAACTCTATAACCGCATGACAAATGTGGTAGCCAAACTAAATAAACTCCCATCATCATTTAGATCATCCCACGTAAGGAAAAAAGATCAGCCTACTCCTACTGCATAATGGGATTATATTTTTCTTTTTGACGTGTTAATGGGACTTAAAAGCTCACTTACATGCATGCTAGCGGTGCATGCTTGCATGCAGACATGTTGATGTGATTTAAAACCCACTCACATGCATGTGCCACGGTATTTCTGCATGCTTGCATGTGGCTTAGTGCGGAGCCTCTCAACGTCTAGATCAGACGGCTATTATGGACTGATTTACTTCATCTAATGGCTACATCAATTTTGATGATGTGGCTCAAGGAGAGGATAGAGAATTCCTAGTAGTGGGGGCTAGCTATTACTAGTAGATAAGTCTTTGTAGAGATTCCACTAGGTGAACTACATACGGAACAAAATGAATGAATCTACACTTAAAATGCATCTATATACATCCGCATGTGGTTCTTGGTGAAACCTCTACAAAGACTTATATTTAGGAACGGAGGAAGTACTAGTATAGTACGTATTGTAATTTATCAGCGAGATAAATTTGTACAATGCTATGAAGCTTCCAGCTTCTGTTACATGTATCTTAGGCCCAAGGTTGCCCGCTGCAACATTTCATCAAATACAAAGGAGACTAACATGCATGCTATTGCATCTCAATGATTGACTGATCATAGCAAATATGTACTCCCTCTGTTCCAAAATAAGTGTCTCAACTTTGTGCAAACTTTAGTACAAAGTTGTACTACTACTAAAGTTGACACTTATTTTGGAACAGAGGCAGCTAAAGAAAAAAACGATCCATGCAGTCCCTAGCCCTTGAACTGTGAACCCTGACCAGCCTTCAATTTGCTGGCAATGTTCGAGCTTCCTAATAAATGAAGTTTGCAACCTTTTGACCATCGGATCATTTTGTGCAGTTTCACCAAAATTGAGATGAGCATCCCTGTGGCAAAGAAATTGAAGAAGCGTGATTAGAATAAGATTACTGGGACTAGTTGATGAGACATAAACTCATCACAAATACAGTACGTAGAAGCCAGTAGAGGTATGTGCGGGGCAAAGTAGAGAAATATCCACAGGGAGTGATGTGGGCAGCTGGAGCAGTGGTGCAAGCCGGCTGTAAAGGGAGCTGTACCTGAGGGATGTAGCTCAACCTTGAGGAGGGCGGCGGGAGGCGGCAACTGCCCACATCGCGGCAGTGAGCAAGGGACGAAGGCAACCTCACCGGCTTTGTGAGAGAGAACGGCGGGGACCTCTGATCGGGACGTGCCGACAGTGGGTTTTCGCCGTCGGCGACGGCCACCGCATCTACACTAAGCATGCACCCCTTCCCCAAGCGGACGTGATCCGCCGGGATGTTAGAGATGTGGCCACGATCGTTTTGTGCGAGAGAGTGTGAAGAGAGCAATCCCAGCAAGCAACCGTAGGCTGGCCCGCCCCGACTATGTATATAGTGGAGCGGTTTCCTTTTTCTCCATATGAACCTATCATATTGCGACGTACATCAAGAAAAAAAACTTTATTTATAAATGACATGGCACCTACTACTCGTTCTCCTATAACCTTGCGCTTGGCATCTCCAAAATATTAACCTTGCGATTGGCTCTTCGCCTCTTCGGGAAGTCGAGCAATAATGGTAGTGCAGTATATATCGTTATGGCTATATGAGACCGAATGAATTGTTGCACGTCCACCACGTGGGCAAGGGTCGAGGGGCGAGGGAGAGTGCTACATACGGAGCAAAATGAGTGAATCTACACTCTAAAATACATCTATATACATCAGTGTTTGGAGTATGTACTAGTAGTTCATACTGAAATCTACTAAAGGACATATATATTCCAAACAATATGATATAATCTCTATAACCAAGGTAGTAGGGACAAGGAGTAAACGGAGGGAGTAGTAATTTTTTCTCCCCGTCCTGCGAGCCACCGCGCGCATGGGCGAGGGAGCGGGCGTAAGGCGGAGCAAGCTTCACCTCATCCTGCGAGCCACCGCGCCCGTGGGTGGGGGAGACGGCGTACTAAGCAAGCTTCTCCTCGCTCATGAGTTGACGGGACACATCAAAAGTCTTGCCTCTAAGGTAGGCCCCACATGGTTTGCCTCTTTTTTTAACATAACACGTCAAGTCGCAATTTGTTTGTTCACCCGTGGTAGACGATCCTCCCTCCACCAAGTGGACAACCAAGACACGTGCCAAATTACCACGTGGGCTGCCTTTTTCAGCATGAATTGAGCTCCACCGTGTACCAGCGGGTGTGGTTGGGAAAGAGACGGAGTACGGCGCCTGCATGCACCTCTTCTCTTCCTGCACGTCCCCCACCTACGTGGGTGTGTGTGAGAGATACAAACCATGTTCGTGAGTGTTTTTTGTTTTGGGGTGGGGGTGGGAGTGGGGTGGGGGGTTAATTTCATGAACTATTTGTGGGAATATGTGTCGATGACATCTCAAACAAAATTTTGCATGCAATGTGTGTGAAATGGAGGCCTATCCATATCATACATAGAGGGTCGGGCAATCCACGAGAAGAGAGGGAGGGGTCATAGCTATCGATAGAGTCGAAGAGAGGATCAAGTGGGTGGGTGCGAGATCGATGAAGAGAGCCATCGAAATTGTGTGTGTGTGCAAGTCAAAGATATAGGGCGACTGGCCTACCGGAACGTTAGAGGGCACATGTCAAGATTGTGTGCGGCAGGGAGACATGACTAGAGCGCTCGATGTATCGGTGTGTGTGGGGGGGAGGGGGTGGGGGAGGGGTAGGGAGAGGCCTAACTATAGAGGTAGAACGACTCGTATATGTGTTGAGAAGGAGAGACCCAGCTATGTCTTGAGGGAGATCGGTCAACATCCATACATAAATGAAGGACAGGAAATATGATGGTACAGAGAGAGAGAGGAGAGAGAGAGGGAGGGAGAGGGAGGGAGAGGGGTAGAGTGCTGGATGGGTGATGGAGTTGCTTCTCGGAGATGGTGGGAGAGGCCTACTAGACAAACTGAGGGTGGAACTGCAATGTTATCAATAAGAGTGGGGATGTGTTTCTGTGTGTGCCTGTGCGTGATAGATCTGTCGGGACGCATCCATGGAATGATGAAGGGGAACCATGTGTTTGGTAAGAAAACCTAACTAGATCGGTAAATGAATTGTTGTTTGTTGGAGGAAGGGAGAGACACAACTAATGAGGTAGATCGATCGACGTGTGGGTAAAAACGAGTTATAAGGACCTAGCTAGCTATATGTATAGCGAGAGACCGATCGGTGTATGTCCATTTGTTAGAGGCAAATAAGGCCCAGCGAGACGGGTAGACAGAGAGAATGGAGCTAGGAGGTGGTGCGAGAGGCCCAACTACTAGCTAGATAGGGGGAGGAGTGTGCTGTTGTGAGATCGATGAAAAGAGGGGTGAGAGTTTACACGTGTGTATGACCGTATGAGAGACATGAGGCAAGGACACATAAAGGAGTAGATTGAAGGTGTGTGTGTATGTTGTAGGCAGGCATCGCTGGAGAGGTTTATCGATCGGTGTGTGTCGGAAAGGAGTTGTGGAGACTCTGGGAGAACGACCTAAAGAAAAAAAATGAATGTGCCCGGTGGATAGAATGCTGAGGGAGGGGGAGGGCGAGGAGGGCGTGTGCATGCACGAGAGAAAGTTAGTGGTAGCTACAAAGGTTCGAGGATTGTGTGGGTGTTAGAGACTAACAAAGATCATAATTTGATATGAAAGCGGATTCATATATTTGAACTGGAGATCATAGTGTTTTAAACATTGCATGCATGAATAGAGTGGTGATACACGTGCTATGCACATGTTATACCATAATGTGATAATGCATGGCGTTTGCAACTCACAACTAAATGCCGAACAATCTAAACCATACTATACATCAAACAATCTCACATTTTATTTGAATTTGTGATAATGTGTGGTGTTTGCAGCTTACAACTAAATCTCGAACAATCTAAACAATACTATATATCTTACATTCTCACATTTTATTTGAATTTGTGGTAATGTGTGGTGTTTGCAACTCACATCTAAATACTTGTAGGCGTAGGGGGCGGGGCACCATACATAATGTGATAAACACATTATACATATGAGACATGGTTTAGATTATGAAGATCTAGCTAGAGCTAAAAATGTAATGTGATTTGAAATCAAAATAAAGTGGATTCAAAAAATCTAGTTCGAGTTCATATAGTACACATAGTTCATATGTAATTCGAGACTAATCATGTGGTGTGCTGTGAAGATAATACACAAATGATGGTTTAACTTGACAATAATGATGATTGTAGATCTTATTAAAACAGAGAAACGAATTCAAATGCTTTGACTTCACAACAATCATTACTGTAGATCTTATTCAAATAGAGAAACGAATTCAAATTTAGTTCATATTGAAGCGGTAGTATATACGTTTGGAATGCACTAAAACGTTCATTTGAGTAGTAGGTTGCATGCATTATACACGTAGCGGAATATTTTAATTGAAAATAACATGACTTCAAAGTTTTGAATGACATTTGTAGTGCGCATTGATTTGGTACAGACACGTTAGGCTTGTCCGAAATTTCAACCAGCGCCTTTGTTAGCCCGAAATATTTAAGATATATCTTTGTCTCACAGTTCGACAACTCCCTCCATCTCAACCCGCGCCTTGCTATTCCGAAATTACAACGCGCGAAAACTCCCACCTCCTGTGAAATCCCGACACGTGAAATGCCCGTGGTACCCCTGAACCGAAAGAACCGCCTCAAATCGGTGAGGGGTACTTTCGTAACTTACCCCACATTTCGGACAAGCGCGTCTTCAAGCCATGGTTCCCCACTGCCATCCCATCCACCCACCCATTCATACACCGAGGCCGCGAGAACCCGCGATGAAACCCCACACCCTGCTCCGTCCGTCACCCAGCCGGAGCCTCTTCCCCGACGACGTCGTCCACAGCAACACCTCGACGTCCCTCATCCACCGTACCAGATGAGGATCCATCATCGATCTCATCGTCCCGCTGGTTCAGCCACCCCGTCCTCCACCTCCAAGGAGCTGCCCCGACGTTCTCCTCGTCTTTCGCGCCACCTCCATTCCCGCACCGCCGTCTTCACCTGCACCACCGGAAGAGCATCATCATCACCGTTTCCTCGGATGAAGCTGCGGCCTAATCGGCGCCACCAAAGAGGTTGTACACTAATCACCGCATTTTCTTCTTGATTCAATCTCACGGTGCTGCCGGCGCTCGGTCCCGAGCCGACATGGCGCGGCTCTATCCACGGTGGCATCGCCGGCCACTTCCTCCACGGCGTCGCTCCCTCGGCGGCGACGTCCACATCAGTAGGAGTTGCTGCTCTGCTCTTGCTCTTGGTCCCCTGCCTGGTCTGCTCTTGCTATTGCTCTTGCTCGCGCTGCTGCTCTCGCTCTTGCTCTTGCTCTTGCTTGTGATGCTGCTCCGATTTAGCTACACTTCAGTCAACTGAATCGACTTTTGGGTTAGTCGATTTTCAGGGGGTGGGGGGCTCGCCGGGGTGAAGGAAGAACCAGCCGCAGCGGGGAGGGGGCTCACGGAGAGGTACCCCACTATCTATCTTAGGGTTCAGGATGGGGGCGGTGGTCGCCGGCGGTGGCGGGGCATTGGCGGGGCGGTGGCGTGGGGATCGCCGGAGAAAAAGCTTGGCACGTGGGGGCCTAGAGGGATGGCCGGGGCGGCGGCGGACCGGCGGTGGGGAGTGTTTTCGGGGCGGGCGGGGCGGCGCACCGCCGGCCGCGAGCGGCAGGGGGCTGCTGTTTGGCCGGTGGTGGCTGGCGGCTCAGGGGGGTGGAGGTTGAAGATGAACTGCAGGCCCTTGATTTCGTTTCCAACAGCTCCAAAATCGACTGACCAGAGATGAAAAAGTCAGTCGACCGACGTGTAGCCTCACCTTGCTAGTGCGTTCAGTTTCGAAGAAAAATTCAGTTTTGACAGCAAAATTCAGTTTCGACAGTCAAGTTCAGTTTCGACAGTTAAGTTCAGTTTCGACAGTTAAGTTTAGTTTCGACAATTAAGTTCAGAGATGAGCGGCTGATGTATTTTACATCTAGCACTTTGTGGTTATGTATTTTACGTCATGTATTGGAGATGCTATTAGAATTCCACTCAGGTTAACATTGTTCATTGTCTCTCTTGTCCTGCTTCAGCCTCGGCGTCGTACAACTCACCGGAGCTGCTCCAACGACGAAACCCTCCATCACAATGAGCAGTACTGGCTCCATCTCCAGACGCCAAAGATCTTCTTCCTCCTCCGACAAGAAAGTCAGCCGGAGCATCCTCACCGGCCAACCCAATCACGCTGAGATCGACATGGCTTCGCCAAAGAGGTTGTACACTTGTTGCATCTCTTTTTTACTCTACATATTATATATATTGTCCACTGAGCACACGGATTTGTTCCTTTAGTGTCTCCTTGAAATAAAGAACGTAGGAATTAATTTTCACGTGTCCTCCTTTTCAAATTCCTATTCATGAAGCAGAAGACTAAGAGATAGTAGCATAATAGCATTATAACCGTACATTTTCTTGTGGTTTGACTTAATCTCACCATGCTTCTTTGCATCCTGTGATCTTCCAATTGTTGTGAATCAAACACCCAGATTGGCAGAAATCCTGTGTTTTTAAATTCTCTGTTTTGCACGTGCATTCCAATCCTATTCCTATCTATTTCCTATCCCTGCATTGTTGGAATCCTCCAATTCAAACGAGCACTTACAAAATTACTTCTCTTACAGATAGTTGTCAAAGAAAACCTTGTGTGGTTTGTCCCGCTCCTGCTGCGCCCTTCGTCCACCCCAGCTCAGCTGCTCCAATGACAGAAGGGTCCAGCACAACAGGGATCCGGCCTCCAGACTGTCTTTCGCCGCCTCAGATCTTCTTCCCCGCCGCTGGCAGCCATGAAAACTGCATTACCATCATCAACCGAGCAGATGACCTCGAGGACTACACGGGTCCGCAAGAGAGGTCGCACTCTTTCGTGTCTGCTTACGTTATGCATCGCTTAATATTACATGCTACTTTATCGTCATGTTCACCGATTAGACTCTGAGTCAGCTACAAACTAATGGTAAAACTTGAGTTTTTAAATGATTGTGCGGTACATATCGGGGCCGCTATCAATAGTATCTATCTACTATCTGGTTAATCTCCGGTGTCTACTATGAGTTTCATGTTGGGTGGGAAACAAACAAAGAAAGAAGCCATTATCTGTATTTTTAACTGAAGCCATTATCTGCCTCGCTATTATTGGTTTTGGGTCTATCCACATGTTGCTACCATCACTCTGGATTTCTGCATGCACTCCTTACATAATCTCACTATGTTTTATTCCTATGCATGACAGTTATTGTAAACAATGGAACTGAACATGTAGAGCAAAAGAGACGAGCCTTGCGTGGCAATAAAATTTCATGCGACGCCGCTCCATGGTAGGCGCAAAGGCAGCCCCCTCCACGCATTTTGGATTGTAATCGAGAGGAAGATATCTGCTCGAGGGGATTCGAATGAGAAGACAACTCCTATTTACCCCCGAGGTCTTCGCTCTAACTTGGCATCTTGATGTTGGTTATATCATGCATATGGTGTCTTGCATTGCTTACTTTATACATCAAATATGTCATCTGCTTAGTTTAGACATCCTTTGTGTGAATGCCATCTGTTTAGTTTATTCATCGTTATGTGAATTATGCAACGCCATCTTGTTTAGCCAGGCATCATATATGTGAATTTTGCAATGCCATCCTGCTTAGCCAGTCATCTTATATGTAAATTATATCAGGCCATCCTTTTTTTGTGTTACATATTACATTTGTCAAAAATGTTAGTACATTCATCTACTCTTCGTGTGCATCAGCCATTTGACACGGTGATGGCAAATTCTGGACTGAAAACAAGGTCTTCAGAGCAGACTATGCTATCTGATGAAGCGCATATCTCGCTGGGTACGGATAGCTCCTCAGAGGAGGATTCAGAGACAGATGACCAGTCCTATCCCCCCCCCTGAGGTGTATGCTCTAACTTGGCAGGGTTATGTTGCTCATATCATGCGTATGGTGTCTCGCATTGCTATGTCATTTGATTAGTTTAGACATGCTTTGTGTGAATGCCACTGTTCAGTGTCTAATTACCATATATGTGAATTATGCATTGCCATCTTGTTGCAAGACATTATATATGTGAATTATACAATGCTATCTTGTTGCAAAGGCATTATATATGTGAATTATGCAATGCCATGTTGTTTAGCCAATCATCATGTATGTGAATTATATCATGCTATCATTTTTTTGTATTACGTGTTCCATTTGTTGACAACGTTTGTATATTCAACTACTCTTCCTGTGCATCAGCCATTTAAAGCGGTGATGGAAGTGTCCGGAGTGAAAACAAGGTATTCAGAGCAGACAATGCTACCTGCTGAAGCAGACATCTTGCTGGTTACAGAGAGCTCCTCGGAGGAGGATTCAGAGACTGATGACCAGTCCTATTTCCCCCCTGAGGTCTATTCTCAAACTTTGCAGGGTTATATTACCCATGTCATGCATGTTGTCTTGCATTGCTTAGTTTTTACATCATATATGGATTGCCATCTGCTTACTTGCTTAAAATATAAATCATATGTTTGAATTATATCATGCCATCATGCTTACATAGTACATACACATCGTCTATCTGAATTATGGCATGGCAACCCATTTAATAAAGACATCATATAATTATATCATCTCATCCTGTTTAGTGTTTACAGTCATCATATTTTGAATTATGGCATTCTATCCGTGAATATATGTGAATTATGGCATGGCAACCTATTTAATAAACACATTATATAGTTATGTCATGTCATCCTGTTTACATAGTCTCATATTTTGAACTATGTCTTTCCATCTTTTTTAGTTAGCCATCATAATGTGAAATTGTGTCATGCTATCCTGTTTAGTTAGTCATCATATATGTGAAATTGTGTCATGCTATCCTGTTTGGTTAGACAACATAAATATGAATTATTTCATGCCCTCTTTTATTCCCCACTATCCATTGCACCTGTCTATCATACAATGTCTATACTTTCAATTACTTTTCTTGTTTATCAGCCATTTGAATTGGAGAGCGTGATGGCAGTATCTAAGGGAGTAACAACACGGTCTTCAGAAAAGATAGTGCTACCAGTTGATGCAGATAGAACCACGGTTGTACTTGCCCAAGGACCAGATCCACCACACATAACCCAGACTCTCGCAGATTGTACCCCTACCCAGTTGGACAGAGAACCAGCTACACCCCTTCTAACCCCAACCCCGGCAGATAGTAACCCAGCCCAGCTTGAGACAAAGACCGTCTCCACCACAGAGCACCCAAACACGAGCAGTTAGTAAGGGAACTGCAATGCCCAAAGCACGAGGACCACCACTCCGAATCCCAACTCAACGCCTAAAGGAGAAGAAGATTTGTTATCAAGTCAGGTTCTGTAGCTATGGTTCATACTCCTTTGCTGTTGCATTACTGTATTTACTCATACCAACTATTTCCAAATTTGAAGGATGGAATTGAAACTCCAATGGCGCAACAGGTATGTTTTAAACCTGTTTCTTTAACTGGTTTGCTGTTGTAACCTGCTCTATGTTGATTTCAGTTTCAATTGAATAAACAGTTATGTTCTCATGGCATGCACATTACAAGTGTTGTTATTGCTCTATAGTTACCCACACTTATATTCTGTCTATTATGCTTTGTCTTGAACAAATATTATTTGAACTGTGTCTCTATCTTGATTTGGCAACAAAAACTAGAATGATATAGACCATAAAGTGACCATGGTACATAGATATATGTTTGTTTCATGTTGTTATCCTGTCCACTTTACTACTGAACTCATTTACCAAAATGAGTTTCATATACAACATGGTAAACATGTGATGTGTCTGCTTGTTTCTCTTTTAGAATGCGGACAAAATATTGGAGAACAGTACCATGTTATCCAATGGTAAAGGAAGTAATGCAGATAAGGTTCAAGATAGTGAGACATCCCTGTTGGTCTCCAAGAAAGCTGATAAAAACTATCTTGACGACAGTGAGGGAACCCAAAAGTCCTGTCTTGATGTAGTGTTCGAGTTACTGGCCACTACTGCTGGCACAAGCTCTTCGAACTCGCTGCCTGAATCAGTTCGTCTTCTTGAGTCTCAACTTCAAGTTGAAAGACATCGAACAGATGTGCTACAAAAGGAAGCTAAAGGACCGAGGAAGTCCCTGCAGAATTCAGATGCATATTTTCTGGTGCAACAGCAATCGCTGGAGGATTTAAGCGCCAAACAAGAGAAAGTTAATAAGCTTGCTAAGCATCTTGCCAGCATTATGGGTCCCCAGGATATTGTTTCTTGAGATCTTCTGAAGTGGTTTCAGTTCTGGATTTGTTTTGCTGCGGCATATATTTGCGTTGGTCGCCAACTTTGACAACCAGTGTATATGATATGTTGCTTTGTTCCCTATATTTGCACTGGTGGCGAACTTTGATGCCCAGTGGATGTAATATGTGTAATAGCCGTGATAGCCTAGCATAAGTTGCTTGCTTATTTATTTCCTTGTTGTCTTGTTTTTTTGTTTGCTTGTAGTCAGTGCAGTTCTTTTTCCGCGGTTTGCTAGTGGCTGCAATAACCTTTTTTTAACTAGGCCACAATAACCATGGGCTAATATTTACTGTAGTGACACTGGGCCTCCTACGGGCCATAGAAACAGTGGGCCTTCTACGGGCCGTAGAAACAGTAGGCCTTCTACGGGCCGTAGAAACAATGGGCCTTCTACGGGCCGTATGATCGATTGGCCAAACATGGGCCAATAACAGGACGCATTATGGTCGTGAACGGGCTAGAGTTGGAATCGCCCGTTCATGGGCCGACCATAATGGGCCATTATTAATAGGCCGTATTTGATGATGCTATGAAAACGGCCCAACGTATTAATGGACCACAAATGGGCCGACTGTAACCACGGGCTGAATTTGGCCCACAAGCAGAAAATGACAGTAATGGGCCGTAAGTAAACGAATGCTGGAAATGAGCCCAAGAATAAATGGGCTCTGAGAAGGCCGAAATAACATGGGCTGGAAACGGCCCAACTGAATAATGGGCCCTTAATGGGTATCAAGTGATACACTGTTCATTACGGGCCAGTTTCACCACAGGCCGTTAATGGGTGTAAAGTGATACACTGTTCATTGCGGGCCAGTTTCACCACGGGCCGTTAATAGGCCAAGAGTTACATAGGGCCTCATATGGGCCGAAAGACGTCATGGGCCATACATGGGCCAGAAGTGAAAATGGGATGGAGTCATATTGGATGGCCCAGATGACGCTACTGGGCCTAATTCAGATAGGGCGTAATAGGCCTTGGGTTAGTGGGCTGTAAATGGGCTATATGCGAACAGGCCGTTAACAGGCTTTCCATGGGCCGGCCCGCCACCTTTTGAGCAAGTCAAACGGGCGGCCTTTTCACAGGAATGGGCCTCTGTTGGGCCGTGCCACGTGTCGATGTATCATAGGCGCCTTTTGTCCAATGAGTGGATGACATCTGTCTCAACGATGAGCCGACACGTGTTTCCTCCAGGCAATCATGATTTTACACATGGAAAATCCCCATTGGTCGGGGTTGTTAATGGGTTATCGGATCCAAAACCCGACCAGATAGCTTAACGGCGTTCCGTTATGGTGGATGCCACGTGTCGGTCACCCTTGATGAAAGCACTTCTGTGACGCGCGATTTATCCTCATGGAAGTGGACACTTCCGTGATGATAATTTTGGTAATGTCATGGAACACTTCTTCGACAGCACAGGTATGACTATCTTGATTCTGTCATAAAATCGTCATGGATGTACATGCATGACAAAAAACGCGACCTACTGTGACAAACACGTATCATCACGGAAGTGTATTTTTTTGTAGTGTATGCATCAAATGGCATCTCTTTCTCTATAGGAATTGAGATGCATGTCATCTTACTTCCTATGATTTTCATATTCCTATAAAATTCCTATCCTATGAACCAAAGGAGGCCTCTGCTGGAGTAACTACTGTAGCTAGCAGTACTGCTGGTACAGTAGTTTTCTTCAAGAAGCGGAATTCAACGAAGTCATGATGGTTCCTTCGTCCGAGCAACTTCACAGTGGGTAAAAGGTTGGGCCTGTGATTTGACGGCACATTAGTAATTACTGCGGCGCAACGACCGGGGTGACTCTCCCTTGGAGTTCTGCGGGCATGGCAAGTGGACCAGGATGGTCGACGTCCCACATGTCGGAGAGCGGAAGTATTCTTTCCGATATCGAGGAGCAAGGATACTGCGTGGTATAGTATCACTGGTGATTTATATATATTTTTTATTTCTAATGCATGCTAGCGTTTCAACTCTTACGACGAAGGAGTGCCAAACACATGGCACGTCCTGTATGTCGCACACGTCAGCGAAAGGAGTGGGACATGAACAGCATGGTAGAGCGTCTCCACTTCTGGGTCGGAGACCACACGTAGTAGTACTACTTTACTAGTGGTATGAACGATACAAAGTGCGACCCGGAGAGAAATACACGTCTAGTTGGAAGGTCTCAGGGCATACACGTAAACAAATATAAAACCTAATATGTACCTCCAATTAATATAGTAGTAGTAGAGTACTTAGTCACATACTCCATAACATCACCGGGCATTGCATGTACAACATTTAGTGGTAGTAAGAGACAAATGGCTATATGCCACGCATGTTCATACTATTTGTGCCTTTCTACTTCACTTACGGTGCTACATTACACAGGTTCGCACATCCACTCCTGGGTACATGTCCGTCTGGTAGTTCCAGTCCCACGTGTTCTTCATATAGCTAGATGGAACGATCCTTGCATGACACGTGCACCTTGATGCTAGATGTGTCACATGTTGGCAAAAGGATGAACAAAGCTCACGAAAAAATATAGAGTGGAAGAACATAGATTCCCGATGACCGAGAAGGAGCAAGGAACCTCAGGGTGGAGCGTTTGCACTCATAATATTTTATATTATTCAGCGATATAAAATCAACCAATCATCTCCAAAGTGGACTGGAAGAGTATGAAACACGGCAGCCTAGTGTAGTTACATCATACTAGTACATGGCTAACCCACGCTATCACCATATTTCTTGGCTTCCGTGCGACACCTATCTCTAGTAATCCAGCAGCTCGTATCGCTTCTCCCTCCTCGCTCTCTCAAAGTGGGGCGGGCTGGAGTTTTGCCGCCTATTGAGGTTGGTGAACACATCACGTTTTATTGACATGCCAAGAGCATTCTAAAAATCCCTTTCACGTTCCGCTTTCAAAAGGAAAAAATCCTTTCACATTTAATTTGTTGTATGCTTTGAGAAACTTGCACGTCCTATACTGCTCCTGTTTGGATACTCTAACTTAGCTAGAGGTTAGACTAACTCATGACTAACCCTGAACTAACTGTAGCCAAAGAGGTGTTTGGGTGACAGGGTTAGATTGACAATAAATGCACTTGATGGAGAAAGAGAAGTGATTTTTCAGTGGTCCCAATGAGAACTATCTCCAGTTAGCACCTCTTGGGTGGGATAGTTTTTTTTGGTGGGTTCATTGCAACTTCCTCCAATTTAAACCCTCATGCTTGGATACTTTATGGCTATTTGAGCCCTAACTAGCTCAAACTAACTCTAACCCATGGATCCAAACAGGGCCTATGGCCAGTCTCGACGCGGAGCAGTCGGTGCACCGGGAAGCGGCGCTCTCTCGGCCGTCGTGCCGCTTCAAAGCCGGCGCCAGTGAGAGGTCGCCTCCGCTCTGGCCGGGCATTAATGCGGCATCGACGCTCGAGTATGACGCTGAACGTTTACAAGGAAGCGCTACCGGCAAGGGAGTATAGGTTTTGAACAGTTTCAGGTGTAGTACTAGTAGTTTGCAAAACTACTCAATTATTGCACTCAGTTTCCTAAGAAATTGTGGTAAAAAATGTTACTCCACAGCCCGCTTCCCTTCTCCTTCCTCTTCCACCGCCCGCGCATGTCCGCGAGAAGCGACCGGTCAACCCTTATATAGGAGTGCTAGCACAAAAAGATGCATGCATGACCACTAAAATTTCGAGATTAAAGAGCCGCTCCGGCGGGAGTATGGCGTATGTTGTTACCTTCGGCCGGGCCATGGCTACCGTGCGGGACATGGATCCTCTGACATGGCTATCACTGCCTTACCCTACCTTTCCTTCGCTGACTGGTGGGACCCACGCTTGGGGGTCCCACATGTCAGTGATAGAATGGTAGGATTGTTCATGTCAGGGGATCCTCATCCTACCGGGCGACGGCGACCAAGAGAAGAGGCGGCGGGAGGGAAAAGAATGCAGCTACTGTTTGGGTTCGCCGTTCGGCTTAAATAAATGTGCAGCATCACGTGTACCCGCGGGTGCACAAATTGTAACATACGTGTCTGCTTAAGTGGGCGTCACGTAACTGGTGTGTGTGTGTGTGAGATTCGGAGAGATAGAGTGCGTGTGTGCGACTCTACTCTTCGGACATGTACTCAACCTTTTGCATCGGAATATAAGTATAATGGTATTTACTTTAGCTAGTGATTTACATGGCCATGTTAACGTGGTTGTGTAAAAAAATGTCACTTCCTGCTCGTGATTTGCGTTATATAATTACAAGCAAGATGCTCGTGCATTGCACGGAACATCAATATGCATTTTTTTACAAAACACCTGTTGTCATTTACCCATGCAGGAGTAATACCATGTGTAAAAACTAATGATATTTCGAGAATTTTATCGGAAAACTGGTATCTTGAGAATGTCATCAGAAAATGAAAGATGAGAGATAAGGTGAGGAGGAGTGGAGCGTGGTGGTGACTGGTGGTTGGAATGGGCGGAGGCATGGGGATGGACGGTGCCGGCAGGCGGTAGCGGCCACCATGCTAGATTGTTCCAGAGACTTTCTTTTTTAATTTCTCAGCAATGAGGTTGTGGGAGATAAGGATGTGGAGAGAGGTGCGGCTATCTTTTGTAAAATTATCATAGTTTGCTTTCTATCCGTCAGATATAGATCAGACGGTCTATATTACAAGATGGCAGGCACACCATCATCGACAACCCAGAATAGTTGGGATCATAATGTGATGAAGAGGACTCTGATTGCCACTGGCTGGCAACCGCCTCAGGATCCCAAGAATAAACAGACATTCGTGGAGGCTCATCTTGTGGCTCCGGTTCCGGGGCTGGTGCAGGATTCCGATAGGCTTGAACAGCCACCCACGGAACAATGTAAGAACATGTAGACAAGTTAAACAAAGAGGGAGCAGGCAAAGTAATAGTCTCAGGGTGATGTTTATCAAAGTACAATTTATATTTAAGCTCCCCTTTGCGACTCTTAACAAGAAAATCATGCGCTAGCATACTCTTATAATCTAAATAAGCACGGGGCAGCGCTGTTTCTTCTTTCTCCTCATGCCTAATAGGTATTTCAAAATATTCAGCTAGGCGTGAAGCATAAATGCCCCCAAAGATGGGGCCCTTAGTGCGGTTCAGACTTAACCGTCTAGCAACAATTCCACCCATACTAATAGAGTTATTGCGGTATAAACCATGGAACAAAATAATGATATCAGGAATGCTAAGGTTCCCACAGTTCCCGTGACCAATCAAGCAACGACTAGCAAATAAGGCAAAGTAGCGCAAAACAGGAAAATGTATGCTAGTAATTCTTGCATCAGAAACCTTTCTGGTTTCTCCCACAGTGATAGTGTTAATAAAAGCTTCTACTCCATTACGGTGTGGTTCATCTAAGGTGCCCTCAAAAGGTATTTTGCAAACCTCGCAAAATTCAGCTAATGTCATCTCCTTAACAACGTCATATAAATGGAACTCTACTGTTGGAGGTGATTTCTTAGGGAAAAAGTAGAAGTTCTGCACAAAAGTATTTGTGAGTAAGAGATACTGATGACGTTGGTCGCGGAGGAAGTTGGTGAGGCCGGTGTTCTCAATTAATAGATAGAAATCCTCATAAATCCCGGCTCTCCTCAAGAAGTCATCAGAAGGCCATTCACACGTCCGAACCTCCGCGATATGAGGCAAATTAAATTTGGGCTTCTATTCTTCTTCCTTTTGTTTCTCCTTAGAGCTTCAGCTCGACGAGCCCCTCAAAAGTCTCTTCATTATTTCTGAAACAATATGAAATTTTTAGTAACTTCAAACAAAACTGAACCAACTTCAATAAAACTGATAGCAACTACTCATACAAGTGCCTAGAGCATATATCAAGCATTAGAACTACTTGGAACCATATAAATTTGACATGCAAGCTCAAGAACATGGTCACCTATGCAGCACAATTTTGCAATGAATAAAGCACTAGAACAAAAACTAATTGGACCAATGGAGGAGTCACATACCAAGGAACAATCTCCCCAAGCAGTTTTGCGAGAGGTGCTTTGAGCAAGGAGATCGAAAATCACAGCAAAAGCGGCTGGAACACGAGCTTGAGTTGGTTTTTCGGGTTTGTGTGAGACAGAGGAAGAAGATGGGTGCAGGGATAAGTGGAGGAGGGCCACCGTGGGCCCACGAGGCAGGGGGCGCGCCCAGGGGGTAGGGCGCGCCCTCCACCCTCGTGGCCAGGTGGCAGCTCCCCCCGCGGTAATTTTTGCACTAAAAATCCTCAAATATTCCTGAAAAAATCATATTAAATTGGCATGGCATTCTGAGGACTTTTATTTTCGGGATATTTTTATATTGCACGGATAAATCAGGAAACAGACAGAAAAATACTATTTTTACTTTATTTCTACTAAAGAACAGAAAATATAAAGAGGGTACAGAAGGTTGTGCTTCTAGTTTGATCCATCTCATGCTCATCGAAAAGAATCCACTAACAAGGTTGAATCAAGTCTTGTTAACAAACTCATTCCGATTAACATGAAACCGGAGAATTTTCGAATAACACTATGTTACCTCAACGGGGATATGGATATCCCCAATAATAAGTATATCATATTTATTCTTAACAGTAGGGAGAGGAAATTCAAAACCCCCAAATATAATCGATGGAATTTTTCCAATAGAGTTGATACTATAAACTTGAGGTTGTTTCCTCGGAAAGTGTACCGTATGCTCATTATCGTTAACATGAAAAGTGGCATTGCCTTTGTTGCAATCAATAACAGCCTCTGCAGTATTAAGGGAAGGTCTTCCAAGAATAATAGACATACTATCATCCTCGGGAATATCAAGAATAACAAAGTCCGTTAAAATAGTAACGTTTGCAACCACAACAGGCACATCCTCACAAATACCGACATGTATAGCAGTGATTTATCGGCCATTTGCAAAGATATTTCAGTAGGTGTCAACTTATTCAAGTCAAGTCTATGATATAAAGAGAGAGGCATAACACTAACACCGGCTCCAAGATCACATGAAGCAGTTTTAACATAATTTCTTTTAATGGAGCATGGTATAGTAGGTACTCCTGGATATCCAAGTTTCTTTGGTATTCCACCCTTAAAAGTGTAATTAGCAAGCATGGTGGAAATTTCAGCTTCCAGTATCTTTCTTTTATTAGTAATGATATCCTTCATATACTTAGCATAAGGATTTGTTTTGAGCACATCAGTTAATCGCATACGCAAAAAGATAGGTCTAATCATTTCAGCAAAGCGCTCAAAATCCTCATCATCCTTTTTCTTGGATGGTTTGGGAGGAAAAGGCATGGGTTTCTAAACCCATGGTTCTCTTTCTTTACCATGTTTCCTAGCAACGAAGTCTCTTTTATCATAACGTTGATTCTTTGATTGTGGGTTATCAAGATCAACAACAGGTTCAACTTCTACATCATTATCATTACTAGGTTGAGCATCATCATGAACATCATTATTAACATTTTTACTAGGTTCATGTTCATTACCAGATTGTGTTTCAGCATCACACATAGAGATATCATTTGGATTATTAGGTGGTTCAGCAATAGGTTCACTAGAAGTTTGCACAGTTCTATCATTATTCTTTTTCTTCCTCTTAGAAGAACTAGGTACATCAATATTATTTCTCTAGGAATCTTGCTCGATTCTCTTAGGGTGGCCTTCAGGATACAAAGGTTCCTGAGTCATTCTACCAGTTCTAGTAGCCACTCTAACATCATAATCATTTTTCTTACTATTCATTTCATCAAGCACTTCTTTCTGAGCTTTAAGTACTTGTTCTACTTGAGTGGTAACCATGGAAGCATGTTTGCTAACAAGTTTAAGTTCACCTCTAATATCAGCCATATAATCACTCAAGCGTTTAATCATAAAGGTATTCTGTTTTAATTTTCTACCAAAATAAGCATTAAAGTCATCTTGCTTAAACATAAAGTCATCAAACTCATCCAAGCACTGACTAGCAATTTTAGTAGGAGGGACTTCAGCTTTATCATATCTATAGAAAGAATTTACCTTTACTACATGTGTCGGGATATCGGGAGGTTCTTCAGTAAATAAGTAATTGAGATCATATACTTCTTCAACAAGCGGTGAATTAAGACCATGTATTTCAGTAGGTGGTAAATTCTTAACATCTTCATCTTTAATACCTTTTTCTTTCATAGATTTCTTTGCCTCTTGCATATCTTCGGGACTGAGAAATAGAACACCTCTCTTCGGAGTTGGTTTAGGAATAGGCTCGAGAATTGGCTCGGGAGCTGGCTCGGGAGTTGGCTCAGGAGGTGCCCAATTATTTTCATTTGTCAGCATATTATTCAATAAAATTTCAGCTTCATCCGCTGTTCTTTCCCTGAAAAGAGAACCAGCACAACTATCCAGGTAATCTCTGGAAGCATCAGTTAGTCCATTATAAAAGATATCAAATATTTCAGGTTTCTTAAGAGGATGATCAGGCAAAGCATTAAGTAACTTGAGAAGCCTCCCCCAAGCTTGTGGGAGACTTTCTTCTTCAATTTGCACAAAATTATATATATCCCTCAAAGCAGCTTGTTTCTTATGAGCAGGGAAATATTTAGCAGAGAAGTAATAAATCATATCCTGGGGACTTTGCACACAACCAGGATCAAGAGAATTGAACCATATCTTAGCATCACCCTTTAATGAGAACGGAAATATTTTGAGTAAATAAAGGTAGCGCGATCTCTCATTATTAGTAAACAGGGCAGCTATATCATCTAACTTACGAAGATGTGCCACAATAGTTTCAGATTCGTAGCCATAAAAAGGATCAGATTCAACCAGAGTAATTATATCTGGATCAACAGAAAAATCATAATAATCCTGATCAGGAACACAAATAGGTGAAGTAGCAAAAGCAGGGTCGGGTCTCATCCTACCTCTAAAAGATTCTTTACTCCATTTAACTAGCAACCTATTACGTTCAAGACTATCCTGGCAAGCAAGAATAGCTTCAGTAGATTCAGCATTAAAAAGGTAACCCTCAGGAATAGCAGGCCTATTTTCAACATCACTAACATCATCGTGTTCAGTTTCAATAATTTCTCTTTCTCTAGACCTAGAAATTTGTTCATCTAGAAATTCACCAAGAGGCACAGTAGTATTGTCACGACCGGTTTTCCAATAAAAATATTTATTGAGAAACCGACCTATCAATTCTAGTGTGAGGAAAATCCTCCTCACTGGTAGACAAAATCTTGATACAATAAGCCAGTAGCATATAATATATTACAGGGTCGAGCTGATCTTGCTCAACAAATTATTACAAGCACGCCAATAATTATACCTAGTGGCGGATATGACACAGTGGAGTGGTGGCATACTACTGACTCAAGGTAAAGCAATGGAATAACACAGTGGAGTGGATGATATGACTCCTACACTGGCGGCTCATCGAGCGTCGAAGTGAGGCTCGGTGAATTTATTTGGGTAGCGGAAGCGAATATAACACAGTGACTAATCCAGAGGTCGCACGAGACTGACTGGGATTCCTCTAGGCGTCGGACTCGCTATCGAACTCTTCATCCATGAGATCGCCTTCACAAGATCCGCCAAATCAACAAGCCAGGTGAGTACTTTGAAAGTACTCGCAAGACAGTTCGGACAAAAGATATAACAAATGTATGCATGAATGCGTCATGAACAATTAGTATGGTACATCCAAATGAGGAAGTAACACAACATTAATTAGTAAGAAGGAAGTCAGGTGGTAGTAAAATAACTGAAAACCAATCAGGTGTCTGAAGCGACGCCTCGAAGGGTGAACAAATAAATAAAACATGCCACGAAAGGCGTCGAGCGACACCACGTAAAGGGCTTATATTGAAAATAAATAACAACAAATGCCATGATCGGACGTCGAGCGACATCGCAGAAAGGGCTTATAACAAAAGTATATAATAACAATGCCGCAGTCGGACGTCTGAGCGACATCGCAGAAAGGGCTTGTAACAAAAGTAAATAATAACAATGCCGCAGTCGGACGTCTGAGCGACATCGCAGAAAGGGCTTATAACAAAAGTATATAATAACAATGCCGCAGTCGGACGTCTGGGCGACATCGCAGAAAGGGCTTATAACAAAAGTAAATAATAACAATGCCGTAGTCGGATGTCTGAGCGACATCGCAGAAAGGGCTTATAATTCACTTTTCATATCGGTTAACTTGCAAGAAATAGTGCTCATAGGAAAATATTCATCACATGATAAAAACGGGTTAGTCCATCCACAGGAAATAAACATTTAACACTCATGTGGTTCTCAGGAGTTTCTGTCACCGAGACTGACACTAGACAAGATAAGATGAACACAGCTCTTGGACATGGATAAGATGATTTCAAGGATTATTGACTCTGCAGAGTTTGTACTAAAATTATCCACAACCAACGGATTTCCGTAGTCACGAAGGACTAGTTCCGTTTACGGTATTTCGGAGGAAACACAGCTAACCAGTACACACCCATCCTACCTCACGTTGCCGGAATCACCCTAGACAGCGCTCAAGAAAAACTTTGAGACGGGAGATCACAATCTCGAATAGCATGGGATCAAATTTATATATGCGCGCTCTAAGGGGTGCCCCCTCTCGGTCCCAACCGGAAACACCCATGCCCCCTGACCGGATGATAGGCTTTAATCCAGGGCCATGGAACCCTCATCCCGGCCTCTCGATTTGGTGTGTACCAGAAAGTGGTTTGCAACTTACTAAGCCGTATCCCTAGCGGAAAACATGTGGTAGTACGAAAGGGGAGACGGACGGGAATTGGACTGATTTATGTTGACACTGGGTCAACGGTCTGGCATAAGACTGGCATGCTACAACACTGCCATCTTACCCACTCTCATGCCAACTCATGGACATGCAACTCGTTTCCAACAACTCATGGATTTCCGAGACTCAAGTTTTATGAGATAAACTTTCATCGAGATGCTCATGAACATGCCATGGAACTAATTAATGCAAACATGCCCAAACACTTATCATATCAAAAGTTCAAACATGCTTGCCTGGTTCGGAGTAGTCGGGGCCTAGCTTGGTGAAGTTCGCGGTTCCGTCACCTCCTTCGGTATCTATGGTATACAAAAATATACGCACTAACGTAAATACCAAGGGGTGTTCAAAAAATATTCCAAATATTTTTCAAATAAATATGATAAAAAAGTAGACAAAATTTTGAAGGGGACAGAAAAAGAATCACTCAAAAATCCTTTTCTGTTTAAAAGTTATAAGTGTTTTGGTCCAAGGACCTTTCTGTAATGAAACAGAAAATACTTAGGGGGCAGAACAGAAAAGTTCAGAAAACGATTCAGATTGGAAAGAGCACTTGTCAGAATACGCTTTCAGAAAACGGTTCAAAAAAAGAACAGAGAGGCTGATGGGCGGGTCCCACCCGTCAGGTTTGAAAATTCAAACGAGGCGGCAGAGCTCGTCGGCGCCCGAGAGCGCGGTGGTCGCCGGCGGCGATCCACGGCGAGGCAGGAGGATCGGGTGGTACCTCCGTGCTCAGGGCGTCATTCCGCGTCGGTGGGTGGTGGTGGTGGTCGCTGGCGAGCACTACGTCGACGGCGGCCGTTGCTCCAGCGGACGGTGGTTCGGGAGGGGTTGGATCTCGCCGGGGAGTGCTGCGAAGAGCAAATTGAAGAGGGGGTTAGACTACTGGGTGCTCGAGAGGGTTGCTGACGAGGTTAGGGCGCCGGGCATGGCCTCACCGGAGTCAATCGAGGTGGAGGCCGAGGCGGAACGGGGCGGCCGGAGTTGGGGGAGGAGACCTCCTCGAGGTCCTCCTAGTGGCCTGGCGGAGTGTTGGTGAGGTGCAAGGATGGTGCGTGCTCGAGGGCGAGCTCGGGGCCCCTTTTTATAGGCGGTCCGAGGCGGTGGCCGTGAACGGAGTTCTCCGGCGAAGGTTACGGCGGCGCAGAGCTTGGTCGGGGAGGTTTAGGGGCTGAGCGTCATCGTGGAGGCCCACTGGTTCCATTCAGACGCTAAACGGACTTGGATTAGGAGCTATGAGCGGATTTCGACGGAACGGGGTGGCGCGGGCCTGTCGGCGGCAGAGGGCGCGCCCTGTGCTTGCCGGCCACGGCGACGGTGCCGCGGGGTGTGCTGGCGTGCATGAGCCCACGCGGAAGGCAGGGGAGCGTTGGCGGCGCTGGACGGCGTGGCGAGCTGGCTTAGGCCCTCGCCGGCCGCCACGGGTGGCTCGGCCACCACGAAACCGCTAACGCCAGCCGAGGCTCGCCGCCACCGACGCCTGATCCGCCCAGGAGGCGTGGCGCCTCAGCCAGGAGGAGAGGCCGAGCGCAACGCGCCAGGGCGCACTGTTGACAGGTGACTGATCTCTGACGAAGAAACAACACTGAATCTCTGAATTTTACTGAAAGTGCAAAGTGGAAGTGCATGCTAGGTGTTCGACAGAATGCTTTTGGCATGTGGGGATTTTTCCTTGAGCTGATTTTTGGTGGAGTGGCTTCTCATTGCAACTGGAGGTTGCCTGAATTTTGGTGGAATTTTTGGAGAAGAGGAGATATGAATTTCACCAAATTTGACAAATCTGGTCCAAACTTGCAGAAGCTGAAACTTGAAAATTTTGAAAAGAAGAAGAGTGGATCTTGATGGTTCTAGGTTGTGGGTGCTAGGGACTATCCAGATAAGTTAGTTTGAGAGCAAAGTTCAAAGGCAATTAGGTACTTGCTTTGCAAATCACCTAGGCTCAAAATAATGGGCAGAATTGTTTTGGGGAAAGAATTAAATGAAATAAAATCCAAAAATGAGTTGGACTTATTGGGACAGAATATTTGGATTGTCCCAAAGTGGAAGGAGGGGTTTTGGGAAGATTTACCACATGAGGCATGGTAAAACCATGGGTGGTTTCAAAATAAGAGAAGACCCAAAACTCCTAGGGTTTTCTTCTAAAAGAAAATAAATCCCAAAAATAAAATTTGAGAAGGGGGAAATCAGAAGAAAAGTTTTTAATAACCAACACCAGAGTTGAAGAAGGTGCCCAAGTAAGATCTTTTGTCAAAGGGAAAATTCTTGAGAGAAAGAGATTTTTGGAAGGGTTTAAATGACCTCCTTCAAAACCAACAAAGTTTTTGCTGAAAACCAAAACAAAATTTTTGGAGTGTCACAAGTATCAAGCATAGAAGTAGTTTCATCATAAGTATCATGCATAGCAGAAGTGGCATCATCAATAACATGCGACATATCGGAACGAATAGCAGAAGCAGGTTTAGGTGTCGCTAGCTTACTCATAACAGAAGGTGAATCAAGTGCAGAGCTAGATGGCGGTTCCTTACCTCCCCTCGTAGTTGAGGGATAAATTGTTGTCTTAGCGTCTTTCAAGTTCTTCATAGTGTCCAGCAGATATAAATCCCAAGTGACTCAAAAAATAGAGCTATGCTCCCCGGCAACGGCGCCAGAAAAAGGTCTTGATAACCCACAAGTATAGGGGATCGCAACAGTTTTCGAGGGTTGAGTATTCAACCCAAATTTATTGATTCGACACAAGGGGAGCCAAAGAATATTCTCAAGTATTAGCAGCTAAGTTGTCAATTCAACCACACCTGGAAACTTAGTATCTGCAGCAAAGTGTTTAGTAGCAAAGTAATATGATAGTGGCGGTAACGGTAACAAAGTAAAGACAACAAAAGTAATGTTTTTGGTATTTTTGTAGTGATGATAATGGTAGCAACAGAAAAGTAAATAAGCGTAAACCAGTATATGGAAAACTCGTAGGCACCGGATCAGTGATGGATGATTATGCCGGATGTGTTTCGTCATGTAACAGTCATAACATAGGGTGACACAGAACTAGCTCTAGTTCATCAATGTAATGTAGGCATGTATTCCGTAAATAGTCATACGTGCTTATGGAAAAGAACTTGCATGACATCTTTTGTCCTACCCTCCCGTGGCAGCGGGGTCCTATTGGAAACTAAGGGATATTAAGGCCTCCTTTTAATAGAGAACCGGAACAAAGCATTAGCACATAGTGAATACATGAACTCCTCAAACTATGGTCATCACCGGGAGTGGTCCCAATTATTTTCACTTGAGGTTGCCGGATCATAACACATAGTAGGTGACTATAGACTTGCAAGATAGGATCAAGAACACACATATATTCATGAAAACATAATAGGTTCATATATGAAATCATGGCACTCGGGCCCTAGTGACAAGCATTAAGCATAGCAAAGTCATAGCAACATCAATCTCAGAACATAATGGATACTAGGGATCAAAACCTAACAAAACTAACTCGATTACGTGATAAATCTCATCCAACCCATCACCGTCCAGCAAGCCTACGATGGAATTACTCACGCACGGCAGTGAGCATCATGAAATTGGTGATGGAGGATGGTTGATGATGACGACGGCGACGAATCCCCCTCTCCGGAGCCCCGAACGGACTCCAGATCAGCCCTCCCGAGAGAGATTAGGGCTAGGCGGCGGCTCCGTATCGTAAAACGCGATGAAACTTTCTCTCTGATTTTTTCTCCCGAAAGCCAATATATGGAGTTGGAGTTGGCGTCGGAGGGCCACCAGGGGGCCCACGAGGTAGGGGCGCGCCCAGGGGGGAGGGGCGTGCCCCCAACCCTCGTGGACAGGGTGTGGGCCCCTGGTCTTCATCTTTGGCGAGGATTTTTTATTATTTATTCTAAGATATTCCGTGGAGTTTCAGGTCATTCCGAGAACTTTTGTTTTCTGCACATAAAACAACATCATGGCAATTCTGCTGAAAACAACGTCAGTCCGGGTTAGTTCCATTCAAATCATACAAGTTAGAGTCCAAAACAAGGGCAAAAGTGTTTGGAAAAGTAGATATGACGGAGACGTATCAATGGTTTCTGCGTCATCAACCCGCCTCCGGAGGGAACGCAGCTCGGCGCGGGCGGAGGCCAAGTCCGACTGCGCCGTGACCAGGGCGGTGGTCGTGGCTTCCGCGCGCCTCTCAGCCTCGTCCAACCTGGGCCTGAGGGCAGCGGCCCTGCCCTCATCTTCCACGCCCGCGAGCTTCAGCTTCAGGTCGTACCTGCCCTCCAGGTCCGCGCGAACCTTGGCCACCCGACGGTTCATCTCCTCCTCGACTCTAGCCTCGCGAGCCCCGACGGCGTCTTCTGCTGGGGCAACTTGACGCTCCCTCGTCTCCAGTTGCTCGAGCTCGCGGCTGCGCTCCATGGCCTCCAGGGCCAGCGCCTCCTCGCGCTTCTGAACCTCCTCTTCCTCCGCTGGCGTCTCCCTCAGCGACGCAAGAGCGGCCCTGCGCGCCTCCACCTGCTGCTCAAGAGACGCGCTCCATGCTTGGAGCTCCCACGCGCGTTTCTCCGCGGCCTCGCGGTGGCGATCAGCCTCACGAGCCTCTTCCAAGGCTCGAGAGCGGGCTTTGTGGGAGATCTTGAGAGACGCCTCGGCCTTCGCGTTCTCAAGGTCACGCTGATAGCGGCCGAGGTTGATGGCCACCTTCAGCTTGCGCCGCTCCTCCGCCAACCAGAGACCTTCAGTCTCAAGATGCGAATAGACGCTCGCGAGCTCTTCACCAAGTCAGCCTATCGCGTTCATCGCCTCCTGGAAGAGCTCATGGTGAACCACGCTCCGCCCGCGCTCAAGCTTTAACGCCCGGCCCTCTTCGTCCTCCACCTCGGGAGCTGCGGGCGGGGCGCCAAGCGGCGCGCCACCCCTCGGCAGGGAGCTGCGGGCTGGCGCCTCACCCGACAACAACCCGTCCTCGCGAGAAGCCCAAGCCGGTTGGGGCTCACTGCTTGAAGAGGACCCGAGGATCGAAGCCAACAAGTTGCCGTCTGATACGTCTCCAACGTATCTATAATTTTTGATTGCTCCATGCTACTTTATCTACTGTTTTGGACTATATTGGGCTTTATTTTCCACTTTTATATTATTTTGGGACTAACCTATTAACCGGAGGCCCAGCCCAGAATTGCTGTTTTTTTGCCTATTTAAGTGTTTCGAAGAAACGGAATATCAAACGGAGTCCAAATGGAATGAAACCTTCGGGAACGTGATTTTCTCACCGAACGTGATCCAGGGGACTTGGACCCTACTCCAAGGAACGAAAGAGGCGGTCACGAGGGTGGGGGCGCGCCCTGCCTCGTGGGCCCCTGTTGCTCCACCGACGCATCCTTCCTCCTATATATTCCTACGCACTTCAATCGATCGTAACAGGAGCCAAAACCTAATTCCACCGCCACAACTTCCTGTATCCACGAGATCCCATCTTGGGGCCTGTTCGAGCTCACGAGGGGGCATCCACCACGGAGGGCTTCTACATCATCACCATAGCCCCTCCGATGAAGTGTGAGTAGTTTACTTCAGACCTTTGGGTCCATAGCTAGTAGCTAGATGGCTTCTTCTCTCTTTTTGGATCTCAATACAATGTTCTCCTCTCTCTCGTGGAGCTCTATTCGATGTAATCTTCTTTTTGCGGTGTGTTTGTTGAGACCAATGAATTGTGGGTTTATGATCCAGATTATCTATGAATAATATTTGATTCTTCTCTGAATTCTTTTATGCATGATTGGTTATCTTTGCAAGTCTCTTGAATTATCCGCTTGGTTTGGCCAACTAGATTGGTAGTTCTTGCAATGGGAGAAGTGCTTAGCTTTGGGTTCAATCTTGCGGTGTCCTTACCCAAAGGATGTAAAGGGTTGCAAGGCACGATTGTATTGTTGCCATCGAGGATAACAAGATGGGGTATTTATCATATTGCATGATTTTATTCCTCTACATCATGTCATCTTGCTTAAGGTGTTACTCTGTTTTTAACTTAATACTCTAGATGCATCTTTGGATAGCGGTCGATGAGTGGAGTAATAGTAGTAGATGCAGAATCGTTTCGGTCTACTTGTCTCGGACGTGATGCCTATATACATGATCATACCTAGATATACTCATAACTATGCTCAATTCTGTCAATTGCTCAACAGTAATTTGTTCACCCACCGTAGAATACTTATGCTCTTGAGAGAAGCCACTAGTGAAACCTATGGCCCCCGGGTCTATTCTCATCATATCAATCTCCATCACTTTAATACTTGCTTTGTTTTTTACTTTGCCTTTTACTTTTCACTTTGCATCACTATACCAAAAATACCAAAAAAATATTATTTATTATCTCTATCAGATCTCACTCTCGTAAGTGGCCGTGAAGGGATTGACAACTCCTAATCGTGTTGGTTGCGAGTAGCTATCGTTTTGTGCAGGTACAAGGGACTTGTGCGTGGCCTCCCACTGGATTGATACCTTGGTTCTCAAAAACTGAGGGAAATACTTACGCTACTTTGCTGCATCATCCTCTCCTCTTCGAGGAAATCCAACGCAGTGCTCAAGAGGTAGCAAGAAGAATTTCTGGCGCCGTTGCCAGGGAGGCTCACGCAAGAGCAAGTCAAGACATACCAAGTACCCATCACAATCCCTATCTCTCGCATTACATTATTTGCCATTTGCCTCTCGTTTTCCTCTCCCCCACTTCACCCTTGCCGTTTTATTTGCCCTCTCTTTCCCAATCTCCTCCTCTCTTTCCGTTGCCTTTTTCCTCGTCCTTTTGTTTGCTCGTGTGTTAGTTTGCTTGCTTGTCGTTATGTCTGAAATTGGGGAAATTATTGCCGATATGGGCGATAATAATATCATGGAAAATGCTGAAGCTCCTGCTGAAGAATCCCCTACCTATCATACAAAAAGATTTCGAATCGGTAGTGGTAATATTATTGGAAAAGGAGTTATTCAAGATTTCTTTACTTGTGCCGGTGCTTTACCCTCTATGGGTGGTTCTATTCTCCATAGAACTAGTAGCCTTGCGGACGCTATTGCCATGCTTATCATTGAACTTGAAAGGCAATTTATGCATACGCACCCTTCTATACAAAGAATTTTCCTAAAATTTTCTAATATTGAACACTCCTCTGTTAAGCGTGCCGCTACTATCTTTTTGGCTCATTAATTCAGATTTATAATAAAAGAAGCCAAAGAAATCTTTGCGCATTATAGGGTGGACGCTGGCCGTCCTCCCATAGAATCTATCCTCTTTGATCAAGAAGAAATAATGCGTTTTCAATCTATCGACTATGTTGCTTTCAATGAAAATCTTAGAAAAAAAGTGCCTACCAATATTTTAATTGATAGAATCTCTGAACTTAATGATGATTTGGCTATTCGAAATAATGAGCTAGGATGCTCTCTTGAGTATAGGCTCACCAAGTTCTGTCAAAAGAATGCTTATAATGATGAATTGGTTGTGCAATACGAAGGGCCGAAAGAGGAACCTATACCTCCTAAAATTGATCTTGGGGACTTTTGTCCTATTAAATTTAGCCCTTTTGATTAATTTTGCTTGCCTCAAATAAAACTTGCTGCCGAACTTAGAGAATATGAAATGAGTTTCACCGATCTATCTTATTACTACGGCACTACTTAGATCTATCCTCGCTTTTATGCCTAGCTAGGGGCGTTAAACGATAGCGCTTGTTGGGAGGCAACCCAATTTTATTTTTAGTCTTTTTTGTTTTTGCTTATGTTTATGAATAAATAATCCATCTAGCCTCGGTTTAGATGTGGTTTTATGTTTTAATTAGTGTTTGTGCCAAGCTAGACCTATTGGATCTTCTTGGATGATAGTTATTTGATCTTGCTGTAATTTCCAGAAACTTTGCGCTCAGTGCCCGAATTATTAAAAATCACCAGAACGTGATAAAATACTGATTCCAATTTCTTCTGATCAATAAACAAATTTTCTAGGTCTTCTAATTTTGGTAGATGTTTTGGAGTTCAAGAAGTTTTCGTTAGTTACAGATTACTACAGACTGTTCTGCTTTTGACAGATTCTGTTTATCGTGTGTTGTTTGTTTATTTTGATGAATCTATGGCTAGTAAAATAGTTTATAATCCATAGAGAAGTTGGAATACAGTAGGTATAACACCAATATAAATAAAGAATGAGTTCATTACAGTATCTTAAAGTAGTCTTTTGTTTTCTTTCTCTAACGGAGCTCACGAGATTTCTATTGAGTTTTGTGTTGTGAAGTTTTCAAGTTTTGGGTAAATTCTTTTGATGGATTATGGAACAAGGAGTGGCAAGAGCCTAAGCTTGGGGATGCCCATGGCACCCCCAAGATAATCCAAGGACACCAAAAAGTCAAAGCTTGGGGATGCCCCGGAAGGCATCCCCTCTTTCATCTACTTCCATCGGTAATTTACTTGGAGCTATATTTTTATTCACCACATGATATGTGTTTTGCTTGGAGCGTCTTGTATTATTTGTGTCTTTTCTTGTTAGTTTACCACAATCATCCTTGCTGTATACACCTTTTGAGAGAGCCATACATAAATTGGAATTTGATAGAATACTCTATGTGCTTCACTTATATCTTTTGAGCTTGATAGTTTTGCTCATAGTGCTTCACATAGATCTTTTGAGCGTGATAATTTTTGCTCTAGTGCTTCACTTAGATCTTTTAGAGCACGGTGGTGGATTTGTTTTAAAGAAACTATTGATCTCTCATGCTTCACTTAGATTATTTTGAGAGTCGTTAATAGCATGGTAATTTGCTTAATATTAATATACTTGGTATTCAAGATATGTGAAACTTTCTTTTGAGTGCGTTGAATACTAAGAAAAGTTTGATGCTTGATAATTGTTTTGAGATAAGAAGATGGTGATATTAAAGTCATGCTAGTTGGGTGATTATGAATTTAAAGAATGCTTGTGTTGAAGTTAGCAAGTCCCGTAGCATGCACGTATGGTTAAAGTTGTGTAACAAATTTGAAACATGAAGTGTACCTGGCTTGTGCATCCTTATGAGTGGCGGTCGGGGACGAGCGATGGTCTTTTCCTACCAATCTATCCCCCTAGGAGCATGCACGTAGTACTTGATTTTCGATGACTTCTAAATTTTTGCAATAAGTATATGAGTTCTTTTGACTAATGTTGAGTCCATGGATTATACACACTTTTACCTTTCCGCCTTTGCTAGCCTCTTCGGTACCGTGCATTGCCCTTTCTCACCTTGAGAGTTGGTGCAAACTTCGCCGGTGCATCCAAACCCGTGATATGATATGCTCTATCACACATAAACCTCCCTATATCTTCCTCAAAACAACCACCATACCTACCTATTATGGCATTTCCATAGCCATTCCGAGATATATTGCCATGCAACTTTCCACCGTTCCGTTCATCATCATCATGACATACTTTACTTTTGTCATATTGCCATTGCATGATCATGTATTTGACATCGTATTTGTGGCAAAGCCACCATGCATTATTTTTCATACATGTCACTCTTGATTCATTGCACCATCCCGGTACACCGCCGGAGGCATTCATATAGAGTCATATCTTGTTCTAGTATCGAGTTGTAATCCTTATGTTGTAATCAATAGAAGTGTGATGATCATCATTATTAGAGCATTGCCCAATCTAAAAAAAAAGAAAGGCCAAAAAAAAAAAAAAGAAAGGCCCAAAAAAAAGAAATAAAAAGGGCAGTGTTACTATCTCTTTTTTCCGCACTTGTGCTTCAAAGTAGCACCTTGTTCTTCATGTAGTGAGTCTCATATATTGTGCTTCAAAGTAGCACCATGTTTTTCATATAGTGAGTCTCATAAGTTGTCTTTTTCATACTAGTGGGAATTTTTCATTATAGAACTTGGCTTGTATATTCCTACGATGGGCTTCCTCAAATGCCCTAGGTCTTCGTGAGCAAGCAAGTTGGATGCACACCCACTAGTTTTCTTTTGTTGAGCATTTATAGCTCTAGTGCATCCGTTGCATGGCAATCCCTACTCCTCATGTTGACATCAATTGATGGGCATCTCCATAGCCCGTTGATTATCCTCGTCAATGTGAGACTTTCTCCTTTTTTGTCTTCTCCACACAATCCCCATCATCATATTCTATTCCACCCATAGTGCTATATCCATGGCTCACGCCCATGTATTGCGTGAAGGTTGAAAAAGTTTGAGATTATTTAAGTATGAAACAATTGCTTGGCTTGTCATCGGGGGTATAGAATTTGGGAACATCTCTGTGTGACAAAAATGAAGCATAGCCTAACTGTTGGGGATATTACCACTAGGGGTAAACCGGCCAGAACAGGCCGGGTTAACTTCACCAGTAGTTGAACATGTTAAAGCCCAAGTAGGTAGCAGAGGGCTTATGGCCCATAGCCGGTTCACGCCAGTAGCTGTAAACCGGCATCGGTATGTATCTTGTGTTGTAAGTTAGGAATAGTAGAGACCGAGACGGATACGTCTATGAACCGGCGTCGGGACTCTGTAAACCGACGGGCGTCACCCGTGTATATAAGGGGACGACCCGGCGGCGGTTTGGGACAGACAACAACAACTCGAGGCCTAGGCGAAGCTTGTTTGCTCCCTAGTCATTGAAACCCCATCAATTCCATCACAACTAGACGTAGGCTTTTACCTTCATCGAAGGGGCCGAACTAGTATAAATTCTCGTGTCCTTGTGTCCGCTTTAACCCCTTCAAGTTAACCCGTAGCGATGGCTCCACGACTAAGTCCTTTCACGAGGACATCTGTCGTGACAAACCCACGACAGTTGGCACCCACCGTGGGCTATCGCACGATGGTTTGACGTTCTTGGAGGGCAAGTTCGAAGGACTCAAGGGCTATGTTGTGGGCCGGATGACCAAGAGTCGTCGCGGCAAGCTCTACATTGACGACGCAGGATGGGGCCCCGAGGCCGGCTCAATTGAGTATGGGTACCGGGTCCCCTTTGGGGGCATACACATCTTCATCGGCAAGATTGGTGAACCGGGTCCTGAGCTGGACATCTGCACCGACCTCGTCGAGACGGCTCAGCGTGTGAGATCTGCCCAGGTTAAGCCGGCCGTGAAGCGTGCCTTCGTGGGGGTCATCCACGGAGGAGAGTATGAGGACGGATCGGGATATGGTAGCGAGACCGTCGTCTACTCCGGCGATGAGTCCTCAACCGGAGAAACCGAATCGCTGTACCAGTTGCAAGATGACCGGATTGGGGGCTGTTCTGATGGCGACAGTATTCCGGACCCCTCCGATCTGCCCAACCGGGTTGGAATATTCATGGCCGGTACACAAGCGGCGATCCACTCTTCGACCGCAGCAGCAATGTTCACCGGATCGTCAGCGGCGGCGGCAGCCGGGGCAGGAGGTCCTGTGCGCCCGCCGGCTCAAGTCTTATCTGATCTGTTTGATGCGCTAGCTATGCTCATGGCAGAGGCCAACCCGGCGGATCAGGATGCCCACAACGCAGAAATTGCAAAGGTGAGAGAGCAGATCGCTCAGGCCAAGGCCGACCTGGCAGCTGAGAACGACAGGATGGCCGCAGAGCGGGCCGCTTTAGACGCCCAGGCCTATAAGCTTATGCTGGATCAGAACGCGTCACATGAGGTCTTGAAGCGGAAGCACATGTCCCGCTTGCCTTCGGTTTTCGACGCCAGAAACCTCTTTCACACCCCAGGAGCAGGAACCAGTAATCCGCCAGAGGTAAACCGGGTGGAGGCGCCTGGGCCAGGCGCGCCGGTCCAACCTCGCCTAATGGAACCTCCTCGGCAGAACAATATCGTACCTCAGCCGGTCCAGACACCTCCGGGTCATTATTCCAATCCTATGGACAATCTTGTCGCTGCCGCTTCACGATTGGAGGCCATCCCGATCGAAGGTGATTCTCCGCAGGCGGTGGAGACACGCCGGGTCAAGGAGCTCCTTCGGACCGCTTTGATTCAACAGGAGGCATACTCATACAGCCGTGACCGGATTCATTCCACCCCTCGTCCGAGCCGGAGCTACAGCAGGCGTGTGGAGGAGCCGGCCGTATCAAGCAATGCACGGAACCGTGAAGCGGCCCGTGGCAATAACCCGGCAGGCGGTCTTCATGATGCTCAGGAAGTGGTAGACCGGGCCCGGGCACGCAGGGAGGCCGAGTTAGCAGCACAAAACGAGGCACGTCAACTTACGCCGGTTCGTCCCACTATCTCAGTCGAGCCAGGGGTCACTTCTAGTTCCTTGGGGGTGCCCTGTCTCGTCCCCGCTCTACGCAATGTGTGCTTACCTAAAGACTTCAAGGGTCCGCGCAAGGTACCAAATTACACTGCCGATTTGTCTCCAGAAGCATGGGTAGAGAGTTACGAGATGGCCATGGAGATGCTAGATGTGGATGAGGCCGCGTGTGCAAAATACTTTACCATGATGCTTGAAGGGACGGCTCGTACTTGGTTAAAAAGCTTGCCGCCCAATTCTATCAGCTCATGGGCCCAGTTGCGAGCCCGGTTTATCCAGAATTTTAAGGATACTTGTAAACAGCCCATGTCAATAGTGGACTTAGCGGCCTGTGTCCAGGAGGAAGGAGAGTCAACAACCCATTGGGTACGCCGTGTCTCGGAAATTTTGCACTCGTCAGACCGTATCAACGCTGATTCTGCGATTATAACCCTGGAAGGCAACTGCCGGTTTAAGCCTCTGAAGTTAAAATTGGGGCGAATGAAGCGGTTTTGTAACGACATGGGCACCCTCATGGGTGCTTTAGTGAAGTATGCTGATTCTGATAGTACCAAGGATCCCGAGTCTGAGGATGACAAGGCAGGGAAGGGAAAAAAGAACAGCAACTCCAAGGGGCAGCAACACAACACGGCAGGTCATGGGAACGGAGGCAAGCGTAAAGCGGATGGCAGCGTAGATTTTGTGGCTAATACTAACGCGCAGGACAAGGGTCATCGACGCAAGGGTAAAGCGGCGAATCAGGGTGGAGCTCGAATCCTAACCCGGATCGCCTAAACTATTTGTTGAACCAGCCCTGTCCAAAGCACGGGACGAAGGAGATGCCGGCCAACCACCTTTGGAAGGACTATTACATTATGCAGGAGTTCAAGAATTCTAATGATTTCCGTTATGATCATGGACCAGGTGGCGGTTCAGGATCCGGTTTCCATGGGCCGGGTCACGATGGAGGAGCTTCCGGTTCAGGCTTCAATGGCAATCATGGTGGACATAACAATCAGAATAGTCAGAATAACCAAGGTGGTTACAGCCAGCAGTAGCAGTCGGGTTATCAGAGCCATCCAAAGCAGTTGAATATTGGGCAATATCATGTTTTCACGACTAGCTTGGATAAGCGAGACCGGAAACTCCATAAGCGAGCGGTGAATTCTGTTGAACCGGCCGTACCACGTTATTTACGCTGGTCGGAACAACCAATCGTATGGAGCAGAGAGGATCACCCTCTCCGGGTTGACAATCCGGGTCAGCTAGCATTGGTGGTAGCCCCTCAGGTGGGAGGTTATAAATTCACCAAAGTGCTCATGGATGGAGGGAGCAGCATTAACATCTTATATTATGAGACCTTCCGCCGTATGGGGCTGACAGATAAAAATCTTAAACCGTCCAATACAGTATTCCATGGTGTGGTACCTGGCAAGTCAGCATATCCTGTTGGCAAGATAGCTCTGGAAGTGGCTTTTGGGGACGATCATGATTCCCGATCCGAGACACTGACTTTTGAAGTAGTGAAGATCCGGAGCCCATATCATGCTCTATTTGGGCGGCGGCTTATGCCAAATTCATGGCACGTCCTTGTTATATCTATTTACAGCTCAAGATGCCGGGTCACAAGGGAACAATAACGGTTCATGGAAGCCGCAAGATTGCTTTGGAATGCGAGGAAGGTGATGCGGCCTATGCAGAGTCGGTTTGTGCTACGGAGGAGTTAAAATATTACAAGGACAATGTTGATCCGGCGTACATGACCCCGTTGAAAAAGCCAACTATAGAGCATGATCCGGATTTAAAGTTCAAATCGGCGGCTGAGACTAAGCTTGTTGACTTCGTGCCTGGCGATTCGTCCAAGCAGTTCACTATCAGTGCCAACTTGGACCTGAAATAGAAAAGCGCGCTCATCAATTTCATCCGTGAGAATCGGGACATTTTTGCATGGAAGCCTTCTGACATGCCAGGTGTACCGAGGGAACTCGCTGAGCACACTCTTAATGTTGATCCTAAGTACAAACCGGTGAAGCAGTTTCTCCGCCGGTTTAACGAGGAACGGCGCAAAGCTATTGGAGAGGAGGTGGCCAGGCTCTTAGCGGCCGGTTTTATTGTTGAAGTCTTCCATCCAGAATGGCTTGCTAATCCGGTGCTGGTTCTTAAGAAAAATGGCACTTGGCGCATGTGTGTGGATTACACAGACCTTAACAAAGCCTGTCCAGCAGACCCCTTTGCCCTCCCCCGCATTGACCAGATTATCGATGCCACCGCGGGATGTGAGCGTTTGAGTTTTCTGGATGCATATTCTGGTTATCATCAGATCAAGATGGCAGTTAATGACCAAGAGAAGACAGCGTTCATAACTCCCTTTGGAGCCTTCTACTATGTATCTATGCCTTTTGGGCTCAAGAGCGCCCAGGCAACTTATCAACGGTGTGTACATAATTACCTTCATAAACAGATCGGCCGTAATGTGCATGCCTATGTGGATGATATTGTGGTCAAGTCAAGTGAGAAGGAGACGCTGATTGACGATTTGAAAGAAACCTTTGATAACCTACGGACTTACAAGATGATGCTCAACCCGGCCAAATGCGTTTTTGGTGTACCGGCAGGCAAGTTATTGGGTTTTCTTGTGTCCAACAGGGGAATTGAAGCTAATCCGGAGAAGATTACAACTATCACCTCCCTGGCTAAACTGAAGTGTATCAACGACGTTCAGCGCTTGGCAGGACGGATTGCCACGCTAAGCCGGTTTATCAGCCGCCTCGGTGAGAAGGCGATCCCCTTGTACCAGATGTTGAAGAAGACAGATCAATTCGTCTGGAGTTTGGCTGTTGATGAAGCATTTTAGGACTTAAAGCGGCAATTAGCCAATCCACCCGTTCTTGCAGCTCCGATTGACAAGGAACCATTACTACTATATGTAGCGGCTAATGCTCGTGCAATCAGCGTGGCTATTGTGGTGGAGCACAAAGAGGCGGGCAGGGAGTATCCGGTTCAGCATACGGTTTACTATATCAGCGAGGTACTTATTGAGTCCAAGCAAAGGTACTCGCATTGGCAGAAACTGGTGTATGGAGTTTTCATGGCGAGCCGGAAGCTTAAACAATACTTCGAGGACATCCTATCACAGTGGTCAGCTCTGCTCCTTTGGGAGATATAATTCAGAACAGGGAGGCGACTGGCCGGATTGCCAAGTGGGCTATAGAGCTTGGGCCGCACGGTTTGCAATACGTACCTCGGACGGCGGTCAAATCTCAAGCACTTGTTGATTTCATCAATGATTGGACGGAGCTACAAGCACCTGAAGAGAAGCCGGATCACACTTATTGGACTATCCATTTTGATGGGTCCAGGCAATTGGAGGGCTCGGGGGCTGGAGTCGTATTAACTTCCCCACGAGGTGATAAGTTCTGTTACGTTCTCCGCTTAATGTTCCCTTGTACTAACAATGCAGCTGAGTATGAAGCTTTGCTCCATGGTCTTCGGATGGCAAAGGAGATGAATCTCAGCCGGGTTAGATGCTTCGGTGACTCGGACCTGGTGGCTCAACAAGTTTCTGGCACTTGGGATTCCAAGGATCCGCTCATGGCAGCCTATCGTCGTGAGGTGGATATTGTTGCGGGCCACTTTAAGGGTTACCAGTTGGATCATGTGGACAGACAGAAGAACGAAGCAGCGGACGCCTTAAGCCGGCTGGGCTCTCAAAGATAAACCGTCCCGCCTAACGCCTTTTTAGATGTTCGCATAACCCGTCCGTCAAGCTCCCCGGTGAAGAGGATTTGGCTATTCCTGATCCGGAGGCTCGATTGATGGCAGCCCTACATGTCATACCAGATTGGACAGTTCCTTATCTTGCGACATGAACCGGGCGAGTTACAGAGGGCGAGACTGGCCAGCAGATAGTCCGCAATCCAAGTCCATGACCATTATCAATGGCGAGTTGCATCATTGCAGCGATCGAGCGCTTTCAATACTGTGTGTCCCCGAGGAAGGCTGTGAAATTTTGCGTGAAATCCATGAAGGGGATTGTGGTCACCATGCCGGTTCAAAGTCTCTGGTAGCTAAGGCGTTTCGTCACGGTTTCTACTGGTTGACTGCTCATGCTGATGCGGAGGACCTAGTGAGACGATGTAATGGCTGTCAGAAATTCTCAAGGCGCGCTCATGTGCCGGCTCAAGAATTGAGGATGATTCCTATTACTTGGCCGTTTGTGACTTGGGGGCTGGATATGGTTGGACCCTTCAAAAGGTCCAAGGACAAGAAGACCCACCTTTTGGTGGTAGTGGACAAGTTTACAAAGTGGGTTGAAGCGGAGCCCGTTAGCAAGTGTGATGCAGCCACGGCAGTTCAATTCATTAAAAAGGTGATTTTCCGGTTTGGCTTTCCACATAGTATCATTACTGATAATGGTACTAACTTGTCCAAGGGCGCTATGAAGGAGTTTTGTGAGCGTGAGCACATCCGGCTTGACGTGTCATCAGTAGCTCACCCACAGTCCAATGGCCAAGCAGAGAGGGCTAACCAAGAGATCTTACGAGGCATCAAGCCCCGGCTTATGGTTCCTTTACAACAAACGCCGGATGTTGGGTTGAGGAGTTACCATCTGTGTTATGGAGCATCAACACCACGCCCACCAGGTCGACAGGATACACACCGTTCTTCATGGTCTACGAAGCGGAGGCGGTCCTCCCCAGTGATATCCGTCACGATTCACCTCGTGTAGCGGCGTATGTTGAAGCGGACAACGAGGAAGCACGACAAGACGCTTTGGACCTGTTGGACGAGGAGCGTGAAATCGCCGCCGCCCGTTCGGTGATTTACCAGCAGGATCTTCGTCGATATCACAGTCGCCGAGTTAGAACCAGAACCTTTCAAGAAGGAGATCTGGTGCTTCGACTCATCCAAGACCAGACTGATATGCACAAGTTATCCCCACCTTGGGAGGGACCTTTCGTGGTCAGCAAGAATCTGCACAACAGGTCGTACTATGTGATCGATGTTCGAGAGCATAAAGACTCACGCATGTTAGAGGAGGAGACCAACAGGCCCTGGAACATAGCTCATCTTCGGCCTTACTATACTTGAGCCATAGGCTCTGCTTATGTACATATTACGACAATGTATATATTATGATCAATATAATAAACCGGAGCCTTAGCTAAAGCTGGGTCTCTGTTATTTTTATATCATGTGTGGTTACACGGAGTTTTTATCTTAAAGCGACCTCCGGTTTACCCCTTGAGTTAGCTTTTTCAAACAAGCTTTGTATCATGTCTCTAGGGGGCTTGGTCGTATCTGAACCAATGCAACACCTTTAGACCGGCGAAAGCCACAAGATCACTTGGGGACTTGGTCATGTCTGAACCAGTCACGCCTCTTGATCGGCCTAAGGCCACAGAATCACTTGGGGGCTTTGGTCGAACCGAACCATCGCTACACCTCTTTATCGGCGTCATGCCACTGCATCATTTGGGGACCTTGGCTGACTTGAACCATAGCTACGCCTGTGGGGGCTTGGTCGCGTCCGACCACGGTAATGCCACTTGATCGGCTCAGATAGCCTCTTTTTTGCAAATGATTCTGTTTGTCTTTGCTTGAGATATATTTCTCTTATTTGCATATGTTTTGTTGTGTTTTTATACCAACGACTGTTAAGCCGGTTCGACTGTCAGTTGACGGAACACGGACTATTCTTGATCCGGAGACGTCTTGCCCGGTTTGATTTTCTGCTAACATCCTATTTTGGGGTAATACTAGTCTTTTCTAAAAACCGGAACGGTTACTTGGTAACCCGACCTTATATTCATAGGAGCTGTTCTCCTGCGACAGTGGTTTTCTTAAAATACTCCGGTTTACGATTGGCACAGCCAACTTCATGGCCTATGATGGCAGGTATCATATATTGTTATATTTGATCATATGTTTAAATATAATAAGTTATCTTTGATTTCATATACAATCGATATTATGACCCGCATGATGGTACAACCACAGTGGCGTTTTAAGACCTTTTTTTGCAGATAATGGTTTAACATTGATGATTCAAAGGAAGCATAAGTTGCAATACGTATGCACGAACACACATCAGCACCAAGTGTGGCAGCTAGTCTATTACACGGCAACATGGTGCCCAGATGAGATAATTGTTTTTCATCATATCATAACAAAACAACAAATATAAACCGGTTTCCGGTTTACGCTTGGTCGCCAGCTTGCTCTGATGGTTGCGGGTCATTCTGCGCCGCTTTAGCTTCTACTCCTCTACCTAGCGGCTGGAAATCAACAGTTGTCCAGTCGATTCCCATTAATGCTTGAAATACAGCTTCATCGTTGATCAGCAAGGACGGTTCAATGTCAGGAGCGTAAGTATGCTTACGGATTGGAGGGATAAGATTCTCCGCTTCAGGAACTGGTGCAGCCACTCGTTTATTTTGACCATCATATTGAGCTTGATAGTGGGACAAATTTGCCTCTTCAGCCAATTGACAAGCCAGAGGGCGCACTTCCCGGTTTATAGCTCGGAGATCCTCTTCACTGAATTCTGTCCCGTCCTCCTTCACGCTTGGGAAGCCTTGGGCCGCTTCAACAGGATCAAAATCTGGAACCCATGCTTTTGCCCGGATTAAGGCGTTTATAGCGCCGGTTCTAGCAGCAGATTTCTTCAATTCTTCAATCCGGGCAGGAAGCATTGACAACCTCTTGATGGTGTCCTGAATCAAGGTTGGGGCCGGGTTGTTGTGAGAAGCAGTGCTGATGATCCGTTGCGCGCATGTATACAGTTGTTCTATCAATGTATAGGCGGCTTTCAGTTTCTTCCGCACGTCTGATCCCAAGTGGCCAATACGTGTCCCTGAATCATTCAAAGGTTTGGTAAACCGGCTACAATATGAGGAGAAATCGTTACTGCAGAACATAAAAATGCTTACCAAAGACGGCAGCGGTCATAGCATGCACTTGATGCTCTACGCTGGTCAGCTCATCTACCACCGGTTTGAGTGCAGCTTCAGCCTTTTCTGCCCTTTGAAGTAAAGCGGCCTTTTCAGTGGCCCAATCTGCCCGTTCCTTGTTGAAATCCTCTTTAAGCTTTTCCATGACGCTTAAAGCGCTGGTTAATTCGTCTTTTGCTTTCGAGGTTTCAGTCTGTTGAGATTTCAGGTTTTCTTGAAGATCAGCAACTTGGCTTTCTTTCTTGCCCAGATCACCCTGCATATAGGTCATCGGTTAAAGATTATGATGCAGAATTGAAGTACCAATCGCATAACAAGTTATGCCCTTGGTACTTGGGGGCTAATGCATATTTGCTTTTTATCCTACAAATTTCATATAAGTCCCAAGATCAATACAAGTATTCAACTTGGCACTTGGGGGCTAATGTGTATTTGCTCTATCTTCCGTGTGTGTGGCATTCTTCTTGTACAAAGTCCCGGTTTAGCTTACTTAAGTTAAACCGCCCTTGAAACTACAACCTCAAAGTAAAGCTTCACTCAAAAAGGTTCAAGTTGGAAAGTCCCGGTTTAAGTTACTATCTTCAAACTGTCACTTGGGGGCTATTGGAGTTCACAGATTGAAATACGCAAGGAGAGTCGTATGAAATTTACCTCATATTTATCCTTCATCATTTTTACCAAACCAGCTTCACAGTCACGGCTGGTATATAGCCGATTCAGATAGCCGGAATAAAGTTCCTGAGGGTCCAGAGTAGCAAAAGTGGCTAAATCAGTGTTCCATTTGCATTTACCAAAGGCTGCAAACTCATCTTTTGCGGTGTGCTTGGACAAAGCGACAGGATTGCTCGGATCTGAATGACCGAAGCCAGTAATAATGACATCATCATCCTTGGCTTCGACGGTTCGCATTGGGGTCGCCGGATTGTCGGTGTGCTTGGAAGGGCTCGTTGTCTTGTCAGTTTGGACAGGGCTCGTGGGTTCATTAACAGGGCATGAGGCATCAACATGCACCTCTTCAGCAGCAACATCATGGTCTTGCGGTGGTGGGTCATTCATTACATCATCATGGATAGGTTCTTCCGGATCTATCGTTCTGGCCGGTTCAGGAGTGTCATCTTCTTCCGCCGCTTTGTCCAGACGAGCTTTTTTGCTGGGCCTAGGCTTGGTCCTGAAAGAGAAAAGATAGATGAATCCAGTAAATATGGAAAGTACTATATCAAGCAGAATTATCAGTAAAACGGCTCACCCAAGCACAATCTTGAGTGGTGGGAGCTGGGTGGCCGAAGACTCGCCGGAAGAAGAATGAGAAGTGCCCTGATAATCGGAGTCAGAGGGATTAAGAGGTTGCCGAATACAACCCGCTTTAGGATAAGCATTGACAAAACAGTTAGAGACCTCTGAACGGTGTTTCTGAACCGGATTGTTCGGTAAACCGGCGGAGGTAACTACCCGACCGCTGTGCCGGGTTGTGCGGCGAGCTTCGTGTTGTTGTGTCTTCATAAGAAAGTTTCGGTCCAAGTAAGCAAGGGGATGAGAGAATTTAACTTTCCGGTTTGCCCGACGGATTTTTAGTGAAGGTAAAGGATATGAATCGGAAGAAAGAGTGATTACCTCTACAGCGTCAGAATGAATGACCTCAGCTTCATCCTGACAATAATCATTATCAATAAGGCGTGTGAAAAGTAAACCAAGTGAGTCAAATTCTACCTCAAGGTCCGGATTACCCACATCGTCATCAGCTGGAGGATCGGAGGAGGCAGTGGTTTTCTTTTGGTGGGCCGGTTTCTTCACAACTCGGCTCTTGGGCCGGATTGTCTTCTCCGATTTCTCCTGAGGAGTCTTTTTGCTCCAAAATGGATCATCACCCTGTTTGAAAGACGTTAAAGTTAATAGAGGGTATTTAAAGCATGGCTAGATTTCATAGAGGTATATGATATGAGGCTTACAGCTGGCGGTTTGTTCTTGGCAAAAAAGGAAGCAAGCCGATTTGAGCGCAGACAGTCTCAGGTTCATTCAACATCTTCTTAACAGCCTCAGTGACTTCATCGTCTGACAGCTGGACTTCAATGTGCCGTAGAGGGTCTTTTAAGTCTTCTCTGTATTCACACATCAAACCGGAGCGCCGGCTTAAGGGTAGTATGCTCCAAGATATCCAGCAGCGGGCAAGGTCAACTCCGGTCAGCCCATTAGCCATGAAGGCCCGGAGCTTGGATAATTGAGGAGCATATTTGCTTCTCTCCCTCGCGGTCAGTCTTTGAGGGAAGGGATGTGTATTTCTTAACCGTTCCGGACGGTAACCCGGCAAGGGATTTTCTCCATCAGGCGGAGTATCTTTGCAGTAGAACCATGTCGCATTCCATTCTTCGGGATGGCTGTGCAGTTTGGTGTGAGGATAAGTAACTTCTTTTCTCTTTTGAATCGCCATGCCGCCTAGTTCTGTGTTGGGGCCGTCTGTAAATTCGGTGCGGCGGTTTAGATGGAAACAATCTCTGAATAGTTCAACTGAGGGCTCCTCTTGAAAGAACACCTCACAAAGCACTTGGAAGTGACAGATATTGGTTACGGAGTTAGGGCCAATATCTTGTGGACGCAATTGGAAGTTGGCCAAGACATTATGATCGGATGCTCACGATAGTACATACTCCGCACCATAGTACCCTCTCTAGCTAGGCTATTTTATAGATTGTCGTTGTGATGGACGATGTACATGAGCAAGGCACCGAGTCACGAGTATGACGTTGGTGTTAAGCCAAGTGAATACATGCTCGGTGTTTGCGGAGGCCTCCAGCAAACGTCTAAATAGTAATGTCACATACGCATAATTTTGGCTTTTATTTCTTTCTCCACTGACAGGTAGGCCCGCATAGATAGATAGATAAAGAACACGAGCTGATAAGGAGCATGCGGACGGTTTGACTGGTTAACCAGAAAAATACGGAGCTATACGCTGAGCCAGTGACAGTATAATCACCATATCTCGTATACAATGATCAAAGTGAGCTATCAAGACAAGTTCAATGACCGCCAATGCATTTTCCTTGGTTGTCGGATTTCGGGTTCCGGCAGACCCTTAAGGTTCGAACTCTGGGGTGCGCGCGGAGATCCAACCCTCCGCCGTCTCGTACCTCACCGAATCGCAGGGACCTAAACTACTAACAAGAACAGCACAAGAGACGCAAGATTTATACTGGTTCAGGCCACCATGGTGGTGTAATACCCTACTCCAGTGTGTGGTGTGTGGATTGCCTCTTGGGCTGATGAGGAATAGTACAGGGAAGAACAGCCTCGTGATGGTCTGTTCTTGGTGGGTGTGATGAACTGCTGAGTGGTGTCCCGTCGCTCTGGCTTGAGGATCGGGTCTCTATCTCTCTCTCTCTGGATTCCGAATGGCGGATCCTTCGTCCCCTCCTATGGTGGCTACCTCTACTTATATTGAGCGGGAAGGGCACCAACAATTGGCCATTTTGAAGGGGAACAACGGGTACACTTATCCTGACTAAAGTTGGTCCTCGCTTTGCCAAAGGCTCGTGATGGCGCTTTGCTTGGGCTCCACGATGATCTGCGTTCCAGCCGTTGGGGCTGGTCTTGGTCTTGTTGCATCAAGCGGATGCCTTTGCTCGATGCTCTCGCTGCGCTTGCTCCCTTTGCACCAAAGAGGAAAGGAGGCGCTGCTGCTGGCTGGCGCTCGATCGGGCGCCATTGGTAAATCATGGCTTGCGTCATGGGCACCTCGCGAGGTACCTTGCCTTGAACTCTCCGCCCCTCATGAGCCAGCTGACGAGGCCGCGCTGAGAAGCTCTTGGTCGTCCGCCCGCAAGGCGTGGCCCCTCGCGAGGTCTTGAGCTTGTGTTGATGAAGATGGGCTGTCCTGGGCCTCCTTTGAGCCACGCCCTTGGGCCGCAGCGAGCAAGTCTGGGACCCCGTTCCCGAACGCCGACAAACAGCCCCGGGCCCTGGGCGCCCGAACTTGGCCGAGCAGAGAGGCGAAAGGGCAAGTGCGAAGCGTCGCGGGCCCTAACAGCCTGCGGCCTTGGGCGACGCGTGGCGGTTGATTGGACGTGGGCGGCACTGCCACGCCTCCTTATTTCGTGCCTTGCTAGGCGGACACGCTGCTGCACATATCTGTTCCCCTCTCTGCTGCTTGTGCGCTCCAGTCCTTCCCTCTCTCGAACTCCAGCTTCCATTTCTAATCCAATCTCAAATCCCCCCTTCCCCCTTTCGATCGCCATGGCTCCGACGAAGAAGGGGAAAGGGAAGAAACCTGCGCCTTCGCCTTGCTCGCCGCCGCCGGCGGCCTCCGCTGTCGACCCGTCGATCATACTCAATCTGGAGGGCTTGGGCAAGGTTAGTTCGGCTCTGGCCACCTCCTTCAACGAATGTGGGAGGACGACGACCTGGCCCGCGTCCCACTTCGCCATCGACAGGATAGTCACCGAGGTCCGGTATTTTGCTGACGCCCTGTGGGTGGGATTGGTTCCCACTTTCTCTGATTTCTTCAATGTCGTGCTTTCCCATTACCAGATCCACATGATGCATCTGGGTCCTGAGTCCATTACTCTCCTCTCGGTCTTCGCCTTTGTTTGTGAGGCAATGATGGGCATCCTTCCCTCGGTTGCCTTGCTGCGCCACTTCTTCTCTCTGCGCCTTGTCGACCCCACTCAATGCTCGGCGTGCGTGAGCTTCGTCGCCGCTACCGAGACAGCGGCCTCAGGGATTGATTTCAGCCTGCCTCCGCCCGCGGCCGAGTTCCGCGAGAGGTGGTTGTACGTGGATGTGGGGGTGCCCAGCCCCCTGCTATCTGAGCCGACCTCGCCTGCTATCCCCAATTCAGGCTGGGGCCAGGAGACGCTTTCGAGCCCTCGGCTCGTCTTTGTCTGGCGCCGCTTCACGTTCCTGAGGTCGCTTGCTGTGACGGCGCCTAAGGTGGTGAAGGAGTTCCTGATGCGCCGCATTGCTCCTCTTCAACGCCATTCCCACCGGATGTGGGCCTTCGGCGGGCCTGGTGATCGTATGAGGCTCCAGGAAGAAGACCTGACGCCTGAAGCGCTAAGGAAAGTGCTCCTGATCCTTACTGGCGATCCTAACCCCGGTGGCATCCGGCACGAAGGGGCCCTGCTGTACCTCTGCCGGAACAGGGGTGATCTGGTGAACCAGATGCCTATCTTCGATGAGTGGGGGCTGCGCCCCGCTGGTCTCCAGGGGCCTCGCGAGAATCCAGTGGTGGTGACAGCCCTTCCAGTCGGCCAAGGCGGCTCCTCCTCGAGTGGCGGAGCAGGGAGGCACGAGCCGCTAGAGGCCGAAGGGACCCTCGCCGGGGTGACAGCGCCGGGCGACGCTCGCGAGGGGGCAGTTCCTGAGGCTCATGCCGCCGTGGCTGAGGGCGGCAGGCAGCCACCCGCAGCGCCTGCGGATGAAGCCCCCGAGGCCCCTGCCGCTTCTCTTGGTGAGGCGATCAGCAGCGCGCGTCAGGCGGACGCCCCTGACTCGGGTCGCCTTGAGGCTCCTCCCTCGCCGCAGGCTGACCCCTGTGCTCAAATCTTGGGTCGCTTCCGCATGAACTTCGAGGCCCTCCGGAAGAGAAGGGAGGCCCTGGGCGATGATTACCCTTGTCGCATGCTGAAGCGCAGGAAGTACTTCGCTACTGATGAGTAAGCCTTCTCCTTCTCCAGCTCCTGATTCTTCTACTGCTTGTCTTGATCCTTGCCTGCAGCCCCTTCTGCCGAGCTCACGGAGATGGGCGAGGGGCTGTCCTCCTCGGCCTCGCCCCCTCCCCCGTCCTTGAGTGCTCCAAGCAGTGGAGCCCTTGTGGTGAGGGCGACCGGGGAGGTGAGCCGTCCTGAGGCGCGTCGTGGCCCTGCGCGTCTCGCGATCCTTCCTCGCGAGCCTTCCCGAGGCATAGCTAGCCTGTCGTGGGCTTCTCGCCTGGTCGTGGATGGCGATTGGCTCAGGCGCTTCCTGCGCCCCTCGTCTGGGGATGGGCTGGCTCTGCCGGGCTTGCGCGCGCGCGCCCGGCCGTCGCGAGGGTGCCAGCCCCCAGCCCCCTGCCCGGAGGGGGAGTGTTGATTCACGGCTCCCGGCGCCCGTCTGGGGCGGTCGATGGTGTGGAGGACGTGCGCGAGCGCGCCCGGGAGCGTCGCGCCCTTCGCCAAGGATTTCTTCGAAGGGCGGCCGACGCGGTGAGCCTTCTCGGTGAAGAGCTTGCTGACGAAGACGCGCGCCTTGAGGCCGAGGTCCTGCGCCTGGTTGCAGAGAGGCGCGAGCTGGAGGGCGCTGCCGCCCTTGCGCGTCGCCAGCGTGAGCTTGATGATGAAGAGGCCAAGGCGTCGCTGGCAGCCTCTCGGGAGGCCTGTTCTCGGGCCGTCGAGGAGGCCCGGGCAGCTGACAGGCGGCGATAGGCGGCGGAGGAGCGGGCACGGGAAGCCCTGGCCCGGTGCCACTCGTTGGAGGAGCAAGCGGAGCTGCACGAGGCAGCCCTCGCGTCGATGAAGGTGGCCTCTGGCGACTCGGCGGAGCTCCAGAAGCGTGAAGAGCCGCTGACGCTTGAAGCCGCCGAACGCGCGCGCGAGTACGAGCGCTTGGAGACAAGGGAGCGCTTGGCGACGTGGGCAGAGGATGAGGTTGCAGCACGGGAAGCCCGCGTCATGGAGGAGGTCGGACGCCGAGTGGCGGCGGCGCGCTCGAACCTCGAGCGCGAGTTTGAGGAGCGGTTGGGGTTGATCAAGGCCGAGGCTGAGGGCAGGACTGCTGCCTTGAGGGCCAAACTGGAGGAGGCGACGCGGCGGGCCGATGCTCTTCGGGCCGCCCTCGAGGTGGCGCAGAGGGAGTCCACCACCTCTCAGGCCGAGGCGCTCCTTCTTCGCCAGCGGGTGGAGGAGGCCGAGGCTGTTGCGCGCCAGAATGCGGATGAGATGCGTCAGCGGCGAATCTTGGAGCACGAGCACCGTCCCATGCTCGCCACGCTCCGGGAAAGAGCTAACGTAGCCTTGGATAACATCTGCGAGGCAGCAGTAGGCCAGCCGCACGCGGTTAACTACGCCGGCAACCTTCAGTTCTTCACTGACGTGGTGGCGCGGCTGGAGGCGTGGTCGGTCAGGGCCGACAGGTTGGTGGAGGAGAGGAGCCGCGCGCTGCTCGGGCGCGCCTTCTCTCGCGTCTTCAGCCATCTCCGGGACATGGACCCTCACTTGATTTTGACGCAGTTATCGCCCAGATTCCCAGCCGTCCGGGCGACTGGCGCCTTGGATGGAAGACAACGTGGATGCCCTCGTCCGGGCCTTCGCTTCGGACGACGACGGCGTGGTCGTGGCCACCTATGAGGGCGGCGTGGTGAACGGCCCAGACGCCGCCGACGATCACGCAGACAGCGATGGCGAGGCCAGCGACGCCAGCAACGGCTCGGGAGGTGCTCCTGAGGATGCATTGGGGGATTTGTCCGACTGATCATGTATTGTTCTTGTTCCATTACCCTGCATGAATAGAACTCAGGCTTTGGCCTGATGGAGGTGAGAGCATTTTGGGAGGGGGAGCCCCTCATGTAAGACTTGTGTTCTTTGTATTAGCTGGTGTTACATCGCCCATACGCCCGTGCCAAGTGGTTGGCTAAGCGGCGCGCTAGTTGGATGGTTTACCTTTGTTTCGTACAAGCCTCGAGATAGCATGTGGGAGGCTGCGGCGATCTGAGTGTCTATCGATTGAATCCGTAGGACCTGCAGAAAAAACCCTCCGGAGAGGACGCGGCGGCGACAGGCTGGGCTGTGCGCGAGCTTGGCCTGGCTCGGCTCGCGAGGGGCTCGCGAGGGGAGGCAGCTGAGGTGGAGTTGTAACCGAAACGCGAGAGATTCGCTCGAACGAGACTAAGCACCCCTTCCCGAATACACGCAAATCTTCAAGCTCAAATTCAACTTAAATCCAACAGGGGAAAACGACAGCGGAGGAAAACCAAATGAAAGCAGAGAAAAGGGCGCGTCCGCACCTAGTCTAGTCTTGGGCGTCTTCTCACCAGGTGGAGCTAAGTGTGCCTCTTCGGGCGTGGGAGGGAGCCCTGGGGCTCGAGGCCGCACCCCGAGACTCGGGCGTGTACAGCCCCACTCATTATTACGTGAGAGTGTCACGGGCGGCGAGCTTCACGTGCACCTTGGGCCTTCTTCACAGTGTACCGGCCTTGCTTCATATCGCCAGACGAGGGCCCGCTTGCGCCACACTCTAGTGCCACCAACGACAACCGGAAACCAGGGCGCCGCCGGTGGGGTAGAGCGGTCGCCAGCCAGTTCCCCGACAACCACGGGTCCTCCGCTGATGGCAGGCCCCGAGGCACCTCCCAGCAGAGGGCCTACCTCCCGAGAACGCTTGTCTCAACGCCGCGGTGGTGATGTAGGATCTCTGCCCTCTCCGCAGCCCCTGCGCCCCCCCTCCCGAGGGGTAGGAGCTCTGGGAGCGGGTAGCCGCTCGTCGTGGCGACCTGTACCTCCTGCGACCTATGGTTATCGTATGTTTGCTCTTGAGGAAGTAGCGGTACCCGATAATCGTCGCCCCCGACGTGACCAGTGGGACTGTCTCGAGACTCCTGAAAGAGCGCGGCTTCTGGCGCCTCATCCCCCCAGATTGGGCTGAGGAGCGAGTCTTTCTCCCTCATGCGGGTGCCCTTGGTCCATCATGTGGGGCACGTATTCTTCCGGCGCCGTCATCCCGAAGGCCACGCCGTAGTGCTGAGCATTCCTTGCTGCTCTGCTCGATGCGCCCGCCGTGGGGTGGTGGCGCGGCGGTCCACCAGGGCCGTGAGTTGCGTCGAGTCCTTCTTCTCCGCGGGCCGGGGGCGGGGGCAACACCGCCGCCGGCCCGGCGCTGACAACTTCGCCGGTGTTGGAGTAGCTTTGGATCCCGCGGGCGCGCATGGAGCCCTCGTGCGGGCCGCCCTCGGCCTAAGGTGGGAGTTGGGTGCAGAAGGGGTGAGCCCCAAGGCGGAAGCCAGAGCTCCGCCACTCGCTCCAAAGAAGCACGTCGCGGCGCTCTCCGAGCTCTGCACTGCAGCAGCTCTCGGCCACCGTGGTGCGGCCCTCGAGTCCGCTTTGCTCCCGGCGGGTGTACGGTGATGTGGTCGCGGCGTGGTTGGAGGCTCTTGCTGCCGACCGCGCTGCTGTCGGCGTGAGAGCCGCCGAGGCCTGTCCGCGTCCCCACGGCCCGTAGCGCCCTGCGGACCGCGTGCTGCCTGGGGCACAGGGTCGCCCGAGGCGAGCGGCTCTGCGTGGGCGGGCCACGCCGCCCAAGGGTAGGGGTTGCCCGCTTGGTCACCGGTCATGGCGATGACGATGCGACGGGACACGAGGTGGCAGAAGGCGGATTCCGGCGCACCCCTACCTGGCGCGCCAAATGTCGGATTTCGGGTTCCGGCAGACCCTTAAGGTTCGAACTCTGGGGTGCGCACGGAGATCCAACCCTCCGCCGTCTCATACCTCACCAAATCGCAGGGACCTAAACTACTAACAAGAACAGCACAAGAGACGCAAGATTTATACTGGTTCAGGCCACCATCGTGGTGTAATACCCTACTCCAGTGTGTGGTGTGTGGATTGCCTCTTGGGCTGATGAGGAACAGTACCGGGAAGAACAGCCTCGCGAGGGTCTGTTCTTGGTGGGTGTGATGAACTGCTGAGTGGTGTCCCGTCGCTCTGGCTTGAGGATCGGGTCTCTATCTATCTCTCTCTGGATTCCGAATGGCGGATCCTTCGTCCCCTCCTATGATGGCTAGCTCTACTTATATAGACGAAGGCCCTGGGCCTCTTCCCAAATATTGAGCAGGAAGGGCGCCAACAATTTGCCATTTTGAAGGGGAACAGCGGGTACACTTATCCTGACTAAAGTTGGTCCTCGCCGTCCAAAGGCTCTGGTGATGGCGCCTGCTTGGGCTCCACGATGACAGCGTTCCAGCTTTTGGGGCTGGTCTTGGTCTTGTTGCACCGAAACGGATTCCTTTGCCTGATGCTCTCACCTGCGCTTGCTCCCTTTGCACCAAAGACTAAAGGAGGACGCTGCGCGGGCTGGCACCCGACTGGCGCCCTTGGTCGTCATGGCTTGCATCATGGGCACCTCGCGAGGTACCTTGCCTTGAACTCTCCGCCCCCTCATGAGCCAGCCTGACGAGGCCGCGCCTGAGGAAGCTCTTGGTCGTCCGCCCCGCGAGGCTTGGCCCCTCGCGAGGGTCTTGAGCTTGTGTTGATGAAGATGGGCTGTCCTGGGCCTCCTTTGAGCCACGCCGCAGGCCACAGGCAGGCAAGTCTGGGGACCCCCGTTCCCAGAACGCCGACATTGGTAATAAATGACCAGGATTGAAGGGGAATCCAAATTTCCTTCGTCTTCTGTCCTTGAGCTCTTGACAAACAAATGCACTTTACGGTTGTCCGGCCACTCCACCCTAGAGCTGTCACCAAGCGTTGTTCATGCCACCGCGCCGCACACTAACCGGTAAGGAAGCGATGGCATCCCGCCGCGCCGAGTTCCTCGCCGCCCACGACCGCACACAAAATGGTAGGCAAGCGGTGGCATCCCGCCGTGCCGAGTTCATCGCCACTTGCGGCCTCACACCTATGTGGGCGGAATTTGAAGCTGACAATGCCGAATGGGCGGTAGAGCAAGAGGCGGCCAAAGACGCACAGAGGGAGCGGAAAAGTAAGAAAGCACTCAAGAAAAGAGAGGCCCGCGCCCAAGAAGAAAGAAGAGGACGACGCTGCTGCCATGGAGAGGTCATGGAGATCCAAGCACGGTGGGGTGTCGCCAACAAAGCCGGGAAGGAGAACGACGGTGTCACATCCCTAGTTCTGGTATGACCTAGACTAGCTAGTCACTTGTGCATCATGTTTAAATTCCATTTAATTTTGAAATGGGGATTTGTGAAACCCTCGTAATCATTTTTAGAAATGACCTAAATAAAAGTGCTCCAAAAGGGTCCAAGAAAATGCTCATGTTGCTCTCCAAAATATTGGACAGAGATAAAATCAAACCAATATTATTAGGAGCTCATAAGTATTTATTTTTGGCATTTGGAATTAATGCATAATTATTTGCATTGGATATATATATATGTTATATATATTATATATGTCCAATAATTATGCTAGTTGCCGAGGAGCTCGAATAATATAGTTAGCTCCTGCAAAAATTGGCATAAGGAAATAAAATGATTTAGTATTTTAATTAAATCAAAACAAATGTCGAAAAATAGAAAAGAAATAAAAGGAAAAACCTTACGGACCTACTCAGGCCCAGCTCCTGTGGTTGCCCGGCACCACAAGAGCCCAAAGAGCCTGGCCCAGCCCACCTAGCCCCCTCCTCGTCTGTCGTTTTCGCCCTCGACAGAGGATGGGCGCGTTCGACGCTGCAAGACCGCCGCCGTGCCACCTCCTCCTCCCCTCCCCGCCTGCTCCTCCCCTCGTCAGCTCGATGGCCCGGACGACGCCACGCGACGCCGCCCGCACCTCTCTCCTCTCTCTCATTCCTTCCCCCCCCGGTTTCTTTCCCCATGCGCACGGCCGAAGCGCCACCGCCGCCTCGCCATCGCTGTTGCGCCCATAGCCACGGCTTTGCCTCCCGTGCTCAGAGCCTGCAGCCGCCGAGCTCGAGCTCCGCCGCCGCCGTGAGCCCCGCCCGAGAGCCCGCGCTTCGGCTTCCTGCCTCGCTTCCTCGATGCGGACGAGCCCGGCTACGCCCGTGCCCTTAGCCGCCGCCCGCGGGGCTCGTAACGCGGACGCCGCCGCGCCCGAGGTCGCCGCCGACGACCCCGCCGCGGCTCGACAGGTGGGCCTTGATCGGCGTGTGATTAGCTTAGTGCTAATCACCGCCTAGTTAACCATCGACATCGACCAAAGGCCCCAACCCCTAATCTTTTAATTAGGCTTAAACTAACCCCCTGCTTAACCCATGTCACCGACGTGTGGACCCCACACGTCAGTTTGACCAATCAGCGCTGTTGACTTGTCGACGCAAGCATGACGCAAGCATGACGAAGGTCGACGAATTATTTATTTTCCGGATTTATATTAATCAGAAATTCCGAAAATGATTCAAACTTCAAAATTCATATAAATTCAACCGTAGCTCAGATTGAAATAATTTATATATGAAAAGTTATCAGAAAAATGTAATCTTTCCATCTGTACTAGTTTCATGCATGATAAACCAACTTATACATGCTGTATAAGTGAAAACACATGAATGGCATTTATAAGAGCTTATTTTGAGTTGCATTTGAACCTTTGGTTCAAATGGGCTTCATTCAAATTGAATACTAGTTGCATTAGCTCAAACAGCATCACATCTACATGCCATGTTCATGCATCATATTGTTGCATATGATTGTGTATTGATTGCCGCACTGCTCCTTCTCGATAGGTCCTGCTCCCGAGACGTTCCAGAGTACCTGTCTGTGAAGCAGTGCCTCCCTTGTTGATTGACCAGGCAAGCAAAACCCCTTGTTCATCCCGATACAATCCTAATCTCTCGCTCATGGTCTCAGTTATTGCATTAGGACAACAACGATCATCTGCTACTTTGTGCTGCGGTAGTTGAACCCATTCCTCTCGCATGACTGTCATTGCCACAAGAATAGTTGAAACCCACTAGCATGTGTAGGAGTTGATTGAGCCATGTTGTGTTCCTACCATGCTATGCCTGCTATTGCTTAGAGTTGTGTCAGTCTGATTCATTGGGAATGAATTGGAGTGTTAAGATATGTTCTGATGCTGAGAGTGAAGTGTGTGAACACGATTTGGTAAAGGTAGCGGTGAGAGGCCATGTAGGAGTACATGGTGGGTTGTCTCACCGAACCGTCCTTAAGCATCGAGTTCTATGTATGTTGTCCAATGACTCGATACTACCACACATTGGGTTCCGGTAACTCGGCCCCTCTCGACTTATTAATCAACTTGATCTCTGTCCAGGAGTCGCAACTAGTTTCTGGTGTTTGTAGGTAGTGCTATTTTTCTACAAAGTGGCACCCGGCAGGGTGGGCTTGGGACAGACTAGGCACATGTGGCCTGGTGTACCGAGTGGCACCCGGATGGTGGGCTCGGGAACCCTGCACACATCGTTTGGGGCCGTGAGCGACACCCCGGCCGGATCTCCTTGCGGATGGAACCCGAATAGGCGATAAACCTGGGCTAGAGTCTTGTGTGGTTAGTCAGGTCGTGGCCGACACCCTCGCCAGGCTTCCGCTTGAAGGTTGCCGAGATACATGACGGTATATGGCGGTAAGTGGCGAGAGCGCGTGTGAAGAAGTACACCCCTGCAGGTTATCATGATCTATTCGAATAGCCGTGTCCTCGGTTATGGACTTCTTGGATGCTTACGTGGTACATAGACAACTTGAAGTGGATACTCTAAAATGCTCAAGACAAGTGTGAGTGCTATGGATGGCCTTCTCGTATGGAGACGGGAATGAATCCATAGTAGTGTATTGTGTGGTGACTAGTGGACTGCAGCGCCTATATCACCTCAAAGAAGTTCTGGTAGTCGTAGAACAGGATAGCCACAGAGTCAAAGCTGGCTTGCTGCAACTAAACTCCACATTACCTTCTTGATACTAATGCATGTATAATAGGATCTGATGTAAGTCTTGCTGAGTACCTTTGTACTCACGTTGCTTTATTTATGTTTTTGCAGCGGGGACTTCGGTCTTTCTAGTAGTTCCGCTTGGACTTCAACGAGTAGCTTGTTACCTCAGCTACGATCTTGTACCCTTGGGAGGGTCTTGTAGATAGTCAGGCTTCTCAGCCTTTTTCTTTTGTAGTTGTCTGTACTCAGACATGTAATGCTTCCGCTTGTTGCTTGTATGCTTTGAATGATGGGTCATGTGACCCCTGTTTGTATTTAATGCTATGTGGCTCTTCTGAGCCTTTATCTATATGAGTTTGCGTTATGTTGTGATGCCATGTTGTACAGCACATACTTGCATGTTATGCGTACGTGTAACTTGTATTGCTATGTGTGGGATCCGACAACCTAGTTGTTTATCCTTGGTAGCCTCTCTTATGGGGAAATGTAGTCTAGTGCTTCCACTAAGCCATGGTAGTCTGCTACAGCCCGGTTCACCGGAGTCCTCGCTAGCCCAAAGACTACCGCTCGGAACACTTGATCGGCCGGCATGTGATTCACTTCGCTCGTGTTCGTCCTTCGGGAAATGTCACGCGGTGACATACGGAGTCCTGCCTAGCTGCTACAGCCGGGTTACGGAGTCCTGTTAGCCCTGCTACAGCCCGGATTCGCACGCTGCCGACCGACATGCTCGATGTTGATTCATGTATGCATGTCCCCATAGGTTAGTGCCACTTTGGGTTCACGACTAGTCATGTCGGCCCGGTTCTCTGTCATATGGATGCTAGCGACACTATCATATACGTGAGCCAAAAGGCTTAAACGGTCCCGGCCATGGTAAGGCGACACCCGTGGGAATACCGTGCGTGAGGCCGCAAAGTGATATGATGTGTTACATGCTAGATCGGTGTGACTTAGGATCGGGGTCCCGACAGCTTTATTATCAGAGCCTGACTGCCTGTAGGATTTCCAAGCCAACCTGGTCGAAGTTGAGTCTAGAAATGCTTTAGTTATGTAGGGGAATTGATTGTGGGAGGGAACGTAAGGCTCTTTTTACTCCTTATATCTCATGCCCTTCTGATCTGAGTCGTCCTATCTTTCCTACGGGGTTAAGGAACTAGGCTTTCTCTTTTGTCTATCAGGATCACGTGTTACTACTCCGTAGTCCCATAGGATTGGTTGATCAGAGTCATACCCCAGTTTTCGAGTACTTCCGGTGTAGTATGTTTAGTATTATCCCAGAACCTTGAGCGATGATGTTGAGTATGTTACTACCCCATTTTAGCAGGATGTCTCATTCTGAGCATTTTACTGCCGTTATGCTGCCGGAATTGCCCCCAGGAGTTCGAGAGTTACTAATTTCTTATCCTACATTTTACAGTCTGTAGTTGATGTTGATTCCGTCCTTGGTTTCGTTTCTCAGGATGTCACCAGTTAAGCGAAGTTCTGTTGCTTGTAGTGAGAACCACGGAGATGGTAGGGATGAGGATCCTCCCGACCAGCCTTCATTGGGAGAGTTCATGTTAGAGTTGGAGAGGAACAAGCCTGAGTCTAACCGCTTGTTGGCACGTATCGAGGAGAACAACGCACATCAGTCCAAAGGGTCTGTAACCATTCATGACTTCATTCGCTTGCACCCACCTACCTTTCATCATTCCATCAAGCCACTCGATGCAGATGACTGGCTCCGTAGTATCACACGCAAGCTCCGTTCTGTGAACGTAGCTGAAAGTGACAAGGTCACCTATGCTGCATACCACCTGGAAGGTCCTGCTAGTCTCTGGTGGCAGAACTATGAGGCTATGCTTCCAGCCTGGCGAGTTCCAACTCGAGAGATTTCACTGAGGCTTTTCGCGAGCATCACATTCCTGAAGCCCTCATCAATCGCAAGAGAGAAGAGTTCTGTAGTTTCACCCAGGGTAAGATGGCTGTTGATGCTTACAGCAGAGAGTTTGAGAACCTCGCCCGTTATGCCACAGAAGAAGTGTCCACGGACGCCAAGAAGCAGGCTAGGTTTCGGAAGGGTCTCAACCCCAAGTTGCGTCGTGATCTCCACCTACATCATTGTGATACACTCCATCTTGTGAACAAGGCCATTAATGCAGAGACAGCTCAGCTCACTTACGAGGAGTCTCGTAAGCACACCCGTGAGTTGGGATCTTCTTCCGGTTCTAGTTCTCAAAAGCGCCGGATTTGGATTCCGAACTCTGCTCTTCCACCCGGATATTCACCGAGGCCATCTTATGTGGCGCCTCACCCAGTTCAGTTACATGCTCCACCCAGGCCTATTGGTAGACCACTTGTCAATGCGGGTCCACGTCCAACTTCAGGGACTTGCTTCACATGCGGAGAGCCAGGACACTATGCACGTGACTGCTCTCAGGCTTGTTATGCTCCACCCCAGCCCGAGAAGACTGTTGGCTGTGTTAAGCCATCACGCAAGATGATCAATGTTAAGTCAACTCCCACTGAACGTGGACGTGTGCATCACGTCTCAGCTAAAGACACCCATGATGATCTGGATATCGTTCTTGGTACACTCCTTGTCAACTGTCATCCAGCTTCGGTTCTATTCGATACTAGAGCATCTCACTCCTTCATCTCTGAAGGCTATGCTTGTTTGCACGACATGTCATTTTGTGATATGCCAACTCCGCTTGAAATCCAAACCCCAGGGTCTAGATGGCAAACCACTAGAATCAGCTATGGTAATGAAATCCTTGTTGATAGACTTGTATTCCTTGCATCACTTGTTGTAACGCCCTCGATGCGGCTATATCTCCCACGTGTCGAAGCACGACTTAGAGGCATAACCGCATTGAAAGCAATGTCGCAAGTGAGGTAATCTTCACACAACCCATGTAATACATAAGGGAAAAGAGATACATAGTTGGCTTACAATCGCCACTTCACACAATACATGAGTAAAACATAACATCAATACAGATACAATCAAGGTCCGACTACGGAACCAAAATAAAAGAAGACTACCCCAAATGCTACACAGATCCCCGATCGTCCCAACTGGGCTCCACTCATCGATCAACTCAAACAAAACAACACAATGAACAAGATCTTCATCGAGCTCCTCCTTGAGCTCGGGGCCACCTGCACGGTTTCATCGGCACTGCAAACTGGTTTTGAAGTATCTGTGAGTCACGGGACTCAGCAATCTCACACCATGAGATCAAGACTATTTAAGCTTAAAGGTAGGACAGGGTAGTGAGGTGGAGCTGCAGCAAGCGACTAGCATATATGGTGGCTAACATACGCAAAAGAGAGCGAGAAGAGGAGGCAAAGCACGGTCGAACAACTATGATCAAGAAGTGATCCTAACACAACCTACGACAAACATAACTCCAACACGTGTTCACTTCCCGGACTCCACGAGAAGAGACCATCACGGTTACACACGCGTTGGTGTATTTTAATTAAGATCAACTTCGGTTTTCTACAACCGACATTAACAAATTCCCATCTCGCCACATAACCGCATGGCACGGCTTTCGAAAGTTCAAACCCGCGGGGTGTCCCAACTTAGCCCATGATAAGCTCTCGCGATCAACGGCGAATAGACCTTCTCCCGGAAGCCCGATCAGTCTCGAATCCGGCTACAAGACATTTCACAGCAATAAAACAAGTCCAAGAAGACCTCCTGCTGCGTCGACACCTCGATAGTAGCAGCACAGATCTCGCCTCGAGCCACGACCGGATGAACACTACGACGGCAACCGACGATACCCCAAGTTGCTCTCGGCGGCACCGCAAGTGGTTCTAGTTTGGACCAACACTTAGACAAGCATTGGCCCGGGGTAATAAAGATGACCCGGGATGTGCGACTCCCAAGGGAAAAAGGCTAGGTGAGGCAAATGTAAAACCAATGTTGGGCCTTGCTGGAAAAGTCTTATTCAAAGCGAACTGTCAAGGGGTCCCATAAATCACCCGACCCGTTAGGGACGCAAAAATCCGGGAACATAACACCGATATGACGGAAACTAGGGCGGCAAGAGTGGAACAAAACACAGGCATAAGGCCGAGCCTTCCACCCTTTACCAAGTATATAGATGCATTAATTAAATAAGATATATTGTGATATCCCAACAAGTAAACATGTTCCAACAAGGAACAACATCTCCATGTTCCAACAAGGAACAAACTTCAACTTCACCTGCAACTAACAACGCTATAAGAGGGCTGAGCAAAGCGGTAACATAGCCAATCAACGGTTTGCTAGGAAGGGTGCAAAAGGTTAGAGGCTGACATGGCAATTTGGGATGGCATGATATAGCAAGTGGTAGGCATCGTAGCATAGGCATAGCAAAAGAGCGAGCATCTAGCAAGCAAAGATAGAAGTGATTTCGAGGGTATGGTCATCTTGCCGAAATCCGCAAGGAAGAAGATCAAGTCCATGAAGAGGACAAACGGGCGTAGTCGAACGAATCCTCACAACTCGGAACGAACCAAGCCAACGAGAGAAGCAAACCGGAAAGAAGCAAACAACATAGTAAACACACAATCATAAACATGGCATGATGCACAAACAAATATGATGCATGTCCGTTTAATGAGGCATGGCATGGCAATATGCACAAACAACACTACAAGTTAGTGGAGCTCAATATGCAACGAGTTGCATATTGACGGAACACCACAACACTTATTTAGTTCTCTCTCGGTTAGGTACACAACAATATTAAATTTTGTTAAACATGGCAAGAGGTGGAGCATAATTAAACTAGCTATTTAGGCAAGTTTAAATGAGGCCGGAAATAAGAAACAACAATTCCGGAAAATCCCCATGAGCAATATTTTAGATTCGGTACTGTTCTGCCCTAACACAATTTTAGAGTTGTTAAACAGCAACATAAAGTGGACCATGTTAATCTAGGCATTTTTCCACCCCATTTACATATAAAGAACATTTAATTCCGAGTTACGGTTATTTAGTTATGAAATAAAACATTTTAGCATGGCATATTAGCAAATTAAAGCAAACATCAATTTAAACATTTTTAACATAGATGAAAGTGGCATATTATTAATCTACACAAAATTCTAAGCAATTTACATGTTTAGACCATTTTAATCCGATGCACGGTTGATGAGTTATTAAATGCATGAACTCTAGGGACTTTTCTGTAAATCTGTAATTCCCCGAAATTAGCTAAATTCAAGCGATGAAAAAAAAACAACAAGGGCCGAATCTGGGCGGACTGGGCCAACAGAGAGGGGCTGGGGGAGGCAGCTCACCCTGGGCCAAGGCCCGGTCGGTGGGGAGGAGGGCCGGAGGGTGGCGGACCGGACTGGGCCGAGGGAGATGGTCGGCACGGAAAACGATGAGGGTGGCGGCGCTGGAGGTTATGGTAGGCTACGGGGCTAGGTTAGGGTAGGTTTAGACCAAAATGGGTAGGTGGGGTGTCTATATATAGACAAAGGCTAGGGTTTGGTGGGTTTAGGGGGGTTTTCGGACCCTCGGATCGCGATCGAGCGGCTCCGGACAGAGGGGGAACTAGGTAGGCTGCAAGTAGGCTGTGTAGAATGCCTCGAGCTGAGAAGAGAGAGGAACAGAGCGGCTCCGGACAACGGCGGAACCCGAATGGATGCAAGTTTTGAAAAACATGCGGATGAAATGCAGATGATGCCATGAGATGAGATGCATAACCAAAAACAAAATGCAAAAAACAATGTATAAAACCCAACCACGAAGGAAATAATAAATCACATCTCCGGAAAAGGCAAGAGTCGGAGTTACTTAATATGGAAAGTTGTATCCGGGTGTTACAACACTCCACCACTACGAGAGGATCTCGCCCCGAGATCTAGGATGGCACCGAGGGAAAAGGACGAGGAAGATGAGAGGTAAAACTAAGTTGCTTCTTTGACAAACGAGTGAAACCATGAACCTTGAGAGGTTGAGCAAAATGAAAGAAAGAAAACAACGAAGATGAACGAGATTGCAAACAATCCGTTAGAAAAGATGAACAAGGAACATTACGATAACTTGAAGGTTGAAAAGGCATGAATCAAGAGTTTAATGGACAAGATAGAATTCAAACCACTCCGCTTAAAAACAAGATGAGAGAGGAAGAATTGGCAGCACTGATTGAGCATGGAAGGAATATAACATGAACTTGAGAAGATGGGATGATACTTGATGAAATCAACAACATAACGCCTCCTAACTATTGAAAAAAGCACAAGGGGTAAGAAAGATTTCAGACAGCTCTCCGGTTGAGGAAGCAGGCAAAACTTGATAAGATGAGAGAACTCGAATGAAAACATGACACCAAGTTAAATGGATAAGCAAGAAAAGAACATGATCTTGACAAAAGAAAGATGATGGGTCAAGAGTGCAACATCACAATGCCTCCGAAGAAAAAATTGAAGATAGGTCGTTGGAATAAAGGAATGGAGAAGAAAATGACAACTTCTGCCACAAATGAACTTGGAAAAGCACCCTTGCAAAGAAGAATTGAACGGAGTTGTTGGAAAACCAACAACGAAATGAATAAGCTTGTAGTGGGCTTATGGAAACATCTCCACATTATGAGGTGAGTTTCTGTCACCAACGGAAACAAACGATTGGATTGATATCAACAAGGAGACGAGAAACTTATTTCACCGGGAGGACAAATGAAGAACTTGGGTCATTAATAAGCACCATAAATAGCAACAATCCTTAGGGAAAGCTTTAGGTGTAATATAGCCCAAGATAAGTCCAATGAAGAGATTGATGGATTTAAAATACCTCATTCTTGACAACATGTGACTCATGAAACACGAAGGGAAATTGCCAAGAGTGACATAACACCATCTCAAGAGATAAGGTAGAAAGAATTGCACTTCGGAATGCAAGAAGAAGAATGCTTGAACTCCTCAAAACAAAACATGTGTTGAGCACCATGTTCAATTTTGAGTATAGCTTGGCGGATCATAACTCCGCGAGAAAACTTGAAGAACAATTGAAGAATGAAAGGAATCCTTGACGAACCACCATGTAGAACCTCCATGATAAACTCCGGTAACCAAAAGGATGATAAAAGAAAGAGAAGTTGACAACACAAGGTGAAGCCTTGCAGTGATAAGATGAAGCTTTGAAATGATATAACCGAGAAAAGTTGGAACTCCGAAAGAAAAGATGAAGCATCTGCATCAAGTTGTGATATGATGAACAAACTCCGAAAGAAGAGATGAACAACTTAGAACTGAGAAATTGATACCATTACGAACTCCGAAAGAATGAATCAATCACTTGAATGAAACAAGAATAAGAATTATGTTATGCGTATCCTTCACCAATTTAGATTGATGACAAGCAACGGATTTGGCATACTACTTATTCTTCTAGAAAGGATTAAGATAGATGTGGCGCAAACTTGGGAAGATCTTCAACAATTCACCGGTAGGATTCGGAAAGAATGAATGAATCTATATGATAACGAAGGAAGAGAACTCTTGAACAAACCACCACAATAATTGAGAATGAACGTAGCAAAGGCACAATTCACCGGGAAGAATTGTAAAACGAATAAAGATGCTTGACAAAATTTAGATACATTAGAACGAAGAGATCATGAACTGATTAGAGGATATTTGAATGATGCACCGGTATGATTTGGAGAACGAGAGCTGAAATCTGGAATGAATAATTCTGAGATGATGGGCTCCGAAGAATCAAACTGAAAAGACTCCTGAAATGCTGCGGGTGGGTTAAAAGAATTCTCACAATCAAAACAATTATGAGGATGGCACGACGCTAGAACCATGAATCTTGAAGAGAAAGAAGCGAGATTTAAGAGAAACTCTTCTTCGGTCTTCAAAATTCGAGAATGACAACGAGAAACATCACCATGAATTATTGAAGCACTCCGGAATGAAAATTAGAAAGGTTGCACCAACAATGAAAAGAATTTGGAAGATCTTGGAGAAAAACATTTGACTGATGATGATTCATCCTTACATCAAACTTCGAAAAGAATTTGAGAATAACTCCGGGAGAATTAGAAGAGTCAGGTAAGATCCTGGGAAAGAAAAAAGAAAAAAAAACCTGTGGGTTAGGGCCCACTCAAAAGAACCACCGTTGAACAATTGTTTGAAATAGATATTTCACCGGTAGAATTAAATGGCTTGAATGAGATATCATCCTCAAAAGAACTTGAGTGAATTGAGAATGGAAACTAGAATCTTCTGAGATATCTTCAACACTCCGGAACAATTGAATAGCGAGAAGTGGATGATTAAGAGATGCACCGACATGAGAAAGCATTTGAAATGATGAAAAGAATACGATCAACACCGAAAACTTGACTTGAGTCCACGGAGAAGAAAATTAGAATGGAACAATGATAAGGTTAAAGCTTCCTTAGCGCCTTCATGAGAAATCACCGGATAAAACATTAAAGGAAAAGAATGAAGAAACTTCACTCAATAAAATGGATACTTGATTAAGAAATCTGAGTCCT